>BOPP01000006.1:13678440-13765566 GCA_017312745.1 Gryllus bimaculatus | reverse complement strand
CTTAGCCCTGCCCTCGCCCTGCCCTCGCCCTGCCCTCGCCCTGCCCTCGCCCTGCCCACGCCATCCACTTCCCTCTCCTTCCTCTCGTCCTTCCCGCGCACTCCTGTGTAATATAATGCACGCAAGTGCAAGGGTGTGAGAGTAAGAAAAGGCTGAGACAACGAATAGGAAGGACAGATCGCGCGGTCCATACCCCTTTTGTTAGGGTACTGCTCCGGCATTCCCTCTTGAACTGACTTGACTGACGTAAAACTTCTGATCAGAGCAGCAGCCCGCTAGAATTCTCCGCCAGTCAGCGCCTGAATTCGACCTAGCTATATTGCTAGCGTCGAAAATCAGACACAAACATGTCTCCAAGGATCCTCCGTTTATAATGACTGTATAGACAGCATCAATGCTCGCTCTGAACTTAACTCAATCGGGGGAAATATCGCAAACCGTTATGTGGGGAGGGAGTTGAGCGCATGTTGCGCTGGGGGAGATAAACAGCTGGAGCATGCACTAGACTTGCGGAATCAATGACCATAACAGTTGCCGCGCTCAGAAACGCAAATCAATCAATGAAACGAATGCCTGCAGAGCTGTTCCACGGCGTGATATCGGTGTCGGGCACGGCGCTGTCGCCGTGGGCGCTGGTGCCGGGGCCCGTGGCGCGGCGCAGGGCCTTCCGCCTGGGGGAGCTCATGGGCTGCAAGGTGAAGGGCGACGACGCCGCCGCGCTCGTCAAGTGCCTGCGCCGCAAGCAGCCCCAAGAGCTGGCCAAGCAGACGTCGCACGTCACCGTGAGTACGCAATCCCCCCCGCCCCACACCCTTCTCGCACTTGCTTCGTAACAAGAGAGAATAGTGAAATAGTGCGCCGAAAAATGGATACCTTTCTCATCATTTGTACATTCTCGCATTTACTTCGTAAGACGAGAAAGCATGGTAAGGGAGAGCCGGAAAACTGATACCTTTCTTGTCATTTGTACTTTCTGGCGAAGAGAGAGAATTGTATACGTGCGCCGAAAAATGGAGAAATTGTCTGCAGTTGCCGGGCCCTTGTACCGAGAAAGTGGATAAATCTTGTTGGTTTATTGGAGAGTAAGGGCAATGGAGCAAGAGTGGATGATAATATGTGGTTGGTGATTGAGTTGAGAGTGATTACGTATGGATTTTAGACTCCAAAATTATAACGTTTTGTGAAATTGTACATATATACAGAATCCTTTCAAGTGACTATTTGCGTGGAATGGAAAAATGTAACTCCACATTTATCAAAATGGCCTAGGATCATTTTCATGGATTCAAGTTGTTTTTTTAATCTCGAAGTATTAAGAAATATTGAAATTATGGTCGAAGTTTATCGTAAAATGTAGACGTATATGTGAGATTTGGGATTACGAAAAATATATGTCTTATTTAATCTGATTGCATTGTAACGTTGTTGATTGCTCATTTGTAAACCCATTCATAAAAACAGTATAAAAACCCTTGTTTCTAAATTTTCTTTCTCAGTTTTTGTATTTGTGGTTCTTGAGAAGGATTTGCTGTAAGACATGGATCCGTGAGTTTTGTAACATATTTCCCCATATTTCAAGTATATAAATACTTTCTCCAAAATAGTTCAATCTTCCTTAAGCCTTTGGGAATACACTGGCTCTGTACTTCGATTTTTCTATGGTGACCGATGACATTAGGTCACTGGTCACTGTTACACCTTCTACCTTACAAAATGAATCCTTTTTAACAGTGGTAAGCACATTTCTGAGTCAACGAGCCTCGCTAAGAAGGAGGTTCGCGAATTAATTAAAAAGAGTCATTTTATAAGGCAGGAGGTGTAACAATGACCTAATGTCATCGGCCACTATAGAAAAATCGAAGTATAGGTGGAGGCGGAATCGTCCACCCGAAACCTGCGTCTCTCGGCGTCACTCACGTTGTTACTTTCAAGGAAGCAGTGAGTAGGCGATGCGAAGCTCCGTGTTGCCAGGTTCGCCTAGTGACCAGCCTAGCCACCAGTTGGGCCTGTGGCATGCCGACCTTTTAGCGAAAGACGATCCTCGGAATATTCCGGATCCCACACATAAAAATCCTGACGAGGAGCATGATACCACCTGTCAGGTTGCCTAGGTTCCGGCGGTACTCAAGTCGATAGCCTCAAGGTGGAGGCAGGGAGGAGACGGGTTAGTGGCTCTGAGGCTTTAGCCCGGGTGGCCCCCAGTCGTGCTTCAGGTGGCTTCGTCGTGGCAGTGGCCCGAAGCTCTGGGCAAAGAGAAGGGACTTGTCCCGTCGGCCGCGGGGAGAAAGAATAAAGTAAAAGCGCCAGGTGTCCACTCCAGGGATTTATCCTCCCGGTAGAAATAATGAAGTGTAGGGTAGTAGCCCACGGAGGGTTTACAATGCGCGCAATATTTCATTCCTCTTCCTATTCCTATCGCCCCCTTGCGTACACTACACCACACGTGTCGGGAGACCACGCAGGAGCTTAGAGCTGGTCAGGGCGGGTGCCGCGCCCTGCTGACAGCTGGAAGAGGAAATCTCCTGTATGTCGAAATGTCGACCTACAGTGTGTGACATATGTGTGCCGGATCTCACCATTCATTGAGGGAAGAATGTCGCCACCTCCCTTACAAAACATTCACAACACGAATGGGACTAAAGACCAAAGCAATTGACTTAATGTAAATATAAACATCAATCAATCTCTGTATGTCGGCTTCTTACAGTGAGACACTGTTCTGTCAACCACTAAGGACAACTGTCTTCACGGCGTTACATGAGTCTGTACTTCTTGATTGATCAGATTGACGAATTTGGAAAATAACATTTTTTATTATTTCTGTCTATACTGTTTCGTTTCTATAGCTTAAGAATGGACAATTCATCCAACTTTACTGTGTTTAATTTGTTTTATTATGAAGTTATATTGTGCAAATAAAAAGTTTTAACATGAAATTACCCGTTGAAGACCACCACACTAAACTGGTCCTTCTTTATTATGCAGTCACAAACGAATAATCTTTGCATATGCAAATTATCTTTACTTTTATTTCCACAGGACTGGTTACATGATATGCACTACCCGTTCGTGCCAGTTATAGAACCAACGATAAAAGGCAAGAAAGCTTTTATTCCTAAAGACCCTGTGGAAATGATGAAAGACCTGAAGGACAGAAAAATACTCATACCTTGGATTATGGGTGTTGCAGCCAATGAAGGTCTGCCACAAGCTCTTCGTAAGTAGAACACTTTTTACATTCTCTAAAGTATTTTTCCCTCATGTTAATCCCGCACAATTGCAGAGTCTTCAAGGTCTCCCCTCCAACGCACTGCGTTGGATACGACGGGGTGAGTTAGGATAAGAATCACCGGCGGGAAAGTGCATTATAGAAAGGGAATGGGGATGAAATTTATCACGTGATTCAGGAGTTCAAAGTGGACTCTGGAGAGATTGGCGAATTTTGGATAATAACATTTTTTATTCGTCGTCGCGGTAGCGATAAGCCTGTGCTCTCAGAAAGATTGCGAAAATTAAGTTCTGCCAGAGTTGATCATTGTGATTTAGCAAAGAAAAATATTTAAATTTATTTATCCTAAAAAATTAAAATATTGTTTGCCCTATGATTCAAAACTTTAAATATTCAAACAATACTGCATACATATTTATAAATATGTAGAAACATATCAACAATAAATATAGCGCATTATAATATTAGTTTATTTCTCTATTGTATTTTCAGACTATAAATATACAAATTAAAAATGCATATAATTTCAGAAAAATATTCGTTAATCTAGGACACAAGTAACCATATTCAATACGTTTCACATTATACCTTTTTAAACTCATCTTCATCGTTAATTGGACATTGTACACTGAATCTTTAGGAATTCAAAAGAGAAAAAGAAGATTTCAAATTTTAAAACGTTTTCATTCAAGACAATGAATGCTTCATAATTTTAATATTTCAATCCAAAAGATTTTCTAATTTCTTTAAAGATTCCTTTATGCACATGTTCAGTTACATTCTTCCATTAAATATTTTTTTTTAAATTCAGGGAACTTATCTCAATTACTCGCCTTCCCCAGAAACAACAGTATCCATTCCATATCCATTCCATAAGAATGTACTCACGCACGTTAACTCTCTTCGGCGAACAGAAGGACTTCCTCAAAAACATGCGTCACGCTACTGTCAACTATTTCTCCGTTCATCCACATTTGTTTAAAAATGAAAAAGCAGTTCAATGAAGTTCATTGCGGTACATATTTTTATATGTTAATTTAATTAATTTATTAACAACCACTCCTTATATTTCTTCTCACATCCTTTTCATTTTAAAATTGGCAATACTCAATTTCTGTTCCAAAAGAACGTACATATTTTTCACATGTGGCAAAGGGTAAATAGAATATTCCACGTCTCCTAATTCTTATCTTAACATGTCAATAAATTTGAACTATGAAATAACACAGTCGATTTATTTCATTAAATTGGAGAGAACTTATAGAAGAAAATATTGTTAGAATTCTTATAGATTGGAAATGAGTCTAAACTGTATGTGCTACGAAACACAGCCAATATACATTTACGTATTTTGTTCTTGCTGGTTTGGGGGAATATAACCTACCGTTCTCAAATTTTGCGGCCACTATTGAACGACCGAGAAAAAATTCAGGGTGTTCGCGATTCAAAATGTTACCCCAAAATGCGAGCGCGAGCGCGCGTGCGCGCATGCGTGTATGTATGTATGTATGTATGTATGTGTGTGTGTGTGTGTGTGTGTGAGCAACGCATTTACACAGCATATTGCCCATTAAAGGTGAGGCGGGGCGGTGCCGAACCGAGCGGAAGGGATGGGAAAGTAGTAAATACCGGGTATCTAGGTAGTGGATCATAAAAAGTAGATTATAATTTATTGATGTTTGAGAGTTGGGGTGCAAACGTTTCAAGAATTGGACCTCTTAATATGAAATGAATGCATTTAAGCTTTTCTTGCCACATACAAGCGTCAGGCAAATTTTGACGCTGATGGAACAGGTGGTCTTTGTTAAATCGAGTTAGGAATAAGGTGATATTGGCGGACATACAAAACGTTTTAGATTAATCTGTTGAAAAACAGGTGGAAGTAACAGTTGTACTTGAGTAATACCTTTCAGTAAGAAATCAGTGTTTGTTCCAGTCCATAGAAATAGTAGTCAAGCAACATAGTGATGAAACGTGATGCTAGAAACGCGTTATTTATATAGATCGGGTAATATAAAGTAAGTAATGCAAGACGAATTGCTTCAGAAATATCTATTTGTTCCTGTGTGTGAAATCTACTATTAAATACAAAATTGTTTCATTGTCAGTTTTTTTTTTAAATCCATGAGATATCAAAAATACAAAAATAAAAAATATGTTCTTCACACCAAAATGAACCAATACAAAACTATCGTATGTACACATACATCTTGACTCTGGGTTTCATTAATTGCGAAATGTATGCATAATTTTCGCGATGCGGTTTTGGTTTCGAGTTCGTAAAATTGGGCAACAAATTTGTTACAATCAGTGGCAACACAATGCGTCGGGAGGGGACTTTATCTTTGCACCCGGCGCTGGGACGACGCGCCGTCGCTACGCTTGACGACTTCCGCTATCTCTTGACCTTTCACCTCAAAACGCATTGAATATTTCACGTCACTTTGATGTGCAATGCAGGAACCCAGACTGTCTAAAGAGGAATTTTAAAAGGAAAAACGAAACAAAATCCCAGGCAGCAAAGGGTTACTTATTGAAAACGGAAAAGTAAATGTAAATCATTTGAATTTGTAAAGGCCGCTTAAGGCTTGAGGGGCGGCGGGAGCAACAGCAGTAGCGCACACCTCACACACCTCGATTTTACTTGTTTCCCAGCAAAACTGGGTTTGAGCGTGTAGTAAAGGAGGCCGTGGTGTGGGTGTGGGTGGATTTTGCCCGTTGCGGCACATTCTCACGAAACGACATCCCCAGCGCGGAGTAAGAGAAGTAATTGGCAGGGGATGCATTCACGGTGCGGCGCAGCTTCGCAACTTCCGAGTAGTCTTTCGACACGTAGAAGTGAGATGAGAGATATTAAGGCCCATTCACAATTCAAACATAAGCATAAGCATCGCGTTAACGTATAAGTTAGGACTACGTTCGTAAGCGGACTCATTCACAATGCGTTCGCATAATCATAACACGTAAGACGTTAATTTAAAAGCTTGCACGCTTCAAGCTTCTGTGCTTATGCTTAAGAAATGAACCAATCACAGTACGTTAACTCAAAATCAAGTATCGAAATAGGATCGAAGTCGATAGACGAACTAACGCCATGTACCATGAGCCATGGACACAGTCGATACCTCGAAATCGATTCTCAAATCTAACAAATGGTAAACTAAAAAGTCTCACAGCCAATAAAAAGTATTATTTTACGTTTTACTTGCTTACATTTATGGTAAACATTGTGAATACTTCAGTCTATCACTTTTCTGAATGTTTATGTCTGAGCGTTATGCCTATGTTTGTGTTTTTGTGTTTCCATTGTGAATGGGCCTTTAGGGAGTTTGTGTACGCCATAGCGTCAGCACTACCGCACTTCTGCGCATGCGCAGGTGCACTAGTGATGCAAAACGTGAACTACCCATGCGCAGAAGATCGATAGAGCTGTAACGTTCGAGGGTGCACAAACTCCCTATTCTAGGGAGTATTTGCACGGCGAAGCGTTACGGCAATCGACAACGCTATCGGTCTTCTGCGCATGCGCAGTTCGAGTTTCAAGTCACGCTTCTGCGCAGAAGATCGAAATTGCAGTCAATCATTATACGCTACGCCGTCCTTATTCCTGGTCAGCGTTGGAATATCCGAAGATGCCTCCGGTCTATCTTTCTGATTCCAATTTGATAAATTACGATATTAAAATAAGTATGATGAGAATCATGATATATTTGAGTAACTTGTTTTTCTTTTTTTAGAAACAATGGTGTTTCGTGCAACATTGAATCAATTGAACGAAAATCCAACCAAGTATCTTCCTCAATACTTGGAAATGTCGATTGAACCACAATCTAAAGCAGAAGCCATTGCAAAAAAAGCGTGGGATTTTTATGTGAAAAATGACACTCTTACTTACGGAAATTTAATAAAATTGGCAGAGGTATGTGAAAATAATGAAGCAGTATTTTGTAACCGATAATATTATACTGTATTTTGTGAAAATATGAAATAAATATCAATATATTAATAACCATAAATCAAGATGAAAAAGTCCTCTGGATCTGCAGTTCATCACTGTATTTCGACATCGTAAATATGCAGACCTTCAAGAAGGAATTTTTAAATAATAATTAATTATTATAAGTAAATTAATTAAATAGTTTTATGGGCTAATAATTATCAAATTGCAATCAAATTGCATGACGGCTCCTATGCCGCAGCAGCTCGGTCATGGAGCAGAAGGCTGCAGGTTCGAATCCTATGTAAGGCATTGGTGGTTTCACATCGCTTCTCTAACGTGTTGGCTTCTCTCATAACGTCACGTGCCTCATCTATTGACCCATTCAAGACAAATAATTCATCATCACCTTCATTATTCGCCCCCACATTATTCTCCTCCCTCTAGAGAATGCAATTTAAAAGCAAGCTACCACTATGATCACCTATTGAGAAAAGTGGAGGAAATAAAGGGTTTAGGTCTTTGTTCACGCTCAGAAATAAGAATGTCACTCATTACAGTACTACAAGGAAAAAAGTAAATAGCAACAGATTTCTAGCCTAATGTCCCAGTGAACTTCTCTCAAACAATGGGCTGCACGAAAACTAAAAATGTATTTTAAGCTACATATAAGTTTATGTCTAAATATCTGTTGACACAATACATTGTTTTGATGTAAATACCAAAATAGTATTTTTTATACGCAATAGGTGATTAAGCATTTTTTATAAGAAAATACATATGATTTAAATGGAGAATGTACATTCATTTCTTTTTAATGTAAATTAAATTTACGATAATTGTGCATGTTATTGTAATGTTTTTTCCTTCGTGATTTTAACTTGACCTGACTTAAGGCAAATAATACTGAATTGTTTTATAAATATTGTTATTTAATGCCTAACAAAACCCATAAAAATGAATTGGTCATAAAAATCTAATAGATTCTATTTATTAAGATAACAACTGATTACAACTATTTCATGGAGTGGTGAAAAGTGTACACCTTCATACAGAAGCCTCAAAGCTGCAGTGTTTGTATATGAATTTTCGTTTCACATACGTGATCCCGTTTTACACTAGGTAAAGTATTGGCAAGTTATTAATTTGTAACAGACTATTTTCTTCATTTAATTTATTTTTTTAAATTTTATTTTTATAAAATTAATATGCTTGATACTATACAAAGCTTCTAGGTTCAGTTTATTTACTGATGGCTGTGGGTATCTACTATTCCTCTGAGTTATTAGAATAATTCTGCGCAAGCCGCGCTGGATAGCGCCTTCCTGAAAGCTCCAAACTGATAGCCTTTGTCGCCGTGCCATCGTAAAGATGCCTCCCGACATATAGGACGTTCATGTTACCACTCGTTTCCGACCGCAAAGGGTTAATGTGGTTCTTATATAAGCCTATCCATATGCCAAGGTTAATTTTTTCTATTCATATTTTGTTTAAATAAAGTCGATATTGAAAATAGTAACATTGAAATAAAATGAATAGAGGAAGCACCCGTATTTTATACAAAAACAAACATTTCGAAGGATTTGGTTGTTTCTTCCGGGAAAATACCAAAGACATACTATTTGAATTACGTTTGTGCAATTTTGAAATAGTACTGTAGACATCAAATGAATGTTATGGATATTATTTGTAACAACTGACAAGAGATACAAATACGCCTGCAGAATCTCGCCGTAATATCTGTTAACTCAGGATCGAACATGGTGGATGAGAATAATCCGTAATAATAAGTCAAGTTTTTTAAGAAACAAACACGGGGAAAATGATTTTTCTATGAATTGTTCTTGGATAAATGTTTAGTCGATGGGAAAACGTAGGCACAGAAAAACTGCGTTTAGCTATTACTACAGTGAACTGTTGTCAAAATCGTTTGGTACATTTCCAGCTAGAGAAAAGCTAAAAGAAAATTCATTTCTGAATAGTTTGCCTTCAAACAGGCTTCTGATTGACTACTTTGACCAATAAGTTAATGCAAATAATATGTTGTTTTTTAAGGTGTTCCTCAAGGTGATGATATACGATATCTTTTTCCTGATCGGATAGGAGGCATAAAAGTAGAATATGAAGAAGCGGTATTCCCTACTGTCGATCGTTTAGTAAAATTAGTGCACAACTTTGCACGAGATGGGTAAGTCAGACAAAAGTTATTATTAGCAAAAGTGAACAAATACAATTGCAAAACAATGTAATAAAGCTATCACTGTTCATAAAACTGTTTATTTCAGAGATCCGACTCCAGAAGAAATAGATCTATTGAATAATGTTCTGTGGCCTCTAGCTGAAGGAAGAAACTTTGAATATATTGACATTGGTGACAATATCACCATAGTTTCTGACGGATTTTATTCAGATCGTATGGCCTTTTGGGACAGCATTGATAAAGAATTCAATGTGCAGCCTCATACAAAAGATGAACTGTAATTTATTATTAAATAAAATATCTTTAATGTTTCTGACCAATCAAATCATTTGGTGAAACTAAGTAAAAATATTTTTAAAATCTGCTCCAAGATAGTGTGCATGCCTCTTAATAATCCATTCTCATAATAACCCTTACCTCCTAATTAACCTTAGGAAGGCTGTCAATATTCCTTTAGGGTATACTGAGGCGGATCCGAAAAGTATCTCAGGGGATGGGGATCAATTTCACAATTGTTTTTGATTTTTTATTTTTAGCTTGAAATAAAAACTGTACGATTATTCGTAATGGGAATGCTGTTTTGGAAGTAATGAGATCTATATATTGTAATTATTAGGGAACGAATTTTCATGTAATGTCATGTTTATAGGAACATGATACCCATTGAACATTTTTACTGTTTTTTTACCGAGATTACCAGACATTCAGAATGAATTAGAACCATTTTTAATTTACATATTTTTACATATTTCTTACATTTTTCGTTACATATTAATATATACTACGTCGAAGCAGAACAAATTTAGAAGCGCATTCGTAATAAATGTTACGGAATCATCTTTCTTACTAAGGAATGTAAAGATACTACGCTTCTATGAAAACCATATCTTTGCCAATTAATTTGCATTGTATTAATTAATGGATTAATTGTCAAACTTATCTCTCCCCCTCCCCCTCGCTGCTTCTTAAAAATAGTGAGAGTCAAGGATGAGCGCATGTTTGTGAATCAGAAGTAATTTCAATCATGTGCTTGGTCATGTTTAAAACAGCACATTCGTAAGTCGATACAATATTTTTACATATCATGAACTTATCGCGATTTTGCATTTGAAGGTGGGGTGGGGGTATATTCAGTTTAACCCTCGCCCCTCCCTCCGGAACCCATCATCGGTTAAACGGCTAAATTATTCTCTTGAGCACCAGCTACCGGCCTCCGGTAACAAACATTGTATATACTACGAACGTATTTTATGTGTGCTGAAAACGAGTAAATAATTACTTCTGTAAAGGTATAAGTTTCTTTCAGATGCTCTCGATCCATGTTACGATCCGATCAGCGACGTTATGTCCCTCGAAAACGCTTGTATAGAGCAATTTTCAACACTATAATGAATTTTATTTGACATATTTTCTATGTTTTCTTAGATATTTCGAAAAAATACATTTTGCTTTTTTATTACAATGAATTCCGCTCTCTAATAAGTATATATTTGAATAAACTGAGAAAAATTACGAACAAATGTTGGCTTGGGGGAATGGCGCCTATGCCCTCCTCTGGATCCGCCGTGGTCATGTCATGATCAAAATGTTATCACATAAAAGCGTAAAGTACGCTAATCAGAATGTTTACTTTATAAAACAGTATATGACACACGAGTCTACATATTCCTTCCCGAATACGACTGCTGCTCCTGTAATGTGAACGTGTACATAATCATTAATTCGTATTCAGTATTTATCTTACAAGTGACTAAAATAGACCGCCGAAAGCAAATTAGTTGATACTCGTAATTCACAAGCGAGATAGCGCGAACGCTTACAAACAAGCACACAATGGTATTTTAGTAGAGCCATGTAGACAAGGTCTCTGCGGGTCATCCACAATGGTTTCTTCGATTCACGTTTGTTTTTTCTTGTGAACCCTTCTTTGGCGTCTCTTTTAGCTGGAACATCACTTTCTCCAGAGCTGGACACTGGAGCAACTCCTTCAGCGTCACTACATTTTTCTTGCTCTTCATCGTCGTTGACTTCCTCTGCCTTTTGTACATCGAATGATGCGAGTCTTTCAGTGAATCTTCAAGCTTAACGGCATTGACGCGCACATTGCAGACAACTTCAGGCTTCAGCCGAAGATCTTGTTGATGTGCACGTAGCATTCTGTTCCAAAAATCTTCAAATGATTGAGACTTTCTACTGGTAACCATGCCACAATTCATAAGGAGACTTTGTTTCAGTGGAAGACTTTCCGGGTCGATTCTGGAGGTATGTGGCAGTACTGCATGCTTCTGCCCACAGTTCGTTTGGCAACTTGCTTGGATTCAACATAGAAAGCGCGCACTTGACAATGGTTCGATTTTCACGCTCCGCAACACATTTTGCTGTGGAGTATACGGAGCAGTAATACAGTGTTCTATGCCCCTGCTTGCTAGCAGTTTAGAGATTTTCTTGTTGTCAAATTAGTTTCCTCCGTCACACCTCAGTTGCTTGATAACATGTCATTCAAAAACTTCTCATGACTTCATTCAAAAACTGAAAAAAAAGAAAAAAAAAGGAGCAAACTCAATATTTCTGCTTCAAAAAGAAACCTCGGCGGAACTTGCTAAAATCATCTTTAAAAAACTCATAGTAGCTCTCCTTTCCGAGAGATTCAGTCGACATTGGTCTGTTTACATCGGAGGATTTATTCACCAGTTACCATCGGTCGAATCGTCCGTTTTTTGAATGACAACCTATGCATTTTTCCCAGTGCACATCCACCGCAGAATTCTTCCTTGCCCTCGTCCACGTTGATGTCCTTCTGCTTCAGCACACTCTTCACATGTTGAATATGTTGATGGACAAACCTTTCATGGTGAACTTGCAATATCTGCGATGATGTCACCATTTTCACTTGAACTTGTTGCGTCGGCTTCACAATGCGCGTGTTCAATACATACAGACCATGACTAACATATCCTGTCGTCATCCTTGATAGGATTCAGGGACAGGATCTTCAATGCTGTCACTTATCTGATCATAAGTCTCGTAGATAAATCCTTTCTCGCAACTGTTTTCACGGACAATGAAAAGGGCACTTGCTGCAGGAACATACAAAACGTGTTTCAGAACGACATTCGATCAAGCATTATTCAGACATACTAGAATTTCACACTCCTTTGTCCATGAGCCACCATATTCTGAAGCTGGATGAGCAATATCCTGAGCGAAATCTTTTCAGGAACGGCAAATTTTTCATGCGATGTAACATAAGTGACTAGTTGATGTGACGTGATGTGGCGCCACTGTCGCAGTACCACTTGCCGGCTTTAAAGTTATCGACTGAGGCACGTATGTCTTGCGAAATACTTGCATCAGACTAACTTTTGTTTCCAGCAGCGACATTTGTCTTCTCCGGACACTATGCTGCCCAATATCCCTACAAACTAGTGGCATGAAAACTTTGGATTTGCACTTTGAACGTTCTTCTTTGATTTTTCCCCGGTGTCACTTGTCACAAGACTTCTTGTTAGAACCACCGCGTGTAACAATCGCAGTCGATTCGACATTCCCTTAATTACGCAATTCTATCGCGCACAATTTTTAATCAACAAATTCAGTTTGATTTTTGGACGAAATCGTGTCTCAAAAGTCTTTAAAATATCATATTTTCCCAGCATAGATAAAACGCCGCCATGCAAAATTCTCTCGGACAAAATATTTTCTTCATTCTTCAAGTTCAATCAAATCAACGAACAACTTCTGCAGTAAAAAAAACAGTACGTTTTCTTCAGACGTTTAATAACGGATCCACTCACTAGATAATACGATTCACACGTCACTGGGCTCATAACCCATTAATGTCTTTGTATAAATGTTATTTTATTACTCATCTTGAATATACTACAAAGTAAAAATATTCATAAACTCAGTAACAAAGCAAGCCAGCACAGGCGCTTAATCGACAGATCAGCACAACCAGTCCAAAAAGTTCTAAGAAACGTACACAGATGGCGTTACTGTCTGCATTTTTCTTTCCATGTTAAGTCAGAATCCATGATTTATGATTCCTTGATAGTGAAAAATTGATTGGCGGCAAAATGTATTATTCCTCCATGTTTTACTGTGCTTCGGAATATCTACCCCCACTCCTTTACTAGCATTAGTTGGATTGAGAATAATGATAGGAACGCGATTGGTGACAAAATCTGGTGTCAGAAACATTCGCTACCATGTAGTAGAAACTATTTCGCATCGAAAAACGAGCTACAGATTTGATATAATAGTCCTGTCGTCAAAATAATGAAGCCTCACATTCTTCTCGCATCTAGCGAATAGAGGGCTCTAGAAAACGCGCAGGACAATCCTAGGTCAACTATAGCGCGTAAATCATTCAGCCGTTTTTGTTTTGTTTTGTTTCTTCCAAAATTGATATTTCCCAATCAATCTGGCTAATGCCGCGTCCCCTTGAATTGAAAACCCATATTTTAATATTTGGGACTAAGGTACTTTACAGGAAGCCAGAGATATTTTCATAAAAAATTGGTCCATTTTTTTTATTAAATTTTGTGGGATAGCCTAACCGATGCTTCAAAGAATGGTACGGGCCTCATGTTCGTTTAAATCTCAGATTTTTTTGAAAAAGGCAAAACTGCAATTTTTCTGGTATCTTCCTTGAACTATAATGTTGAAAACAAAAGTTTTTCCTTAATAAAATATTTCTATAAACACACGCCATATTCAATTTTTCGAAAAATATTTTCGAAGTTTTCGTGAAAATTTGCATGTAATATAGGCAACGTACAAATATTTGCAATATTTTTTCTAAAAACAGGTCAAAATTTGTCTACTCATATGTAACAAGGGACGCTAAGAAATATGGTGCTCGTTCCATTTTTGGTTACCTTCCGTTTTCTTGGAAAATAGTTACAGGTTAACATTTTAATACTACAAAATTGATGACAAATATTTTTGCCTAAGGCAATGTCTGTTGTAAAAAACCAGCCCTTTAAAAAAGGTCACGTATAATACTTTAAGAAAACGATGAATTTTCGCGCAATTTACGCTTGAAATTTACACAATTTCTAACAAAACCATGTCCTCAAAAACCGTTCAAAGTTTTATCTTTAATTTTTCCGCAGATAGAAGGGATGCTTAAAATAATGACCCAAATCCCATTTGTGCCAAAATCTCCATATGTTCGAAAATTGCAAAAACTTAATATTTGGAAACTACAAAATGGAAGAAAGATTTTGATCTTCAACAAAATATGTTGAAAAAATTGCTCATTAAAACAGTTGGGTACATTTGTTTGAAAAAACTAGTTTTCGCAAAAGGAAGCGGGATAGTGGAGCAAGATAGGCAAAAGTGCTCCCCCATCCCACCCCAGATAAAAATGTATATTGAAAATCATAATTGATGTGCAAACACCATTTTTTTCACTTTTAAATATTGGCTTTAATCATGTCCCAAGAATTTCTTTAGTTGTTTCTATAGGATTTTCACCCTTACAATAAACAACAAAAAGAGGGGAAAATAGAAAAAATTGTTTTTTAAGAATATCTACTGTTCTGACACAATCATAAAAAGGGCTAAATATAAATTGTAGTCCTGTAAATTCTCTACACTTTCCCAAAAATTCAACCATTAATTTTATAATTTGCACAGCTCTAAAATAAAAGCTAGTTTTATTTTCATTCATTTCCATAGTGTTTCAATTTTTATGTTTATTGGAAAAGGTAAATAATGGTAAATCGAAATTGTAAGAATGTTGTAACCTATTGTAATTTAGATATTTAACAAATCAAGATTTAACTTGCCAATTCAGTAAAATATAGTATCCTTTACTTCTGACAAAAAACATGACTTGTTTGAAGGAGGTTGGTGCCATCTATTCTCCTAATCAACAATTTTAGTTTTTGATGAAACTGCTTTTTAGTTGTTCCTGGATTTTTCCGTTCAATTAAAATATTCTTTGCCATAAGGGATCATGTTAAAAAGTAGGAAAGAAGAGATGGCAGCTACAAATCATGAAATAGGTTTTATTAAATCACTAAATATACGTTATTTCAAGAACAATGGTGAAAACGTTTGTGCAATAAAAGTACCTAATGATCAATGTATAAATGTAAATTTTATTTTCATATTTAATATAAAAAAAACATAACATAATAAGAAATAAAATTAAAGTTCAAAAGCATTAGCTGTCATGAATTTTGTAATAAAATTCTCATTGGGAGAATTTACAATAAAATATGAGTTTGAGAGAGTATCCAAGAAATAATATGACTAGGTACAAAATAAATGCACATCCAATAAAAGTAGAGAAACCATGGTTTCTCAACAAAAATTCCTACAATTATCAGGTTAAAAATATTTTGATTACTGACAATTCTATTGCAGGAGTAGTGTTATAAAAATACACATGAATGTTTCATTACAGTTCTAGCAGATATGTGATCAGTCAACAATTCAAACCACAGAATTCACAATTAGTGAGTTAAGTTTCTCTGATGATACATCTCAGAAGTAAAATGTGAATTCACTAGCACTATACTCATTTATCTACAGACACCATAATACAAACATAATGCTGACAATATACACACGAGAAAACTCAAAACTTCCCTTTCATCCCATTACGAAGTGAACATCATTGACCAGAAAAATTCTTCTTCTGTTGGCATCTAATTTGAGCATCCAGCAATATTAGGCAAGTTTGTTTTGTAATATTTCTGACCTTTGGCAGAAATGTCTTCATAAAATAATTTCGTTTCTTAAAGTTTGATTTGTACCAAAGAAGAAACAATTTGCAAATTCAGGAATAATTTGGATTAACTTAAATTCACTGATGATGAAAGATTGCTGATGACAAATTGCTGATGATGAAATATTTTTAAAACAAAAACTTTTGACATTTATAATTTTTCCATTTGAAATTCAATTTTTCTTTTTCCAATAGAAAAATGACATGAAGGGTCTCCAAAACTCTACGCATCAGTTCAACATAATTTACTTTAAATTTTCCTCGATAAAAAGTTTTGAATTTTAAATTGGTGTATAGTAAATTGTTAAAAGTTGGCAAGAAGGAAAATATGTACCCATCTTCGTAGACAATAGCTACTAATTATTGGTCGTAAAATCTCCATTTCATTTCATTTTAATTTATTTCAACCAATTTGATTCACTGAGAAAAATTCAATTAATTTTGACACTAAATTTTTGGACAGATAAAAAATTGAATTGAATTGATGCTTTAGTTTACGTGGCGAGACTCTGCCTCTTCCGTCTGACCACGCAATTTTCACTACTCTCCTTTCACCCACTAGCGAAGAAAGGAGGTATTTCTTGGGCGACGAAACAGGCGCTTTGAATTTAGCTCAGAGGCATCATTTAGGCTTGAGGATCTTTTACATGCAATTAATCTATCAACATGGGACAGCCGGCTTTACTTTCCCTCCAAAGGAAGGCGTACAAAGGATTTTTTGCCCTTAAAAATTCACGGCTTCAATCTGGTTTGAACCCGCCAACTTGGGTATAACAGTGCAATACGCTAACAGTTCGACCATCGCCGCTGCCAAAAAAATTAATTTGACCTGTGTTATTGAGGTAAAACATTTCTTATCAACCAAATAGCTTAATTAAATTAAATGGAAACCAGAAATTTTCAAAAACATCAGGCCTCCTTGGCTGAAACACTAAGACATGTAACAGATAAGTCAGTAATCAATTTCTATTCAAAAGGCAAATCACAAAACAAAATTGACTGCAATACAATGTAGCAAAGCACAAACACTTAAATAGTGCATTTGGTTAATTAACTACATAATTCAGAAAATTAGAGACATCAAATTTCCTCTAAACAAAATTTCTGCGGAAAACGATAGTCTATAAATTGATTTTTTTCATCTTGTAAAAATATTAAAATGAAATAAAATAAATATTTAAAATATGAATGAAGTTGCACAATGTTTTCATTATAACAATATCTTATAATCTCACAGAGCTGGTAATCACTAAAGTCCATGCTGAGCATCAACAATATCATAAGCAATATTTCTACATGAATTACAACTTCACAGAATGATACACTAGATGAAAATGAGCAAATATTCATGCAGCAGTCATATCTGCATACAATGAGGTTAACCTTGATTGCATTTTTCTAGTTTTACTTCTAAATTTTCCTGAAGAACCTTGAACTTTCTATTATCAGAGTTATCTTTTCATGTTTAACTGATGCATCAGTAGTAGGCACACTACCAAATTGTTCACACACCATGTACTAAGAAAGGCAGTGTAGATAATCCAAATCAGTACCCAATGCAATTCAACAGGAATTTACAATAGAGGTAAATAATCCCTATTGTTTGCTACATGCAATTTGTACAAGTTCCACAATTCTAAAGCAAAGAAACACTTTTTCTCCTTGAACAACAAGCAACCACAATTGCTTTTTGTTGTTGTTTTTCAAAGGAAGTAGAAAATGTATAATAAATTCTGAGTCAAAATTACAATAATTTTTTCATCTGAAGCACTTGAGTGTTGAGCTAAACTAAAAATTCTAAAGTTTCATCTTCACTGAATATCTTTTTCTCAGCCAGAGTAATTAATGTAAGTCCACAAGAATCCCCTCCATTCATAAATTAAACAATTCAAGACCAATTATGAGCATCAAAGGAAATGCAAGAGAAAAATTGCACAATCATTTACATACATGAACACATTTGATAATGTTCTTATGCTTTCTGATAATATAATATTTAAAAGAATATAAAAGTCAAACACAAACAAAAAGTAGTTTGTAAAACCTTTGCAGAAGCAAACTTTTCTTAAATTCTTACAACTGCATATCCTCTAATTACACATTTCTCCTGTTGAATTATAAAACTGTTGATTGGACACCCTGAGGAGTAACAATTCATTATAAATATCTTCACACACTTCCTGACATACATAGTTTAATTAAAATGAACATTTTCTGCATTGCTTTTATTTTCTTTGCATTTTTAGCACATTGAAGCTGAAGTAAAAGCAGTTACCTCCTTTATGTTATTACAATGAAAACTAATTACATTCCAGGCATTTTCAATTTCCAAGCAAATTAGGCCCATGAAAAAAATCTTACTTGCATGATATTCATTTAAGGAATATGAAAAAAATATCTACCAGTATGTACTTATAAAACTGAATCAAATACTCAAAAATATTGCTTTCACAGTTGATTTCATTTTCATTTACTTTTCAAACAGCATGCTTGCAATAAAGCTTTTTTTTTTTCTTTTTCTTTCTTCTTCAGGGCTGTTAGACTTTTTCACATAAATTCGAAGGACCCTTACGGAAAGTTTTACTTAAAAATAAGAACCAAAATGTCAAGAATAGAACACATAAAAATTGAAATTTAACAAAGCTACATATAAATAATTTAAAACTAGGAAAAGATAATTTGTTTGATCTGAAATTCTTCATATTGATAAATACTAGGAATCAGCAGTACTATCAGAATGTCTAACTGATATTCACTTATTACAATAAACTAATTACCTTATAATTGAATGGGAAACTTCTTTGCCATTTTAAGGGTGCAATCTGCCATTTGCATTTCTTCCTCCCTTTCCTTTTTCAGCATTTTTAATATTTCTTCTTGTACTTATAATAGCCTTTCTGATATCAGTTATTTTAAAGCCTCTCCCTGAGCTTTCTTCTTTCCATTCTTTTGTGTTTTAAAATAACACGTGAATTCTAGTAAAATAAGATTTTGACATGGAACTTTTCAGGGACAAAGAAAAGTTTAGTACCTAAAAAATGGGTAATATATGGGTAATATAATGGGTAATATCTAACAGCCCTGAATCTCACTACAGTACTATGGCATCCAATCTACACATAATGAAACTGTCAAACTGTAAGGACACAATTCAACAATGGTAACTAGACACTTTCATTATCTGAGTACCTTCACCAACAGGTAGCTAAGATAGTAATGTCGAAGTCTTACAAAGAGAGTTCTATCAGTCATACTCCAAAATTTCTTTAAAGATAGATAGATACTCAGCATAGACAAGATATTAGATTTTAATTACATAAATGCAAATCTTCCATATCATACATAGACATTGTATCTTATCATCCAATTCAGATAAGACTGCACAGTAAACCTGTCTAAGATGAAACAAAATGGTTCCTTGAAAAATATTCTTAAAAGGGGAAGTTTCTGTCTTTTAGTCATCAAAATTTCACAATATAACTTAAAATCATTCTTTTCAATTCAATTTCAGAATTGAACAAATATAATAAAAATAGACTCTCTTCTACCACAACATAATTGCAACATAAATTAATAGATTCAACTCAAAAACTTGCATGTTTCACAAGGCACACTCAGACCAAGGCAAATACTTGGGGAGTTAGGACTTTCCTGAAAGGCATTGCAAAATGGCCCCAGTCTGAAGGAAGAAAAGATCATCTTTGTTCAATCTCTTGTCAAAGGATGTATTCCTTCTATCTACTCCTTCCCATTATCTTCACCCATTCCTTCTCGAAAATTACAAATATTTAAATATAAATTTCCTCCTCAGCCAGACGTATTTAAAAAAAAAACATTAAGTCAGCACTTTATAGATTTTCATCTTACATAGGTAATTTTCACAATTTCAGTTTTTCCATTCAGAGATTTTTTTCCCTTGAACAGCAAGTTTCCTTATTTTAGTGGTACCATCATTGACAGGTTTTACTGTATCGTACAGTATCACATAATATAACATAAAAAGAAGATAATATTTAACATTTTACAAGCTACAATTGTTAGCATTATGTGCAAGTATTGATCTTTAACTTTTAATCAGATTACTATATATATATTATCTTATTCTTTAGCAATAAAGATAATACTGTGTAAATAACTTTCAATTGTGTCTATTTTCTAATAAGTATTTTATTCCCTCGGACCTTTTATAGCATTTTTATAACATTATTTTGAAGATTGAAAATGCCTCCATACCTTCCATCACTTATCTTATTTGTGAAATTGGTAACCGAACACTTGCATGTTAGTTTTTATCCAATACATTATTCCCTCAATAAGGAATTAGTTTTATTAAAAATAAACACAGATTTATTGTCAAAACTATATAAATATTCTTTTACAAGATTTCAGAAAACAGAATTTCTCACTGTTTTCTGTAATGACTTTTGTATAAAATAATCGAAGTTGCAGAATCTTATTAATTTGTATTAATAATGGTAAAAATGTTTTCATTTAAGCATAAAATGAGGTAAGCAAATTCACAATTGCACCATTAACCTCTAACAATTCCCACAATATACAAGCAATGCACTTTGAAAGGCAACAATGCCAGGAACCTCAAAAATGCATGTCAATCAGATACACCAGACACTTTATAGATAGGACGGGAGGGGAATTTTATCAAAATGGTACAGTAATCAAACAAGTAGAGGCTTTGGATAAAATTTAACAACTTGATTGACAAAGAATAAAATAAATTATTCATTAGCTCAATAGCATTTAAGGAAAAAGAAAAGTATATTTTTGGTATGAACTTGAACCCTGTCTCCCTAACTCTACACTCCTGGGAGTAGGAAACTTTCATTGAACATTGATTTAATGTAACAAAACTGGTAATCAAATGGAAATTCATCTTTACTATACTGCTCTAACAATCACATCCACACAACCCTTCATTTAATATGTAACATATGACATTCTAATAATATAAAAACATTTGACAAATAATCTCGTAGTTTCCAAAATGCATGGACATTTCTCATATAAAACATCTAGAAACCAAAACATCACAATGCAATTTTAATCTTCAAAGTGACATGACAATCTGCAAATGAGCGACATCTCAACATGAAGAAATTCAAAAACATTTAACACTAGCTAAAGAAGATACTTTTAATCATTTATGTGTGCCCGGAAGTATCATTGGAAGTACTTAGAACCCTTACCATGGGAGAAAGTACACTTTTATAAAGATAGTTTAAAATAAAAATTGAATTATAAAGCAATATATCAATTAGATTTGAAACAAAATGTTAGGTTTTAAAAGTGAAGTAATTAATATCATTTTATTATTGTTTAATGCCAAGGAATGCTTGAATATTGAACATTCAGTTGTCTTTTCCATACATATTCTTGTTCAAAAACAGAAATACAAAATCTATCGCTTCTTGATGACAAAGAAGAATTTGATGCACAATAAACTACAATAAATGCTTTTTAAGGAAGATAACCATTGAACTGAAGTGAACTTCTAAATTTCAATTAAAAAGAAAAGAGATGCAAATGCCTAAAAATTCCCAAAAATATGAACTCAAGTTTTATTCATAAAGAGTATACATTATTTAAGGAATGTGTTAATAATTTTATAATCTCAGTCTTCTAGGTTTGGAGTTACCCCTTCCCACAACAAATAAAAAATACCATTTCAATTAAAATCAGAG
This sequence comes from Gryllus bimaculatus, assembly GCA_017312745.1. NCBI lineage: Eukaryota > Metazoa > Arthropoda > Insecta > Orthoptera > Gryllidae > Gryllus > Gryllus bimaculatus. The sequence goes on along the minus strand of BOPP01000006.1, from coordinate 13,743,759 downwards.
GACCTCATACTACAAAGAGAGCAGGATGGTTATCAAAAAGTAGCTGCTGTATATACACATCTTTTAATACATTTCCAGTCTTTAATCTTTTTCTTCTAAGAATATAAACCTTCAGACTATTTCCAGATCAAAACCATTAAAAAGTAAGAAATATCATAATTTGATGAACAATTTTGATTATTTCCATGATCTTGGCAGAACGTTACACTTTTGAAATTTGCTCAAATTCTCACCGCTACGCAAGGGTCAAAATTGCCAATAATAAAAATCGGTCGCAAAGACGGGTTTTGAAGCATGTGCAGTTGAGGCTTGTCCATACTCATAATAGAAAAAAATTCTCAATGTATGAAAAATTGTTAATTAAGCCTTGTCCTGAAATATAGAATACATTGAAGTCCAACAAGTATGATCCTTACAGGAATTCTATGGCATAAATTGCTAGAAGTTTCATTCCAGTTATATTTCATATCAGCATACCATATGTATTTAATATACCAGTTTTCTTGCCAAGCAAAATGTGCATTGGCAAATGGAGGGAATATACACCCATCTTCTTGATTTTACTGATCCATGTTTTCATAAAAGAAAAACTTTTGAAAGCAATAGTACCTTAAAGGTTTCATGACAAACGGTGGCAGTAATGTCAGCCAATCATGCAAATGTATAAAGGAACTACTAATGTCACCAAAACTAAAAGACAGTACTGAGTGACATGTCTGAGCGACTTGACTCCTCCCTCCTCTTTTCCTACAACTGAAGAAACTTTTCCAGCCCCATGAAGATATGTAATTCATTTTAACCCATTAACGCCCAAATTAATTTTGTGCGCATACCACTCGGCCATAGTCATTGCATCCATTGACATTGCTGGAGCTCTCTGGTTGCACATTTCTGCAACTTCTGTTATCCAATGTTACTTTGCTAAATTATATTGTAAGAGTGCTCCAAAGAATCAGCAGCTGGTTACATGAGCATTTTTTTCTATAAAATGGAGTAAAACTCTTGAAACTTAGCTGCAGACCAACCACAATTTGCTTTACACCAGTTCTAGATGAAGATCCAAATGAATGCAAGACATTAATACACCCTGGCCAGGAGTGAACAATGCTTTCATGATCTCTGCTAAATCTTCTGGTAATCAGAAATGAAAAATATTGCTTATGTTTTGTTTAGAATGTCCATGACTTTGAAAAATGTAATTCATAAATTATTGCAAAAAGCAAAATTGAATTGACCAGCTATGAGTGTTCTGAAATGAGGACACTGGACATAAATGGGTGTGTTGAACAGAGATTAAACTATCTTTGCAGCAGTTATTTATACTTTAACTTTTATGTTTAAATTAAGTACCTGATTTGATTAACTATTATGTGGACTAACTAGACAAACTATATATTTCCATGAGGCAAAAATGTCTGCCATCACCAGCTTTCTCTGGTGTACTAATTCCAATTCTTGCTGGCCACCACCATCTATCAATCCACCTTTAGCAACCTTGGAGGCAACAACCAAGAACTTTTGTTATTTACTTGCCAGATACTTGATGGACCAGTAAATGCTTATTCACTTCTTTCCCTTTGGGAACTTTGGGAACCAGTGGTCATGAAACAGCTGCAAGGACCTCCACCGAGCAAGTATTGTCTACACAAAATGCCCAAAACCAGTCAACCAACATCCAAAACACTGGGCTATATTTAAAATATCTTTGTAATAAAATACTGATATTCTATAGCTAACACTATAATATACAAATTAATGGACGAGATTCCTTAATACAGTTCACATTCAGTGGAATAGAGGAAAATACAAGTTTTACGGCCTGATTGAGCAACAGTATAGTACAGTGCATATAGCTCATGTGTTCAGATATGCACAACACAGAACCAAGTTACTCAAGTGAAGCTGCTTGTCTTGCTAAAGAAGATGGAATAGAACATAAACGAGCTTCAAAATTGATATGCACTTAGGCTCAAAGCAGTTCCTTCATTTCCTTAAGACTTGAAGAGTACATGTGAGTAGATAAATAATATTTTTCAATGAACTTCCACTTGTATTGATATATGAACTGCAAGAAGATTGTTACCCAGTAGCTGCCACATTATGAACACAGATTTGACTTATCTAACCAGCTGGTGTACCACAACCAACTTTAATATGGATTACAAAATATATGTCTAATATTGCTCACTACATAATGAAGCTGAAGGGTAAAGCAGCTAGTTAGATATTGCTTCAAAAATAAATAAAACTCACATAATACAAATACGAACATAGCTCTCGAATAATAGGGATAAGCTATAGTGTCTTCACTGCTGTTTACATGAATCTTTGCCTTCTCTCTTACTTTTACCTTTTTTGGTCTTTTTCTCTAAGGATGCAGATCTTCTCTGGCCTTGAATGGGCATGTATGGAGGAACAGGACCATCATCCGGTTCAAAATCTAAAACAAATTATTTTAAATAACGCATGAACACAAAATTCTTAGATCATTACAAAAACACAATAGATAGAATAAGGTGTGGGAAAATCATTACTTTAAAAAAAAAGAACATTTTATGGCAGTAGAGTAAGCTGTAGGGCAGAAATATACCGTTTCTATTATACGGAAGCCAACACTTCTGGTTAACAGATATACTCTCAATTCAATTAAGGTTAGTAAAGGAGTGGGGGCAGGTATTCAGAAGCTCAAGAAAATGTGCACATACAATACCAACACTAAAGAGAATGAGAACCACACCAAAGTTCATCTAACAATTTTTGGAAAAAAAAATAGTAGGGATTATTTGAGTATATACAGTAATTTTTAGGGATTATTTGAGTATATACCGTAATTTTTCAGAAATCAGAAAACAAATCCATAATCTGAATAAAGATAAGCTATTTGTCTACTGATTGCAGAGTATAAGTTGGTCTTCAATGAGTGGATTGTGTTTGAATTAACAAATTTTGCAGGCAAACAATTCCAAAGATTAACACTTCCGTTGAACAAGACATATTTGAAAAGGGTTCTTCCTGAAAGGCCAGTTGACTAGTTATAAGTAGGTGTACCCACAGTATAATATTGTTACGACAGAGTAGAGGACGGAACCCTTCAGAACTCGAGATTATTCTCCCCAGTGAAGAAAATGTTTCCTAACTCTTGCTTGATATGAGCAATTGCTCAAAAAGGCTTCAATACATTTTAATAATTTTCCTCTAATGTCCAAATGTTCCAATCTATGTATAAGTATCTTGCAAGGAATCCTCTTGCTTTTTCAACATCAAGGTAAGCGATTTCAATTAGGGTACCTGAATTGTCAGAGCAAGCCCAGACACTGAGGTATTTAAGAAGATTGGTAGTCAGTGATCCACCCAGTATAAATCCATGTTGACTGGTTGGAGAAACCTTATTTGCTACACGAGGAAATAATTTTTGGTGCAACGATTCATTCCATTAATTTAGCTATCAAAGATGTGAAGGAAGTCAGTTGGTTGGTTATCAAGCTACTTTAAGATGTCCAGGTGTAGCCTGTATTCTATTTCTCTTCTTGTAGATAGATACAAAAATTGCTTGATACCATTTGAGGCAGTGTTAGACGAGTTCTGTAATTGGAAGAGGATGGAAGACAAGCATTGCTTGATCTAAAGAAGGTAAACAAAATGAGGTCATATGAATGACAACCTGTGTCAGCTCTACACGTATTTACAGCATAAAAGTATAGAGCAGGCGAAATTGCCTAAGACCTTGGGCCACGGTCACTAAATTATTCCTAATACGTGCACTATTACTACTCACAATTACACTTGATACTCTTGTACACCTCGAAACTTCATTAATCTAACGCTGCCTACTTCACATAGCACTTTAATCCTGGAGGGATTAAAGAAACAGCACAGAATAAACCACGTGCACCTCCAATCTTGAGCTCATGCTCCACTGAACCCAGAACAGCTGATCACAAGAGAAGATAGTGAGAATGCAAAATGGTGGACATAAATTCACTGCCCAGAGTCATTATTTGATCAACTTTCCGTTACCTATCATCATCACTGCCTCTCAATTGTCGGAGATAGTACATCCATTGATAGTCAGCCGCTAGGAAAAACACAGTTTGGGCACTTTGCCAATTCAAAACCATTCTAATGTACTGGGAAAGCAAATTGTATTTCACAATGCATCAAGAAACACAATTCAATATAAAGCAATTACCTGGAGGAGGCAGAGAAATTGCTGGACTTGATATATTGCTTAACGGGGTATCCGAGACCTGAGAAGCTGCTCGGCGAGGATATGTGGGATCGATCGCCATTGCAATATTAGGTACGGCATGAGAAGGTCCTGGTTCAAGAGAAGTGGATGACAAAACTTCAATGGCTTCGGGGTCAACATACCTGCAAAATATATGTATATAATTTTACTACACATAAATACAATGCATAATATAACAATATTTATTATGGATCTCTGAAAGTACTATGTAATTTATATCTAATTTTGGACCAGTGAAGGGTTGTATGTAGAGATCCTACCAATTACAATTTGCTATTATCATTATAAATTACATTTCAAAATCACAACACATACTTTGGTTTAGTTCGCATTGCTCGAGGATTGGACAAATCCAGTTCTGTGGGTCGTACAGCTGATGAGCTGGGCCCAATCACTGGTTGATGTAGGGGTTCATGTTCAACCCATTTGTCTCCAGAGTATGGAGAAGGCAGTGCAGGAGGTGAGGCAGCAAACCCCTCATCATCAGAAAGAATCTCTGAATGCTGGAGCTGTTGTTGCTGTTGCTTCCGCAGCAAAGCCTTTTGCTTTGCTCTTTCCCTAGCACGTTTTGCCTTTGCTCGCTCCTAAAACAATTTGCACTTGGCCAAAGATCCTCAAATGGAATTGCAATATTTTAGGCATAGAATTCAATTTTTTTGCCACACACATTTAAACATAACATTGATCATTAAAATATTTCAGAAGTATTTGACATACAATTTATGAAATGCCATGCAACAACTGAAAGTTTAGAATGGATGTCCATCAATTCACCAGTACAATAACTAGTGTTTAAACTCCATTTAATTACTATAATTTATAGAAAACAGCTCTTTCAAGAAAATAGTTACTGAACAATGAAATGCAAGTTTTCAAACAACTGTTATAATGATGTTCATTATCTCAGAATTCTCTGAATTGCTCTCAATAAAATAACTATTAATTTTAGTGCCACTGTAAATATTTCAATACAAACAGCATTTACATCATATAATACAATCTCTATAGTTACACTAAAGCAATCTAAGTATTGATTAATAGCTCAGGAAATGCACAAAAATAACTACAAAACCCAAATACAAGGCGATTCAAAATTATCTTTGAACCTGCAAGGTGAGGCCTCTTGTCATCCACTAGAACATTTCTCTGGAGAGAAATTTTAAAACTGCAGCCACTTTGGAATATTAAATTGGATAAATGAAGAGTGCTTTATGAAACACTGCCTTACGATAGAATGCATTCTCCACTTTAACATGCTGAAATCATCAGTAAGAATGCGGATACAATTTTACAACAATGAAATATCTCTCATATGACTTCTCATTTCATAACACAGCCAAAGACCTTTTTGAATCATCTTTATGAATCTCAAAACATGGACTTAAAAAAAAAAACTTTGTATTTATAAAGAATGTCATGTTGCTCACTTTCTCTTGCAGCAACCTCGCAAGCTCCTTATCTTGAGCCTCTATTGCTATCAGTCTATCTTGATCTAACATAGACAGCTCAGCAGTTCCCTCTTGTTCTTGAAGCATTCGAGCATATTCCTGAAGCACATATTGAAAATATACTAAACACTAAAAATATTGAAAATGTACTAAAGAAAACAAAAATAAAAAACCTACAATTTACACAACTCTCCCCCCCCCCCCATAAGAAACACTTAGCTCCAAAACCGTTATCTTATTTTGTTGCAGAAGCCCTTACAAAGTACTAACATTTAATTTTTATTGAATCTAAATCAGTAATTGATCAATCAAAGTTACAATAATTGAACAATTTTCTCCGGGGACCTTCTAGCCCATACACAGATCATTCAAACTTTCAGACGCTAAAATGCTAAGGAGACAATTGTAGTGATCTCATAAAATGCTTCCCCATTTAAAGGATGGTATTGAGTGTAAGAGCCTCAAAAGTTCAATTAACAAAAAAAAGCACCAAACAAACAAATACCACAAAAAAATATAGCAGTGCTGACAAGTCTGTATTGGTTGAAGATTCAATGTTCCATTCGACGAGTGTCACTCTAGTCATGAGATACCAACTCAACATGAACCAGAAGGGCACTTGCCAAACAAAACTCGATTTTGTCACCATTACCCTCCTCTTGATGTACGATGCAGGAGCTATAAATCAGACATCAGAATCACACAATACAAAACAGAAAATAAATAGTTATCAGTCATTCTGTTTTAGGAAGTTGGGAGCCATTTTGCAGGAAGTGAACGATCTTCAATCTTTTTCCATATAGTTCTGAAATTTAATTAACCAACCTTAAATTAATAAAAACGTAAATACTTTTAGAACCATTTTAAGAGTCAGATGCCAATGTACTTTGAAGTTTTGTTTTATCCCAGCAGAGAACTTTGCAACAAAATCAGAAAAAGCTTCATCTCTAAGGTCTGCATTGGCCTGCATTTCCCCTGTCATTGCCAGAAAACAGTCATAATGATCCATTTCACTACATTGACATGAAGTTACTCAACTTCCAGTTTTTAAGACAATGTTGCAAAACCTGAAATTATAAATTCATTGGAACCTTGCAAAAATAAGGCCTCATGCTTGCATATGGCTCATGCATAGCATGTATGTAGTTAGTCTCTTTTTGTTGCTATCTCCATAGTTGATATCTTCAGTTGCTATCCCCATAGAATTCCTTTCAGTGTACTCGCAGCTTAATAGATACCACTATTTTTATTTAATGAATTAAATATAAACTTAATTTAACAGTTGGCATGATAACCTAAATTTTAATTAGATGTAAAATATATAAATTAAACACATTGTGTCTACTCAAAGGAATAAGGACCGGATGATTATTATTTATCATTTTGTTTTCATCTTTTGCTTATTAGTATAGAGAATTTGAAGTATGCTTATTTTATCCTATTTTGATTCGAATTTGATTATTCTGATGGTTCTTAAAAATCATATTATGGCCTACATGTTATCCCAAAATAATTTGCTTTCTCTTTGCCTCAAGATAGACGTTTCACATGCCAGAATTTTGGGTGCGATTTTGGTCCTCAATTCCACTGGATAAAAATCTCTCCAGATTTCAACACATAAAAGGCACTGTTGCCTCGATCTGAAAGAGACCACAACACTGATGAAATGATGTCAGCTGTGGCCCAGTACATTTACCATGAGCTCTTCAGTGAGGCTCAAATAACATATAATAAAATTATGAAATAGATGATAAAAATGTTGATATCCTTAGAGTATAGAAAGTGCCAAAAATAAAAAAAAGAAAGCAATGATAAGAATTCATTGAGTTCACGACAAAAGCATCCAATATTTTATTATTTTCTGATGCATAGATACCTGTTATAATAAGCCAAGTAAAATCTTATCTACAATTACAAGTTTCTTTTTGCAGTGTAGGAAACACATCCCTACATATAAGAATCAATAACATCTACACAGATTGATTTTCTCAACAACACAAAACAAAAAAAACAAAAAAACATCATATCAATCCCCACTTGGTATTTATAGTATCTCATTGATAAAAGAGAACAAAGACATTGTATAGTTTTAGTTCTAGCACTTTCTAGCACTGATGTTTCTATGACTGAGAAAAGACAGAATCATAATGTAGTTTGCTGCTTAAAAGAACGTGGCATCTAGGAAGGAATTCATGTTGCCTTTGTCAATTTTTTTAGTAGCTTTGATTTGCAGGTCACTCAAGGTGCCTCTGATACCAAAGCTTGTTTAACAGAAGAACGAAAGGGCAATGTAAACAGTGGGCAATCGTATTAGTTTGGTCCTGTGGAATGATAATAGATTGATAACTGCAGTTTGTGATTGTGCGAAAACCAAAACATTGGCGTAATTGTGTAAAAACCAAAACATTGGCATCAGAGTTCCGAGGCCCAATCAGAATGCAGTTTACAACATAGCAGTGGAGTTCCGGCTGATGACCACTAAATCGCAACACACAGGGATATGATCACTTCCTAAAAGTGGTGGTGGCGGCCACTGAAAAGATAATGCTTCCGTCATAAATGAGTGGAAATTATATTTCGCCAAATCTCACTGTTGTAGATTCAATAGCAATGTATACTACAGATTCTGGGCGCACACAGGAATCCAATGAAAAATCACCAGCCCAAACATCAGAATCACAAGAAATAAAAAAGCTCTTAGGTGAATCAAAGATCATATGATTCGTGGCGACAGGAAGCAAAGTGCAAGATGTAAGAACTGAGGAAATTGCACAAAATACATGTGCCTAAAATGTTATATTGCACTGCTTCCTAAGTGACAGAAAATAAATCATATTAAACAGTTCATGTTTTAAGACCTCAACGTACCTATTAATGTTTAGATGTTTAAGCCATTCAAAAACATTACATAAATAAGACTACAGTACTGTAATTTAGTAGAGTTCCTTCCCCACTCTAGAGATTCTACCATGCCACCACAACTGTATCACAACGAGCAAGAATGTTGGCCAATTATTTCTAAAGCTCCAAAAAGGGAAGAGGTTTGGTAAAGACTGCTCCACATATTCGGTATTCGAAGAGAAGTGAGCAACCACTCAACAAATCCTAAGTAGCATGGATGAATTACTTGCAATTTTCCAAGCGAAGCACATTCTAGGCTACCTTACCCACCACATTTAGGTATTTTGGATACATCAAAGGATGCCAACATTCGTCAAAGCTGCTGGAGATTGGCCAAGCAGCAGCTCGCTGCTTAGGGAATGCCAAATGTGTAGAGCTGCCTTAATGCGAGTCATGAGGAGACCTCAAAAATGACCTGCACTACCAAAATTTATTTTCCTTCCTATACAAAAATTCGTAACTCACTGCATCCTTTTCTTCTTGTATCCTTCGAGCTTCTTCTTCACTTATAACACTTGAAGGTTCATCAACAGGAAGAGCATATACCTCATCTGCATTTTGAAGAACATTAGTAACTGTTCTCCTATCATTCAAATTATATGACCTGAAAAGGCAAAAAATGTGAGCAATACCATACTCCTTTTCTTACACAGAAAGCATAAAATACCACAGGAAATATCACCTCATTTGCGGGCTAAGAGAACCTGCTCGGACAAAAGGTTGGCTATATTCACAAGGCAGGGGGAGACCCACACTATTCATGTCAGGATTATACTGCGGCAATTGCTCCTGGGAAGTGTGTGTAGCTGATTGTTCAGATGCTTGCCTAGTTATCTTCTCTAATTTCATCCTTTCACGATCCTAAAAACAGAAGAAATAATTAGTCAAGGCAAACGGGTAATAAAAGAGCAAAAAGTCCCTTCACTCCACCCATGCTAGGGACAATTTTTTTAATGAAAAACCTACCATTTAAAAATAGAACACTGAAAATATGAAGACCTTACAATTGTATATATTCATTGGAATTTAAACAGTACTAGAATGCAGAAAGGAGAAGCAAAAACAAAATTTTCATTTCTATTCCTAAAAAAGTTCCATCCCTACAGGATCATTTTGCAGGCAGGTTTGCTAATGATTGAAAAATGAAAGCTACTAATTTGAATGGTAGATTCATTGTAATATTAAAAAATCCTTGAACTTACCTTCCTAAATAATTGCATTTAAATTTGGGTTTCTTTTCCTACTAATACAGACTACTATTTATATTTGAAATTGATCATCTAATTTGAGAGTTTATTTAACTGATAGAAATTTTACTGGCAAGATTTCCAACAATATTTTAGGGTTTTCGATAATAAATAATTAAACACACGAATCAGTCAAATCACCTTACTGGTCATAAAACTTCAAGAATAAAGTAATCCAAATTAAGTGACACATGAACATTGTCAATATTTTCTTTCAAATCCTTTTTTAGTCCCCCACCCCACCTTTTTTTCTTGAATTCCACATTTATGAAAAATGTACAACAAATACAAATACACATGTACAAGTACTCGCAAACTATATTAGCATGCTGAACAAAGGAATATTTTTATTTAAAAAACCTCATTCACAGCCAACAATGCAATATTTGAATGAGATTGGAAAAGGAAAATAATAATACAAATAAGGAATGAATCTTCCAATATTTTGTATTAGTTTAAACAGGCACAGATCAACGAGGAGGGAAATACCCCCCCTCCTAAAATTTTTCAGTAACTATTAATGAAACTTATCAGGGACTTTCAAGCAAAAATATTTTTGGATTATTATTAAAACAAAAAATCATATCACAGCATGAGCTGAGGGTAGCCTGTAGACGTTTTATAAAATTTGTAATATGACATATTCGATGAAAACATTTTGAATTTCCCTCCCAAAATTAGTCTCTGGATCCACCGCTGGTTTAAATAAAAATCTGTTAAATCTTTGCTGTTATTTCCCCTCTTGTGTTTGGTCTCGCTTTTTATTATGTTCAAAAGTATATGCCTGGAAAGAGTACAGTGTCAATTTCTAAATTCTAGCATCATATATTGCCTCCCTGATCAATTAATGTCTCAATCACAAATATACTCTAATATGAAATCTCTAATATTCCATCTACAAAAGAATTTTACAACAGAAATGTTTTCTTCAAAATTTCCAAAGGTAAAATTTTAAAGCCTGATTCACTAAATGAATATGTTTTTGAGTCAAGGTTTGAAAAAAAGAAGAAGAAAAAAGGCAATACGTGTTCTTCTCTAAACCAACTTATAAATGTGATTAAATGCAAAATAATCCCATTACAAGAATGTGAAATATCATAAATATAATAATACTTTTTTGCATTTTTATACATTTTTTTTAATCCCAATTGTGATTGTTTTAACATGAATGGTTTTTAACTCATGAAATTTATAAGTGCGTGGAAAGTGGGCATGTGCCTTCAGAGCAAGTTGTTTTATTAAATCAGATTATTTTAGTAATTTAATTCTTTCTCCATAATTTTTGCAATTATGTACTTAACTTGATTGTTTTTACAAATCCTCAATTTCAAATCCATCTTAATGAAGAAAAAATTTAGGGAGGAAAGGGAACATTTTATCAATCACGTCCAACTACATTAACCGCATCCCAAGGAAAATTATTCGCTCGCATTCCACTATTAACATACGACAATCAGCTCAATACTTAAGTATGTACAAAACTCATAAAAAATAATCAAAATGCTAATTTGTATGAATACACTGAACAAACAAAAGGCACTCTCTAACATTCATCTGTACAATGAAGGGCTCTATAGAACAAGGAGCAATCCCACAGAGACATAATTATAAGATAATGAGGGTTTTACCTGACCTTCCTTCATGTAACTCAATACATTTTAAACTTTTTAAACACAGTACACTTACGTCCATACTGAACTTAAATAACATATTGCACTAAAAAAATAACATTTGAAGGTTTGTATGCTAACTCAATGTCACAAAAAATGTTGAATAGCCCCTTGTCCTACTGAGCCCTTCAACTGTACTCATTTTTAGGACACTGAACATGGACTACTAAGCATAGAATTTTCTATAGAACAAAGAAGATGCACAAATCTCATTATCAAAAATTGTCACTTTCTTATCCAATTATAATGAACTTTTAAAACATCAGTTTTACTGAGAAAAAGTATATTAGTTAACAATAAACATCGTTTATACGTAAACATAGAACTAATTCTAAGTATTGCAAGCATTGCCATTATCTGAACATGCTACAGACAGAGTTGGAATAAGCAATTGTAGAGACTACATCTACTCATTACAAAAGACTACAATTGAGGGGTTTCTTACAAGTTTAAAATTCCATATTTTGAGATATTTCAGAGTTATTTCCTGTAACTGGCGCTATCGCCTGGTACATATCCTTTTGACAAGTGCCAAACACAATGAAAGATATTAGACAGGGAAAAATCGTAAATGTATCATTATGCATGTCTATGGTAAGAAGTATTTTGTGCTTCCTGAAAAATCTCTAATTTGGACTACTTTGGTCCTTCAAAAAAACCTTTAATTACATATAATCAAGAAGTAAAACCATGAAAGCTGGAGGGGTTTGTAATGAATGTTAAAATAATAGAAAATATATCATGCAAATAGTTTTGCAGAATTAAAATTAGTAACATTTAATGTACAATGATAAAATAAACATTTCTTCCTACAATGTACACACATCCAGAACATGATAGAACCTCACTTTACCTCCAAGTTACTTTCCTCCTTTGAAGGCTAGACAATATTAGAATATGCCTTAAACTCTTGCACAGACAGAAAATTCTAGTATAAAATTACAGTGAATCAAATGCACCTTTTATACTAATGAAACAGTCATTCTTTTTCTCACCTGTAGACGTTTAGCTATTTCTTTGTCTCTTTCTTCAATCATTAGCTGCTTTTCTCGCTCTTCTATGTCCAGGCGATGGGCAAGTTGGGATGCTACATGAGCATCAATTTCTTCTCTGAAGACAATTACAAAAATGGCATAAGGTGAATATTTAAAATTTAATATAAAACAAACAAAAAAATCAAGCTGGACTAAAAACAATTCTGTAGTTTTAATAAAAAAAACAGAAGTTTAAGTGAATAGTTTTATGTACAACAAAATTGCACAAATTCATATGTTTACGGGTGGACAGCAATTCAAAATTGGTCATAAAAATAATGGAAATGCTTCTAAAAAGTGGAAATAAACGTACTGTTCGCGTAAAATACGAGAATACATTTCTTGTAGAGCTGCAGCTTCCTCCTCTTCTTTCTGCTGCTCATGTAAAGCTTGGGGGAAATCTTCTCTAACTTGCGCATTTCGTGATTTGTTTCCAGTTAAATGCTGCTGAACTGTAAGGAGTTTGTGTTTATTTACACGTTTATTTAGTGGTTCGATATTTTTCCGTATAAAAAAAATAAGAAATTGTAAACATACTTTCTTCGCTCTGCAAACGGTACGCCAGTGCTCCATCCTCTTTCACAAGCCATTCACGGCACACTACACAAGGGTGAAAGGCATATTATAACACTTTGTACTAAACAAGTTTTAGTATGAAGAAGTAGGATAACAATCCGTAAAATTTAAAATTACAGTAAACCGCAGTAACATCTACTTTTCAACAAGAACTGACAGTTTGAGTAGCACATAATTAATTAAAAAACATAATAACCATTGACAATTATCAAAACAAACGTCATAAATTAAGAACGAAACAAAGCATGAACTACGTCAGTTTTTACCCTCTCTTTGTGCTCATAAAGAATTAGCGGATTCAACACACGATTTCCACAATACTCCCACGTCTCTGGTGGTAACATACCTTCGGTCACACGGCCAGGTTTCGGCAACGTGTCTGTTGTCCTGGCCCCTTCAGCCATTTCTCTCATCCCACGAATTTCACACTGCATCCTCTATAATCAAAGTTCATCCGTAACATATTTTTTATCTCAACATTCTAATTACATAACACGAGACACGCCCACGCTTTTATATCAATCATGGGTTTTTGCACCAAAGTCATTCGGTGTCATAAAACGACACAAAGGACAGACATGTCACTGGTGGCGCAGTGATAGATTTGCCCAGAAGACGTCATGCATTAACACATATATTTCCCATCTACTTACTTCAACTGGTCCAAATTTTGTAAAACCATTTAATCACCCGCAACATTTCACCAGACCTTCAATCAGGTTTTCATTACAAAACATGTAGCAGCAGCGGGCCGTTCACCACAGCCCACAAAGCATGCAGTGCAGTCCGAGGCACACAAAACACAACCAAACACAATCCACCGCAAGCCACCTGCTGGTTGATTCCCCGGCCCGGCCCTGCCCTGCTCTACTCTACCTCTCCCCGATTCCAGTCCATGCCATTGGCGGCTTTCGAGGCCGCAGCCGAGCGCAGCCGAAGGCAAGCGCGCTGTTTTTGAGCCATGCTACTGATTGCAGCGGTTGCTGCACACCGCCACAATTGGAAGTTAATTTTCACAGAGTCGTTTTCTAAAGCCTCGCAAAATAGTTCGTCCCGTCATTTCGAAACCTATCCTATTGTCACGGAAAACGTTCTGCAAAATGTCCGGCATTTTTGAATCATGCCGTTATTTCGATAATTGGGCCCCCATAACTAGGGGCGACCATAAGGTAGGGGAGACCGGATCTAGTAGTTGGCACCGGTTAATACGTTTAACTTTTTCATATGCATAAGTATGTACAGTTATATACGTAGTATAAAGAAAGTTATGTAATGCCGCGCAAAAAAAATCGAATTTTGGACAGAAAAAAATCATTGCCGGGCCCTGATAACCCGAGAGTGGATAAATCCAGTTGCTAAATTAAGAAAAAATCCTCTAACACGTGGTGTGGCCAGAATCCCTGTTTTGTAGGTCCTTGATACCGTTTGGCTAATTGACTGCAAAACGTCCATCCGTTTGTCCGTCAGTCTGAGAACACCAATAGCGCCTAAACCATACCATAATTTTGAATTTTGTTTGGCGTCTCCCTGCTACAATTACAAAATTGAAGATACAGATTTTTCCTTCAAACAAAATTTGTTTGCCATACTCTGTCCTTTCATTAAGGTCCTGTACATTTTTTTAAGTCGTTTTTGCGCAATTTTGCGTGCAAAACAACACAAACAAATTTTTCTCAAAAACAGCTCAAAATTATTTCTTTAAACGTTTGGTAGGGATAAAGCTAAATATACTCTATGAGATGACATAAACAAAATTGACACAAATGTATTTTTTTTAAGATCTCTCGCCGTTAATATTCACATTGCAGCAATTTGTAAAGACTATTGTATTTGTGAGTTAAAGTGCTTCAAATTAGTTTTAATGAAGTTTTTTGAATACTCAAAAATTTTCTGTGAAAAAGAGCTTCAAATTTAGAATTTGCACGCATTTTCTTAGAAAGAATCTAATTTTTTTAAATACAATTTTCACTTACGACGAGGTTTTACAGTTATTTAATATTCTTATTTTATATTTACGTTATACTACTAGGAAAACCGAAAAATATGAAAATTTGAAAGAAAAAAAGCACTTTATGTGGCGATAGAGTATGTCTGGCAAGAGTACATCACCAGTCCGAGTAGCTAGCCGGGGCCAAAGGAAATAGAAAACTAGTACGGGTAAGTCTGTGTCACTTGTACCACCACTAGTTACTTCTTCTCATACTACTTCCGTAGTATTGAAAAAGTATTGCAAAACTGCAGAAAAACGCGTTGTGTGGCGCCCTGATACCGAAAAAGGGATCAATCTTTTTCCTATATAAAGTAAATAACTTTATTCTAACAGGTAGTGTAGACAGAATCTGTCCACCCGTCCGTCTCTCCATAGGTTTAAGAGGTCCATTTTTGAGGCCAAAATTATTATATGTAAACTGACGAATTTTTAAGTGCAAATGTATCACAGACATTACAACAATAAAATCACATATAATTAGATAGAAAAAAATTGACTATTTTTTTAAAAAATATTATTATTATTATTATTATTATTATTATTATTATTATTATTATTATTATTATTATTGTTATTCTTTTCTCTTTCCATGACTTCAACTCTTCCTTTGTCCGCATAGCTATTATTTCAGAAGGAATATTTAATTTGTTTTTGCTACTAAAACCATTATCGAAATTTAGTGCTAGATCACTGGATATGAAGGCTTCATTGGCCTATTGAAAATGTCTTTCAGATTATTTTGCCCAAAGAGTTTTCTTGTCCGATGCCGTGGATCATATTGGTGAATTATATTTCTAGCTTTAGATGGTTGGTCTTACTTGGTCATTCCGCATGTGTTCGCGTATATGCGTTCATCTACAGAACGACCCACACTACATTAGCCCGCAGCTACACGGGATTTCATACACCCCAGAGTCATCACGTGGATCCACGCAGTCTTTTACCTGAACCAGGCTCCTCCCGATCTTGTTCTGGGCGTAGAACACCGGGCGGATGTCGGCTCTACGAAGCAGCCTGGCGATCCTGCCCGAGACACCTTGGATGTAGTGGAGTCGAGTAGTTTATCGGGAATGTCTCGTTCGTGGCGTTGGGTGTTGGTGCGTCATCACGTGAGTCGAGGCCCGTTGTATTGCGGACCTGCTGTTGGCCAGGAAAGTCTCTTTCTCCCTTTTGAGGCTGTTGCTGATGAGGGCGGTCCGATGAAGGGTGGAGAGTACTCCCCATTTCGTGGCAGGGTGATGGTGTGAGAGTACAAATAGAGGTTTGTATGTGTAGGTTTTCGGTACACGGAGTGGCCGGGGGTACCGTCGCGACGGGGCGTCTAGAGACCAAGACGTCGAGAAATGGGAGCTGGCCGTGTAGTTTTTTTTCGTGAAATGGATGCGAGGATGGATGTTGTTTAGGTGTGCAAGGAAGGCTTGCGGAGACTCGGGGCCGTGGGGCCAAATGACAAAAGTGCCGTCGACGTAGCGGATTAGGTTTCAGGGGCGTTTTCGAGGGCCTATCAAAGGCTCCCACGAAGAGATTCTCAACCACCGGGGAGAGTGGCGAGCCCATGGCAATGTCTTCCATCTGAACGTAGATTTCTTATTTCTACTGGATGGAGGTGGACAGGCAGACCTCCGGGAGTTTCGCCCATTCCGTCGGCAGCTGATGTTTCCCGAGGGTGTCCTCCATGATCTTGATTGCCTCACTCACAGGGACCATCGTGAAAAGAAGTGACATTAAAGCTTTCAGGGATATCTCCAGGACTGGGTTTAATGGAGCGAATAAATTCAATGAAATGTTCGTAATTGACGGCGGAAGGCAGGTTGTTGGTGAGGGGTTTCCGTTTGTTGGCAAGGAAACAGGCGAAGTGCTGAGAAGGCGAGTTGATGGCGCTCACTATAGGGGGGACAGGCCCGTCTGGTTTAGGAAGACTATAGATACGGGATGTGCAGTTGTTGCTGGCGAGCTTGATGCGTCTTCTCTCTCCCTCATTAATGGATGACACTTCACCAATTATGGCCATAACTTTTTGCCTCATTTTCACAATTAAAAACAGTTCCAATAAAAAAAAGGGGACATGTCATCTTTTCTTGTTAAATCCACCCAGACAGTTTCTCTTACTTTGAAACTGGAACATATGGTAACCCTCATCTGACGAGAACTCTTGTGGTCACAACAAAGCAGAGCAACATTTGGGCAGCATAGCAATCCATGAAATGACTTGACTTCTCAGAGTGGTGTAATCCGTAAATGCCCCAGATCTTTCTAATTGCACTCTCTAAAGCAATGCGGGACCTTGGAGTAAGTTAATAATGGGTTTCTGACCCAACTGGGAATTGAAAAACAGTGCCCCTAGATACAGCTTGGTCCCTGTTATCCAGAGACACAAGTGTGGAGAAATAAGCAAGTAGTGAGGGGCAATTTTCATTTTTTAAAAAGGAAGTTAATAGGTATGGGAAGACAATAGGACTGCAATAAATTGAAACAAGAATTTAGTTTTCTTTTTGAAGCAGTAATGTACCTAATGTATGTAATGTAACTGAATATGTTACAAAAAGAAACACACTGGAAATATAAAATACACGAAACTCAAATATAATAAATAATATATTTAACTTTTATTTATAGTCATTTACAATTAACAAAGACAATTTTTAAAAAATGTAATTTTCTTGCAAACAGCATCATTATGATGGAATCATTCCTTGTGCAAGCTTCCGTTGTGCACCTCTCCGGCGGTTGTGATTACCATGTTGTGCCTTATGTGTATTCTTCTGATTACGATTAATAACGACGTTCTTATCTTGTCCTTGGCCTTTTGGTTTTCCTGTAAATTTAATAACACATAGGTCAGTGTAATTCAGAACATTTAGCCAAATTCAAGAATATATTGGGGTTGTGGGATCATGCAGAATTTTATCTCAATAGTTAAATTCCATAAAGACGAAAACATTCCACCCAAGCAGCTACAAATTGGTATCTGGAAACATGTCTGAGTTTGTGGTTGGAATATAGAGAGTTAAAATGGAGGAGGAGATCGCTGGCTGATTAAATTTTTGCTACTGAAGGTTTCAATATTAAATGTTGCAAATAATAATGCTGTATTACTTTTGTTTTTCAATTATTAATGAGTGAATGGATTACCATTTCTTATAGCCAATGACATATTTTATATCAAGTATTACACAAATTTATTGAAATAAGTAAAATAAATTATTGTCAGGTGTTAAAAAAATTTTACAAGTGTCTGCACCCAAAAAAGGTTTGGGAAACCACAGAGTTAAACCATCATGAAGATCGATTGTCACACATTATTTGGATTACACCCAAAAACCTGAACCCGAAATTAACTCCAGAAAAAATTAAAAATCAAGAAAAGAAAAGAAAAAAAGTTGTATTCTTACCAACAACATCCCTTCTGGGAGGTCCACGATGCCCTCTTGCTAATCTGCGTTGTTCTTGAAGAGCACGAACTCTTTCAGGATTCATTACAAAATGATCTGCTGAAGGTCCTTCATCTGAATCCTCTTCATCTTCAGAGGCAGAAGCAGCAGCAGCAGCACGGGAATGGTTTTCTTGGGCAGTGTTGTTGTTCCTATTTGAAATATCTTCTTTACAAATGCATTCTCAGAGAGCATACATGCAACATTCAAAAACAGTAAATACATTCAAACAGAACAAATACCCAACAATCAATGTTACATTTACAGCACCATTTTTCACTCAAAACAACACATTTTATAGTTTTCCACATGTGTAAAGCGTTCCCAACCTTTTTCATACCTCAAACCAATACTTATATTCTTATTTTCAGTGCCCCCATCCCTCTAGAGTGAAATTCCTCGCTTTATAATTTACCTTACTCAAGAGGTTTATATGATAGTCTGACATAAAATAATTAAAAATGTATAATATTATGAAAATGTATAATATGTAAATTAATGGCAAAGCCTCTCAATATTTGCAACAAATCTCTCTGAAGAAACTCAGCAACTGTTATTTTCACCCAAGGCTATAAGCAGAACCCAGAGAGGGGGAGGCAAATGTTCCTCCTTTGCAAATAGAAATTCAATCTTAAAGAATAACAAGTCTTAATGAATAAGCTTAATTCTCAGGATGAGTTACACCTATACACATAGTGACATAGTTAAAATAACTATTTTGGAAACAACCTAATCAAATTCGTACATTCCAACTATATTTTTGAATAATGAAAGAATTTGGTAAAATCAAAAACAATGTAAGAAATGACATTGTTCATCAACCATATTCACAAGGTTTCTGAAAATAACGTAAGATTGGAATTTAGAAAGTAATAAAGAAAAGTTTCATCTTTTAGGTTACCTTTCAGGATCATCATCATCGCCCAGAGTGACATCCAATCGATCATCATATGTATCATCATATTCATCTTCATATAAGCTAAATGGAGAATAAAATTCTCTCATATCCTCCCGGTGAGTTTTATCATTTAACAGCATCATTACATCACGATACATACCTTTCCTGAAAGGGGAAATTAAAAAATGTGCATATTTTTCAATTGGTAGTGTAAATATTCACTTCAATTACTCACTTAACTATTCAATTCATTAAATGATTCAATTTCATAAAAATAAAATAAATTCAATTATTTCTAGATCATAAAGTATGGAATGTACCTTCATATTAAATTTCATAATTATTATTTGCATTCAAATTTTAAAATATATATACTCCAATAATAACATTCTTTGAAGTAGTGTGTGATAAATTAATATGAGATCAATAAAAAGTAAGTATAACTTGTAACCATGCAAATAAATAAATTACGAAAGGTATAACAGTACCTCTTTCCCTTATGAGCCTCAGCAAATTTGGGTTCTTCTTCTTCATCAGATACAATACTTATCTCAACTGTAGGTACAGATGGCTAAACAGACATGAACAAATATAAGAAGCAAGGCAAATACAAGCAGATGTCTAAGTAGAAAATGAAAATTGCAGACCAGGAAGGCAATAACAAGTGTGCGCATACATAGACTTTAGGGGAGGCCTCAAACGGTATAACACTTTTCTGTATGCTTTTAAAGGGTTTTCTGTGGCAGTTGTAAGGGTAATTTACCTCAAAAGTGATTTGTTTGCCACACTTTTTGCCTGAGAGTATCTACTTATACTTAGCTTACTCTCAAAGTTTTAGGAAGCAAATTTGTCATATTGAAGGTCACACATTGTAGTTGGGTGGCTTTCAATTTGATGGCAATATTGTTATTGAAATTTACTACATGTAAAAACAAGAAAAATCACCTTTTTTGTTATCTGGGATCCATTAAAATAATTTTTCTGGCAACACATAAACACTTATTACAATACTTTCTTTACACTACATAGTAGTTTACAAGAAAGTAAAATTACAATATACATAAAAAATAAATCTTCAGTTCATAAACTACCTTTCCAACTGCCTAAATTTTAAAAGATGTGTTGATATTGCGAATAACAAGCAAAAGCAGGATCACAAGCATGTTAGTTAAGAAAAATAAATTATTCTTATTACATTCTAATTACTAGAAGTGAATCTTAACTATACCTTGTGAATAATACTTACCAATATTTGTTTTGATAAAAAAAAACTAATCTTTATCAAACAACATACATTACAAATAGTGTGTAATATAATGTTATTAACATCTATAACTTTTGAAAACATGTTTAAAACAATCACATTCAATACAGTGCAACTCCAATATATTGGACACCTAAAGTTTCTTGGAAAATCTGCCCAATTTATAAAGGAGCTCCCAGTAACGTTTAGTTACAGGACAGTTATAGAAAAAGGTCTCCAAACTTCTGGTTTGTGTGCAACTGTTATATGTACTACTTTAAATTAATTGAGGAACATCACATAATTTTCACTTATATTAGAAAATTGACTAAGAAGTCCATGAGCAATAGTTTAAAAAGGAACCGATTTGAATCACACTGTAGTAAATATTTATACCGGACATTAACTGGGAAAATTACAGCATCCACTGCAATTTCGTACAGTAAAAAATTTGAAAGAATTGTCTGCCAGATACTATTTGCACCATGGAAGAGAAGAGAACCCAAAACATTGTTTTATTTACAGATTGTTAAATTTTTAATAATAAAAATTTTAAATGTGATGTAGTGATCTTTCATTGAATGTGAATGACTAAAAAGAAAAAATGGGACAGATATTATTATGTAGAAAAGAAAGATATCTTTTCAGGGGTGATTTTTGTTCAGTGATCCAAGACTCTCAAATGAAATATGCATCTCGTAAAATTATTTCACAATATATATTGAGAAGTTTGATATCTTTAGTCAAAAATTTAAATTTATTACTTCAGTTATCTAACAACTGTTAGGGATTCTTGAGTTGGTCTTATGAACTTCTCAATGATAGAACGTCCAATTTACTATGCATACTTGTAACAGAATTTTTTGAAATGGTGCAAGGATAATGATCTAAATTTAAATACTGAGAAGTGTAAGTCAACTATATTTTTCAGGTGTGGAAGATAAATAGATTAAGTCTATTGTTATTGATAGAGTGTTTTTGATTAGGGACCTTGGGGTTATCCTTGACTCCACAATGTCTTTTAAAGACCACTTGAAGTTTATGGTCAATAAGGCCAATCAGATGTTGGTATTTGTTAAGTGTACTTGCTATGAACTGCACTCCTTGCTGACATTGCACCTTTGTATTTGTTATAAGATTGATTCTAATGTATTCAACTATTTGGTCACCGTGTTTTGCTGAAGCTATTTTTAGTATCAAAACCATACTGCATAAGTACTTTATAATTGCAGCTAAACACATGGGAGTGAACTTTATAGATTCCTTTTAATTTCTAATTTTTCTTCGTGTATGATATACTATGCTGTGATAATGAGTTGCTTACATATAAACTGCATTATTTTTTTGTTGTATACAATTGGACAAATTGTCCATTAACTAAAAAATAAGTAATAGAATTTACCTCCTTCTCTGGAGGAATTCTTGGCAAATCTTGATCCATTTCACTTAAATGAGGAGGAAGTTTTGACTCAAGAATAGCATTTATTACATCCTCAGTCACATAGTTGTAGTGTTCAAGACATTGCTAAAACAAACATTTTTTTTTAATTGGTGTTTTAGAGCACAAATATCACCCAGGAACATCAATGAGATTTACAATAATAAACTTACTTCAATAAATCCATCACCTAAATGAGGTAGAATGTCTTTCACTTGAGAAATAAGCGAGTCCAATTTAATACCTGTCACTTTCTTCACAGGTAACTGACTTGCTGAAGCATTTTCCTAATAGGAAGAAAAATCTTAATTTAAAATTCATGCCAAACAAAAAATACATTGCTTTTTTTCCCTTTTTAACAGAAACACCTCTGACATTATCATTATTAGCTACATTCTATTTCTTCTGGAAAGTATGACAAACCAAAATGTATTGGTTTCAAAAAATTCC
Organism: Gryllus bimaculatus; assembly: GCA_017312745.1. NCBI lineage: Eukaryota > Metazoa > Arthropoda > Insecta > Orthoptera > Gryllidae > Gryllus > Gryllus bimaculatus. Next base: position 13,721,184 of record BOPP01000006.1, on the reverse strand, counting down.
TTCTCTTAAAAAAACACAGTTTTCATTTGTTTGTTGAGAGATGGGTTGAGTTTGATAAACCCTAGCTGCTAGGAGGGATCTGTGAAGAGCTGCAGGGCTGTTTAACAGAGTACACTTGCACATGCCATGATGTAGGTAATGTATTTACAAATGAATTATCAATCTATGTATTATTAATACACTAGAAATATTTTTAAAAAATTTCCAACCTGTATATTAGAACTAGATGTTGAAGGCTGACCATTTTCAGTTTGATGGCTTTGATTTCCAAAGCCTCCAAATCTTGAGGGCAATTGCAGAGAGGGCGGAGGTGGGAAATTAACTTCATCATTACTCTCCACGGAGTCAATAACTGCTTCCAAAATATAGCTTCTTTTATCAGCATCCCTGTTCTAATATTAAGGGAGACATCATTGTATGTTTCGTTATTATTAGATTATACAAGAGGAAATGTTGAAGTTTGTGGCCCGCAGATCCATTAAAAGGGTTCAATGCAATTCTTCCCTACTCAATGAAGGTTTAATATATATTATCCCCACACCAGGGAAGCAAATAGAGAAAACATTCTGGCCAAATGTATAGAGAAAAGTAACGTTTAAATTTTATTACAAGCACTGTAGACACCATTAGAAATTATATAATGAATCAATAATGATTTTTTTTTCATATATTTTTTCCTTAATATAAATTATATTATCTTGCAGGTAGAAGAATAAATAAAATTTGATTTCATGCTTCTCCTTGGTTATTAATTTTATTGTTATTTTTTTAAGTAATCCAAAATAAGTAATAAATTTGAAGGATGAATGTTGAGCAAAAATAATGTGTTGAATGCATGAAATTTACTAGTCAAATAAGGAATTACAAATACAGTAACTGACACAGATGGCTGAAATGACTAAAGGTGGCTAGCAGTAAGATATCAGTCTGAGAGGTTATGGGTTTGAGTCCCGTTAGGTTTGTTAGCCACGTGTTGGGCATGGTAGACTTTCCTACACTTTTTTTTTCTCAACTAGGGCAAAATATACTAATAAAATTGGTGCAGGTCTCATTTCCAGTAAACTCCCTATTTCTGAAAATTGCAATACTACAGTTTCGATGATACTGTATGGCTTGTAAGTGTAAGACATATAGTGAAACTTCATTTACACTTTCTCTCATATACTTTCTTCATGTTTATATGTTGTTGTTTTCTTGTAAGTCTCAGATATATTCCTATAATTCTCATGCGAAGTTATTTCAGTTATGCATTTTATTTTTGTATGTTTTTCACACTTACACATTCAAAATAAAAGTCCCTTTTAGCTTGTTGGCTCCCGTGGAGCAACCTGTACCTCGGCCTCTGAAGCAACTTCCCGCTAATGAAACTTGTAATTAGAAGTTTGACTCGCCTCGCTGAGGGGCCAAGACTGCGGAAGCCTGCAGGATGGTAGAGCAAAGTCAGCTCCCAGACCACCTCCAGGAGCGGAACTTCAAAAAATTTCAGCCGGGTGCATACAAGAGATTTCCAAGAATCTCAGGAGGCAATGGCTAGCTCCAAGGGAATGATCAAAGGTGCCCCTCTGAGAGAATAATGAAGTAGTAATGACCAACAAGTGGAAAAGTTCTGCGCACTGACTGCCACACTCTCTGAAGGCTCTTTTGCTCGCCATAATAACATACAAGATCCTTTCAGTAGCGGCATGACACAAGCAGCTAATGAAACTGATTGCTTTTGCACATGGCGCGGTGAGTGTCACCAGGCTTTGAGGCTGAGGCAGATATGTGCTTCCTGTCACTCAATTAGAATGCTTCCACCCATGGAATCTCAAGTAACATAAAGCTTGAAACTGAAGCAACCAGTTGCGCATCACCACTTGTGGAAAAGCAAACTTCAAGTCATGCAAGGTCACCAGTAATGTCCCCATTACGTATCTGTTCTAACAAAAAAGTGTGGTAGGGAAAGGCAACCCCTATCGATATCAGATAAAATCAAAATTTTAAAAGTTGTCAGGAAGAGTGACAATAAAAAAGTAGATATTGCTTAGCAACTGGTAAAATGATAGTGCTAAAATATTGAGTTTTTATTTTGCTCATGGTAATTAATTTCAGTTATGCATTGTTCTCACTTATATATTTTTTCCCCCTTCAGTCCTCTGAAAAATGTAGAAGTGAAGTTTTACAGTACTTCTCAATAGTTACACAAATAAATTCCAACAATAAGTCCAAAACCACAGATTCTGCAAAATCCAGAAGCACATATCTTGGTGGGAAGGACATATGCTGAAGTTATGATTCTTATCATGTCCCAGTACAGTGCATTCTGTGAAATATTTGGTTAAACATAGAAACCAGACTTTATGCACACGGTAATTGCATTGCTAAGTGAAGTTGCAATATAAAAGTGGAAAAAATCAAAACTCAGACATAAATATTAATGTATAACAAGTTAGGCAGAAACAGGTTGAAGGTCTTACTTTATCTTACTATTTGCCACATCTAAACAATATTTTATTTTTCCTTTTGCCAGGATTCAGGCTGTTGTTTCTACACTACCAGTTGTTTCATTGCCATTTTCCTTTTAATTTCTGTAATATTTCCCTGTGTTTACAAGGTTTTCCCCATTTTTCCAGAAATTGGTCACCCTGTAACACTTGTTTCATAATACCAGATGCACAAAGGGAGAAAGTCACCTTAAATCTAACAAGGTATAACTTTGAAAAGAAAAGACCTATTCAAATTTTTCTCAGTTCAAGAATTCATGAGGCACAACAAGGGACATACTGTTTTAATTGCCTTCTAAAAGATAGTTGTGGTTTTCTGCTCTCAAAAATCCTACAATTTCAAGTGGATTTGTACTATAGAACATTACAGTAATGGTCTAATCTGTCACTAAGCAGAATACCAACAACAGCTGCTTAATCTGTAATGATACACAAATAATTTCTTACATTTACATTTCCTTTTTTTATTGTATTCAATAAAAATTGTTTCCAACATCAACAAACAACCCATTATATAAGGATACATGTCTGGTGTAAGCTGGGCTAACAAGTCCAAGTCTTGAGCAACACTGAACTTCCTATGATAGTCACTCACAAATAATTTTTCAGCAAGGCATTCTGTTAGAATTGTTACATAGTCATCTACACTATTCATCACTTCACTTGAATCACTACAAAACACATAACAGATGAAAGACATATAACACATCATGACTACAATATAAGTCCTTAAAGAAGTAAAGGCATTTTACAAACCCGCTTTCAATAGCAGAATTGATGTTGCAAAACAAAGTATTTCGAAATATTTTCAATAGCTCAACTCTGGTCAAATCCAGTTTATTTTTGAGAGAAATAAATAATACTGGTTCTTCATCCACATTAATTAGCATTTCTAATTTGTTATATAATTCTGGTATTACATTTTCATAAAACCAAACCAATCTGGAAAAGAAAAAAAAAAAGAAAAGATAACACAAGCATTATTAACGTATTGAACAAATATTTTCATTTAGTTTACACTAAAAAAGTACACAAAATTCGAACAGAAAGGAAGTTTGTTTGTTACACAAAAGGAAAGTGAAGGATCATTTCAACACTTAAATCAAGACTAAAAAGCTAATCAATATGAGGGTTTCAGGTCAAGAAATGATTTACAATTTTTGTTTTATGTATCAATAGTGCATAATTTTACAAGTTGTACAATGTTACCAGATTTACTGAAATCACTGTAATGAAATTTATATAATTTAACTTTTTATGCATAGTCTATTATTCAAATATGACAAGTGTCACATTTTTTTTATTTTTGCATGTTGGGTTTAGTTTAAATCTGCAAAGTCACTTCAGCTCTCATGACTAGGAAATGAATTTACATATAAAAACACATTTGTTCAGGTACTAGATATCTGCATTTAATATCTCTTTTAGAATTTGCAAGGCTTTCTGAATGTATTTAAGACCATTTTTATTTTGGTATAATGACATATTATTCATATTTTACATATCACCACATTTCTTATACATTTTGATGCATTTCAATACTGTCAAGAATCAAAATGGAGACCGATTTTGTTAAAATTTTCACACTTCATTTTTAATGGTATCAGGAGCTTTTAAAGAGCAGTTTGAATTAAATCGAACATTGTTGTTGGTGATTTATGCATTTTTGATGACTCACGTGCCCCTGACCAGAAGCTACTCAACCCGCCACACCTAAAAAATTATGCACATTCGTCGCTGCATAGTCTGCCACTGCAATTGTGAAATAATGGAATATTTTTCTCCGACAACTAAATCAAATTTCTTCACATTAGTGACATAGAAAAGCCAAATCCAAACTTGAGAATGTTTTAACAATAGGATACTTGACAACCCTGGCCAAACCAGTGCACTGAACAAACCCATAGTCTCAAGTAAGTCTCATTAGAAGATTGGCAGAGCATAGCTTAGAACATGATTAACTATCACATGACCAGAAGTGTGTATTGAAGTGTAATACACTGCAATAGCAATGTATTACCACGTCCACTAGTATTTCATAAAAAATTCAGGATTGTCTTATATTTGCAGATTTGCGGTTTTGTTGGCTGTTTGTCCTCTAGTATGGAAAGAACTGTTCTATTTATGGAAGGCTTCTGGTCTTTCTTTTCCATGAGTAAAATCACTTCAAGGAAATATTCAATATTACATGTACTATTTTGACTGTGTTAACAAATATTTAGAGAGATTACTCGGACCATAAAACTTTTGTAGATCATATAATTATTTCTTCATCATCAAGGAAGTTTGTATTTTGAGAATAAAGTACTATTTTATCTTTTATACCCTCTGTAAAAATGTACATATGCATTCACTAGAAACTCTAAATTAAAATTACTATATATAATCTCACACATATGTCTAGAAATTTTTCTAAAGATTCCACTGGAAAGATAAGAAGCCTAGTAATTGGGGGTATATGCAATTATCTTTACATAACCTCCGCATGTCAAGAAACTCATAAAGCTAACCTTATAATAAGTTGCAAAGGTGATAAAAAACATAAATTTCTATAACACTTTAAGTATGTTTGTGGATGTTTTCTTTTTATTCACAATGGATTTGCTGGTTGATTCAAAAGAATTTGTGAACTGGACAGTAAAGAAAAAATCTCAAGAAGAAACTGAAATGAACCTACAAAATACAGTATTTACCCAAATATAAGTTGACCTTGAAAATATAACGACCCCCTAATTTTGAAGAGGCCTCCTGACACTTTTTTAAATTTTTAATTAATTCTTACTTCTTAGTCAAAATAAAATTACAAAATGACTCATTGACTAGAAAATTGTTGATGAGAATGTTAAGACTCATTGCTGAACTATTATGTTCTTGTTCCTTGATATCATCATAATCATGGTTTTGGTCATTACTCTCATCATCTTCACATGTATCAATGTTTCTTTCTTTTTGGTCCTCCTTCCATGATGTGACATCTTGAAAGTTTTGCGGACTAAACTTTGCATTGTTCATAGTGATTCATCAGGCGACATCTAAGAATATTTCCTTCTGTCACCAGATTTTCTATACGTCCCGCACTTGATGGCCTCTGTATCGTTCAAAGCGCAGATTCGGATTCGCTCAGCGTTGAACTGAGATTCTGCGCGGCCTCATCGAACCCGCATCGTTTAACTAACTCTCAACATTCATTTTCACATTGTGTTTAATTTGATACAGTGACATTCGGTTAAAGACAAACACCATTATAATGATTATCATGAACAAGAAAATGGACATATCACTTTCTCATTAACATGACAATTTTTTAGTCACGAGAAAGAGAAAAAAAAGAATAAGAAAAGTTCCAGAAAGCCTCTTCAAAGTGAGAGGGTTGTCTTCTTAGTCATAGTAGTTGATGGGGAGAATTTGAAAAGGAGAATATATTCATTCAATCTTGCTCAACTACAAACCTAGAGATTACCCACTGCTCAATTCCACCATACTATTGATCTCTTGTATCAAGAAACTTCAGAATCTCTAAAAACTTCAAGAAGGCTATTAAGATAAAAAGTATAATTTTCACACTACCTGCAATTAAAATATACAAAGAACATTTTCTCAAGTTTTGAAAATTTTTCGAGAATAAATACAAGAAATTTAATATTATAATGAACAAAAAATCAAAATATTGAGTAAAATACAAAAAGAAATTTTGTTTCTGTCAAAATTTTCTTGTAACAAAGTAGATTGAGTTTTCAGTTCAAAACTTATTTTAATTGCAGTCAAGGCCAATTTTCAATTATTAATTGCACGCAATTCAAAACCAACTCTTTCAACAATATTATTTTTATGAATTCAAATGATACTTACTTAACTTCAAAATTATTTTGATGAAATATCTTACTAGCAGGTAAAAACACATCAGTCAAAACAGAAAGTGTACAAGTAGTGTCAAGGATGTGCAAAATAACATCAGAAAGAACAGCAGATGTCAATTGTCCCTCACGGGCTGTAATTCTTTCAGGTTCAGAATCCAAAGGCATTTTTAAGCCAACACACTGGCTTACACTTTGGAAAACCTAAATCATTACAAAATGAAAGTCAATTTAAATTCATGATATCATAATATTAAATTGATGATTAATAAATAATTAAATTTAAACAACCTACAAAATATACAATCAAATACTGTCAATAATTTCGATATTTCATTGTTAATAAAAAGGTTTGAATTATCTCCAACTACTTCGTGTAAAAACTTGTGCATATAGCATTTTTATTAGGTCATCAGAGTATTGAAATACACACTCATTCTCACATATTTACATAGAATTTCAATAGCAAAATGACAATCTTTTCTAATATTGGAAAATAAATAAAACATTAAATTCTTATGATATATCTTAGCATTATCTTAATAAAATGTATTAAAAGAAGGCTTATTTTAAGATCGAAGAAAGTTTTTTGAACAAAATATCAAACTTGAGATAAAAATAATTGTTTACATAATTGTTATGAAGCAAAAGAATATTTAGTCTCAATTATTTATGCAATATCAGCTTCAACTATCTTAAATTACAAATTCTATTCCAAATATATAGAAAGATAAAGTATAATATGCAAACCTGGGTTATGCATGAAACCGATTTCTTCAAATCCTCAAGATATAATGGCTGAGTTTTGAATACAGTATTGAAAATATGAATCAGAACCGATTGATTATTTTGACCACATAGAAGGCACAAATCTAAGAACACTGGGATAGTAAAAATGTAATGTTCATATATTAGATTTCCATGATATTTGGATGTCATGTAGTTTGTCTGAAATTATAAAAAGATATATAATTTAATAAATCAGCATTGAAGATATTGGCTTCATAAACTGTCCATTTTCACCTATAAAATTGTAAATTTTGTATGAGGTTCACAGAAATGGTCACTAAATTTGCACAACTAGTTAACAGTGGAAAATTACATACCACGATAGCAGTACATAAACATTAACAGTACAGAGGTAATACAAATATTCCTGCTACCCACATAACATCAACAAATACAAAACTTAGGAATCTTGAAAATAATTAGCTTTAAGCACTCTTAAATTAATATTGAACTTCTAATAAAAAATCTTTGTAATAATTATATCTCAGCGGATCTGGTGGCCGAGATCGCTAAGGAAATAGTGCCGTAGCGATCTCGTACGAAAGATCGGGGTTCGAGTCCCGCCTCAGGCATGGTTGTAATTGTGTTCGTCCTTTCACCACCTATCATCCAGCATCCTCCATCTCTCATTATCACTTTCTGAATAACATTCAGAATTGGTACTCGAGGATTTATCCTCACCTCAAGGTGATAACCTCGACAGTCGACCATGACATGTAAAAAGTGAAGTGGAACGACTCAAGTGGTCCAATGTGGCCAATCAAGTTTGTTAATAATAATATAATAATAATAATAATAATAATAATAATAATAATAATAATAATAATTATTATTATTATTGATTATTATTATTATTATTATTATTATTAATATATAATCCTCATATAATTTCATGTACTTTAATATAATTTTACATTTCTCTAAAGAACTCTGTAAACACGCATAGTAAAAGCAAACATTCCTTGGGGGAATGAAGCAAAATCATACAATAACAATTAAAGAACAGAGGTTTTTATTTACTTCTCTAGAAAAGCACTCATGACCGCTAAAGGCCAGAGCCTTAGCTGCCCAGCTCAGAAACACATAGCAAAGCGTCAACTCTTTCTTTCTTTTTTTCTTTATTTATTTATGCAACATGTCTCCTTAAGCCTTGTTGGGCATTGTGCACTTCCCTAAAGAATAAACCTCCATTACCGAGTAATTACCATGTTTGTCAAGTCTTATCACATCACAGCCAGTCACTACCTTTTATCCCATCAACCAGGGGCTCAACACCAATAAATCTTGGGGTTCCTAGTCGGTCACACAAACAGAAACCCACCAATCTCCAATCCGCTTAACCTTTGTGACTTTGTGAAGCGCAGTAAACAAATTCAGCTAGCAACACCGGCTAGGTAGTACCCGTCTTTATAAACTATTAATGGGACAGACAAACTCATAGCTTGATTCTAACTAGCCCTAGAAACTTCACAACAACAGTGTGATTTCTGCTTAGTACATTGATATCTGCTACTGCTTGTTACCTTCATTCACTTCATCCACCGTAGCCACGACACATTGGATAATTTATCATATGACTAAATGAGAACCCAATTTAAAGTCTGGTCCATGCCACAAATGAGCTTCATACTACGTCTCTAAGTGGTCTGGGGTCTTCATTTCAGTATTAATGTTACACTTCACTTTAAATGTATTAAAGTTTAACACTTTATACATTAACTCTAAAGGGTTGAGCAATGAAATAATTTAGATGTTACATAATAGATTAGCTGTTACTTTGACAGTTACCATTTTTAAAGAATACATCCCAAATTTTTGAGGGGAGAATTATTAAAATTCAAAAAATTTTAAACAGACAACTCACAGGTAACATTTTATACCCACAGTAATACAACTAAAATTTACTAAACTCTTGATCACACTTGTCTTCACTTCCTTTTGATGAATGATTTGATGGTTGGTTGGTTGTTAGTGATTCCAGTATCATCAACTACCAAGATCATTAGTCCCTTAAGTGTAGTGCATGGTTTTTCCTTGGGAGGTGGCAGTATTCACCCACTGGATGGAGAGATCCATCGCGACCTACCATCAGCTAGCGGAGTATCCCCAACCAGGTATCTCCCACCAACAGGGCACCGCCCCAGCCAGAACAAGCTCTAAGTTCCCAAGCAGTCTCCCAGCATGTGTGGTAAAGTAGTGCATGTTAGTGAATAGGGTGAGGATAGGACAAGGAAAAGGAAAGATCATGAGCGATCAGTGATCCGTTTGTTGGGGTACTGTTCCAGCATTCACCGCGTATTGATCCGATAAACCACAGAAAACTACTGGTCAGAGCAGCTGGCGTAGAATTCTCCTCCAGATTGTGAGTGAATTCGACCTAGCTAACAACCTAGTACTGGAAATCTTGCCACTATCTACACTCGAACCTAGGACATCCCGATCACAGGCACTGCAGTGACATCAGTTAATGCACTGAGCCACCTCTCCCTGTTTGACTGACTTGAATAGTAGTGAATGTGCACATGTGTGGACCAACTCTACCACACCTCAAGTTACTCTGTGCAATCATTCATCAACTAGAAGGGTGTAAATACTGTGCTTCATAAAAAAATGTTTAAAACTGATTATATTGTTTAAGGTGTGCTGTACTTGTGATTAGTATAACACCTGAACTAGCAAAATTTTCCACTACAAGTAAAATAAGAAAAGAAAACTCCATAGGTAAGATAGATGAAATGGGAAATACAATTTACTCACTGAAATAAATTTTCAATTATTTAATACAACAAATCAATTAGAACATTAAAAAAATAGTCTACATAACGTTTGTATTTTCAACTCACCTTAGATTCTTCGTTAGTGGCCAACCTACAAATAACAAGGAAAACAAGTCTATAAGCCTCCTCATATGCCTGCCACATTTCTTCATCGTTTGGAAAATCATTCAATGCATGGTAAGGCACTGCTTCTTGCAAGAAAGAAACAACTGCAGCCATTGTACTATTATCATACAATGCTTGAGACCAAAACCTAAAAAACACAGAGATTTTTAAATAAAAGTTAGCTATCTGATTCAAAGGTTTGGGGTGGCTTTTATCATAGTGTCACTTATTTTATGTCTGAATATGAAATTTGTGATAAAATTTTTGTCTTTATCTTGTTCGAACAGAAAACACTTCTTCCTATAGTCACACACAGTTTTTAATATCAAATAAATAAATGAAAAATTAAATATTCACCTACACCAATAACCAACAATAAAAATTTAAGTTCTTTGGGGGAAAATGAAGGAAAGGAAAAAAAAAAGTACATGATCGATGAGGAGAAAATTTAAAATCTTAGAAATAAAAATTCATTGATCACCACCTTGTACATTTTGTGAACAAATATTGATTTCTAACAAAATTAATACACTTCCACCTTGCACTTCCAATTACTTTACATGTTTATTATTTCATATTTACTTTAACACTAATTAACCCTGCATTGACAACCTTTTTACCATAACGTGGTGCACAAAGGGATGGTTAAAAAATGTCCACCGTCAATATTACATTACAGGCTTTATTTACATTAACATTTTAATTTCTATCATTTTCATTTGCACTCTAATAACAATGTCATTTTCCTCCTCATTCATTTCAAAATTATCATCTATTTCATGATATATTGAATTCTCCCTCAATGCAGAGTTAATAAAAATAATTAATTACTATTTGACATCTAATTAAAACATCATCCTAATAGATTTATGCTCTATCAATTAAACACAAAACAAACAACAAAATTACAGCACAAAATAAGACATTCCCAATATCACATGCTAAATATTTTCAACAAATGGGCTGTACAATTAAGAAATTGTAATATATGGCATGTTGCAATAACTGTATTAGGATTTAAAAGAGAAACAACTCCCAATATTTCCTAAAAACTAACATCAGTTTGGTAACTAAAATAATAGATATATTGGCACATGTATGAAATATAAAAATATTATTACATTTTGTTTAATAGTACTAAGGTAAAGAAATATAATTCCAGGAAAGGCCCCAACTACCCGTCACACTTACTCTCATATGTCATCCAATGGAAAAAAATACTCACTGGTGTTGCTGTAATTGCAAAAGCCATTTCATATCCTGACAGAATATTCCAATTTGTTCCAGCCAGTTTTCTTTAGCACCCAAAACAAAGGAGCCATCCACTTTCTGTGGAGGAGGACAATATGGAAGGTAATAGCGGTCCACCACCCATTTCCTGTGCTGAATACAAAACAGTAAGAATCAGCTATTTATATATAACGTACATAAAATTGGAAACATGTAAAATTATAATTCTAAAGTTGCTTACCAAAGCTGGAAATTCTTTCTTCACGCCATCCTCGATTAAATGAAACTTTTTCTTCTCCATAGGTACGGCTACTTCCTAAAATTCAATAAAACTTTGTACAATAAACATCCACGACTTGGTGTAAAAAAATCAACAATCTGTATTAGGTTCCTTTTGATCGTAATAATACAATCGCATTACTGTCAACATTTATCCTACGATAACGAAACGTCACTTTCGAGCAACATACGAAGCATTTCCCTTACCTCATTTCCGATGCCGTTTACTTGATTATTCATATTGTACAAAAAATTAAATCTATTATATTATCACTGAAAATATGTCACGATTCTCACTGTGTAAGAATTTTCTTTCACATTGCGGTATCAATTTCCTAACCTCCAAACCATTCCACTCCCATAACTCTCTCCACGAGACATAAACGATTCGATTGATCGAGAATCGATTTCAAAGCGCATGCAATCGAGCGGCATCTATTACATCCCCACTCATCACGTGATGAAGTTAAATGGTATTTGTTCCCAACTGGGGGCGACAGAGGGTGCTGCCGTGAATAAATATTGATCTTATTTATTTATTTAGTCAAAAAAAGTAAAAACTGTATAACACGTATGGGTAGTATATCATTTGTGCACGTGTTCTTGAGTTCTAGAATCCCTTGCCATCATTTTAACTATAAATAGTTGAAAGATGAATAAAAATGACAGATAAACAAGTAAATAAAGATATAATTTAAAAAAGCGCCAGATTAGTAACATTTGAAATACTAGCCATTATCGTTCCCAAGTTATAAAACCCTTATCTGCAGCGGTAAACGAACTACAGATTTTATTTTCTGCTTTGCTAACAAAATAGTTACCCACCCTCACCTCTACTCCTACCACTACAAGTAAAAGGAGAGTTCAACAAAACGTGCGCATAGTGAAGCTATACTTAAGTCCAGAAGCAAAACAAGGGACCATCTCAGCATTTGCTCACGGTATCAGGGAAACTGGACAAAAACCTGGTCGAGATGAGGGTCATTGACCCGGAAGCTGAAGTACATTTTTTGTTACAAGCATATTAAGTATTTTTTAATACAAAATATAAATGTAAATTAATTCATTATATATAACACTTTTGTTAAAAGAAACATTATTTTCCTTTCTGATAAGTAGTATCGTCTCTAATTGTATAGAAACAGTTATGCAGCAGAAAAGATTTTACTTTTAACTTAAATTTGTGAACCGACTTAAATTATTTAATGTCATCTGGCAGTGCGTTGTAAAGTAACATACATGTATTGTATGTGGATTTCTGATAGTGAGCTGTTGATACTGACACTTAATGAACGTGATTTTTACGACGTATGTTGTAATTATAAATATCAGTATTGCATGAAAATATGTTTCCACCGTTAAGTAAGTCACTTTTGACAAATATTAAAGATTCGTAAATAGCAAGGCAGTGGTAAGATTCCAAGCTCAATGAAGAGAGACTTGCAATGTTAATTCTATCGTGAAGACTGGTCCTCATGCGCAAAGAAATGAAGACCCAAGTAATGGTGACGATAATGAAATAAAATTATTTTATATCGAGTTTCACTACTCTAGTATATTGCAATAATGAAAGGACTTACACACTCGTATTCACAACGACGCTCGCAGAATAACTCAAATGGTTCTGCCAAAAAGGTTATTGCACACACCGTGGGCAGTTGAGGAACAGAAAGAGGACATTTTTGCCAGAACGGTCAACCTTACACAAAGAAATCATCGAATGTACTTTTGAAATCAACAAACTTAACATTAAATGAAAATAAATTCCCATACATCATAAATATGCATTCAAGACTGTTAAGAATTGATTGAACTGAATTGACAAATTCATAAAATCAAATTGGAACTAGTTTCAGATGAAGACAGGAAATTGGAATCACACTCGGTCGCCGCGCCGTGCCTTGCGGCCGGACCCCTGCGATGAAAATTGGTGGCTTGTTGCTGTGTGAAAACAACGGGGCCCTTTATCGATGCATAGATGAGTCATCAGTTTTCTGTGAAAACTAGCTCACAATTACGCATTTTCAGAAACATTCAAACGCCATTGCACTCTTTAATATGACGTTAAGTTCATTTCGGGAATTTCTTTTTGTTTTTTTCAAAAATTACACTAATTTATATTTTAATATCTCTCATGCCTATTATAAGCACATTTCCAGGAATTTGTAAACTCTATCGCATTTGTGAGTTAAAGTGCTTCAAATGACTTTAAATAAAGTTTTCGTAAACTCAAAACTTTTTCTGGGAAAAAGAGCTTTAAATTTCCAATTTACAGTAGTGCTTAAATGCCATTTTCTTAAAAACGACTCCAAATTTTTCAATGAAAATTGCCATTTATGACGAGGCTTTACTCTTCTTTAATATTCCTAAAATACTATTTTCGTTCCACAATTAGGAAACCGAAAAATTGAGAATAATTTCTTTTAAACTGTACTTTGGGCGGCGATAGGTGGCAGCTGGTAAGAGTATTTGGCAAGTTAGAATAGCTAGCCCAGACCAAACGAAATAGAAAACTAATATGGGAAAGTCTGTGCCATTCTGAAGCACCACTAGTTGATTCATGTTCTGTTGAAGAAAAACTGTATATTAAAACGCCAAATCCATGACTTGAAAATTTTATTAAAAACGGGAAATAAAAACCAGCATTTAATCCAAAATTCAAAAATTATTTTTTGTAGTAAATACAAGAGGTTATGTGAGTGTGATTTTAATACAGTTCTCTTTTGTTTTCCCGGAAAATTGCTTGGAGATGAGGATACATGGTCAAAGACTATGTATCGTAACGAATAGTAATGCGAATATTTTATATTCGTTACGTTTAAATATTTGAACAAATATTTAAACAAATTCAATTTTAATGTGTTTATCTAAATTACATTTCCGTCATTCCATTGAGCCATTTTCTGAAGGGGTGCACCAGCCGCACTGGTGGGAACAGCTCTTGGGCAGGACACTACAGGGAATGTGAAATGATGTTTTACAAATCGCTATTGTGTGCATATTTCCCCCGGCAAGGTTTGGTGTAGACGATGCCGAATGAATCGATGAATTTCTAGTTGTAATTAATGCAAATTATAAAAATAACGTTTTCTCAAAACCCACTCCATTTTTTTTTCTTTTCAAAGTATAAAACAAGAGACGCTTAAAAGGATGGTGGAGATGTCATTTTCACTGATTTCTCTGAATTTTCGAAAATGTAAATATAGGATTGGGACAGGCTTGTTGTAGATGTACGGAGTATGGCGAGTTACCTCAGATTACCTAAATGTGTCTCGGTGCGAAAAGAAATTCCTGGTTGAAAATACTTTTGCAGTTTCATGCAGTATTATAGTAATACCATATTATGTAACAGCTACAAATAAAGCGAGAAAGAATGGTTATTGTAGAACCGTTAGTCATTGTCTTATGTTTACAGCAACTCTTTTACTTACGTGTCGTCAAAAAACAGTAAAAACTGCATGTGACATAGATGAGAGAAATATAATCTGCGCGAATTTTCTTGAGCCCCTAGTATCCCTACCCCAGTCTTTTTCTATAGTACAGTTCGATTCAATTATTATTTTTCGCAGTGAAACCCAGGCCGTCAGGCCTGCTCTTGCGTTTGATAAGGCCAATTTCGCTACGCTCCTTCTACTATCTAGCGAAGAAAAAAGGTATCACTTGGTCGAGGAAACAGGCAACTTAAATTTAGCTCAGACATTTGCAGTTGGGACAACCAGCCGGCTATTCTTCCCCTCCAAAGAAGGCGTACGAAGGATTTTTCACCCTTATTGCACGGCTTCGATCGGGCTTGAACTCGCAAACTTGAGTAAAACAGCCTGATACGCAAACAGTTATAAAACCAAAGCCGTCAAAAACTTTACTTCGATTCAATATACGTAGTTTATTATGAATAAAGATACCAAAAAGCGTTGTTGACTTTTGAAAACCAGTAATTATCGCTCCTGAGAAAGGGAAAACACATTGGCGTCTGCAGACAACCACCGATTTGTGTTAATATCTTCGTTAAAGGTCATTCTTTTCATAAGTCTACTGCGTCATCCATATAATAATATTAATTATGTAGGTATCGTCTCCTATATTATTTCAGTAGTATACACACCTTTCGAGGGTCTCACATGCTATTGATCTTTATAAATGAGGTCTCTAAAGAAAGAGAATTTCACTGAGACGTGAAATGCACTTTGACTTTAAACATATGAAGGATTTGTTTAAAAAAATGCATCTAAATATTCATGTCAAATGCAACCCGCAGCACTCAGTCAGCTATATCGTTAAATAACTCCTAAACGAAGCATTGTAGGACCTTAAAGGCTAAAAGATTGAGGCCAAAGGCCTAAAGTGCTGCTTGAATAAATTTTAAAAAAATATCCAAATTTAAAATTATAGAAAGAATAGCGTAAGTCACTCGACGACTCCCAATGATCGCAATTTAGACACACGATTTAAACATCGGCGGTATATGGAAGTCTGTACATTAATATCCAGCGGTAAACTAATATTGTAAATTTTACACCGTTTGATATTAAACTTGACTTACGCTGTCGGTTCGCTAAGATATTCAATAAATAAACATTGAACAACATGCCCATGTACCGAAGTGAAGTCTAAGCATACTGAATTGTTTCTAATGGTAACAAATGGTTTTTATTACTCAAAGGTGAAAATATTAGTTTTATTATTTTTGGGCTCGGAATTGCTTTTCTGGGGGTACGTTAGAACGCAGAAAATAATCCAATACTTTTCAGTATATAAATCATTTTTCACTTTTCGCACCCCAGCAAGCTGGCGCCCTGCCCCTCCACAACCCTCCCGGTTCCTCATAACAAACACAGGGAAGTTAAATAATATTGAAAAGAGTAGGGTCGCGCTTGCCCGATCCTGTATTTTCGAATGGAAAATTTTACTTTCCTATCTCAAGAGTAACCTTTTCTAATAATTTTGTGACTACCAAGGAAAGCGAAAATCTGTCAAGGAAGATTGAATAATTACTTCAAATGTTGTTTTTAAGGAAGTGTTAATTGTTCGAAGAACATATCTTAATAATACTGAATAAACCATAATTGAAATTTTCCCCCATCAATAACAACAATCAATGTTGCATTGTTTTTACTTTTGTTTGATATTCTATAAGAACTAAGTTTCATTTAACCATTTTTAAACAAATATACTCTCTTCATTAACAACTTCCCTTCTTAATGGAAAGGATAAAGAAATGGATAGGGAAAGGGTAGGTATTAACGCGCGAAAGTTCTCGCACGAGTACACTAATATGGTAATACTTGGTATAGGAACGTCGCGATTTATTTTGCTGAATATTTATTCGTGGTTTACCCTATTTTATTCCAACTAACATTTGCTTGATCATGATATTCCATTTTGCGCGCGTGCGCGCGCGCGCACACACACACACTTCAATAGCCATTGCTTTAGTGCACGTTAAACTTCGAAATACCCGCTTGATTTTCCGGACAAGGCGCCATTTTGTCACGTGACTACGGTGCGAAATTTGACGTCTTGGCGACTGTGCAATGCCCAATAACACTCAATACCTTTTGCATGATTATTAGTATCTCTTTTCGTATCAATAAATATATTTTCACTGTCAGATGACCGTGGTTGATAGCAAAGATCCATGGCCCACGTAAAAATGTTGCATGTCCATTTATGTAATGTCGACGATACAATGACCTTTTAAATAATACAATAAAACAATAGTACAGTGTTCTACTTGGATTTACATTACTATTAATTAGTAATACACAACTTTTAAAATGCTATTAGCATCGTAAAATTCTTATTTTGGGTAGTTCACGCTTTAGTTTCGTTTCCCTCTAATCTAATTGATCACTGAATACGCCGTAAAACATTAAACAGCATCTGCGCGTGCTCTGACGAGTGTGTGCTCGACTGTCATCCGCAAATGAAAGGCAGGTGTTTGCCTCTCCGCCACGTGACAAGTGAGGTCAGTGCAGCGACGCCCAAATTCCCAAACAGTCCTCGCGCGTCCTCGGTCGCACCGTCCGTGACGTCGTTGGTCACCGCTGTAAACGCAGAGCTGTTATTGGCCTGTTGTTGTGGTGGCGGGATAGGAACCGCGGGGGTCCGCAGCCGGCGCGAAGCCACTGCGCCAGTCGCCAGCTGTTGCCGGAGGGCTGCGTGTTGCATTGTCGTAGCCAGGGTTGCTGGTACTGCGCTAGTGCGCCGGTGTTTACAAAGTGTTTAGTGACTGGGGAGACTGCGAAGGTTATCGCGATAGATAGCATCGAAACCTCTTCAGGATGTCTAAAGGTTATCTGTTCCTGGCCCAGAATTGCTTTACGGGAAAACAAGGCGGGCGATCATATTCCTTGTATCGACACGTGAGCTTGGTAGTGAAGACTGAAAAAGATTTATGTAAAATCAAACCTTCGGTTGGAAAGTTATGCCTAGCGAACGGAGGAGTTAAAAGTTTCTCGACGAGTGGAGGCAGCCGAAATATGCGTTTCGTGCAATTCACAAAAAACAGCGGCCCTCGTCGTTTGGGCGTGCAGTTGTCACAAGAAGGAGATATAATTGATGTGAGTGGTGTGGACCATTCCGTACCCAATGATTTGGTTCAATTTTTGAGGGAGGGCAACGGTCTTCTGGAAAAAGCTAAGAGGTAAGTTCTTGTAAATTTGCATTTGGGGCTGAGATATTAGAATGTCAATAGTTCAAGGACTCTTCTACTTTTGGGTCGCGTGATGAAGTAACATGGGATTTTATTTTGTGTGTTTAAATTGGGGAAAAGTGTTAGTAAATTGTTTTATTTTCAGGATTGTTGCAGAGGGCAAATCGGTGGTCACTTATTCCAGTGTTAAATTGCTGCCGCCTGTGATATCGCCTGATAAAGTTGTGTGTGTTGGTTTAAATTATAAGGGTCATTGTGAAGAACAGAACCTTGCTTACCCAAAGGAACCGATGTTCTTTTCCAAATTCAGCAGCTGTATTGTCGGACCCCACGATAAAGTTCTTTATCCTTCCATCACAAACGTAAGAAATGGTGTCATATATTTATACAAGCAATTGGTTCAAACAATTGCAGATTTGTCCCGTAAAGAAATGTTACATAGATATTTATATAAGAAACATGCCAGGTATACTTTCATTGTTCTAATTTTTAATTTGAGAAATGAACTGTAATTGAAGATGCATCATGAGAACATTCACTAGTCATTATGAGCATTATCAAATTTGCAAGCTTAAAGGAGAGACTTCCTTTGTAAATTATGCTATAACAATAGAATGAGACCTTGAGCTCTTTCATGGTAAACTGAAAATTGTTTATTTTGTGAAGTGAGCTTCATGAATCAATGACCAGCATTAGATGTGCATAAGAATCTTGTTGCAACAAGTTACTACAACTATTAATTAATTATAAGATGCACTATTATGAATTCAAAAGAGAAAAATAATGATTAATATTACAAATTTAATACCTTAAATGCAGTTTAAGATATTAAAGATTTAAATATATTGTGAAGTTTTCATCAATTGCGCATTTGTCGGTAATTAAAAAATGGCCTCTAAATGGTTCAGAAATGTTAGGATGAAAAAGAAGTGGTCAGGAACTTTTTTGACCTTGATCAGATAAGTTCCGTCCTTGTTCTGTTTTTCCAAGGTGGGAGGGATCAGTTGGAGTGGGTCAAGGTGAACTACTCTCTCTCTGCCTCATCTAACTTCAAAATGTTTTGGTCATTGCCCTTTACCGTGACCTATAAGGGAAGTCTGTTTTGAAGGGAAGGTGAAAAGTAATTTCTCACAAATTTTGCAAGGTTGTAATCCTTCTATTTCCGATGGATTATTTTACGATTCAAGTTCTGTATTCTGCTGAAAGAGAGCTTTATTAGGTATCTTTTGAGCCTAAATATTAAAAGATTAAAAATTTTATTTTTGATTGGAATTCTAAAATTAAAATTTTATTCTGCCATTTCTTTGGATAGACATGAAAGAATGCAGCACAGTCTTTTCTTTCAGGAATTGGATTGGGAAGTCGAGCTCGCTGTGGTTATAGGTAAGGTTGGTAAAGATATTCGCCCTGATCGAGCTATGGATCATGTATTTGGGTATACTGTGGCTCAGGATTTGAGTGCTCGTGATTGGCAAAAGAAACGGAACAATGGCCAATTTCTCTTGGGCAAAGCAATGGATAATTTTTGTCCATTGGGTCCAGCTGTTGTCACCAAAGAAGTTCTGCCTGATCCCCATTCTCTTGGTATTCGTAGCAAAGTGAATGGTAAATTGAAACAAGATGGCAACACAGGAGAGCTGATCCACAGAATAGACCACATTGTCTCCTATCTCTCCCAGTAAGTAATGTGCCAGGCATGGAAATTGATAATTATCAGATAAGAATAATAAAGATTTAACCTTTTCTTTTAATACTCCTCTAAGAATTTTAAACAGAAATTAGAAACTTATGTTTGCTGCAGTTATTAGGGATACTGATTTTAATCATACTCAATCTTGGATTCATTGATGGAGGATTTAAACACTCCCATTGATAGCCTTTTTATTTAATTCGAAATAATAAATATTTTAATACCTTAGTCTAACATATAACATTCATGTTACTCACTGCTGACATCCCTTGAGATAAAAATCCTTTCCAGTCTTAAACATTCTTTAACATTGTGCCTAATTTAGTAATATTGTCTCTTCAGTGTAATTACGCTTTTACCTGGAGATGTGATTCTTACTGGGACACCTGCTGGAGTAGGAATGCATAGAAATCCACCTGAATACTTGAAGGTTTGTAAAACTGTAAACCATTTCTCAATGAAGAAATAACTTATTTGAAGAAACAAAAGATTATTTTTGTATTCTATTAATTATTTTTTCTAGTTTCTGTATTCTTATTTGAAGCTTCATGTAAAGATGATGTGTTAATGGATTACATTTTTAAGTTTGCACTTATCACAATGGTTTGCACAAATTCCATTAGTATGAATAACATTAATAGCTTTTTTCTTTCATGGTTTGTGAAGTTTTGGTTATATTGTGTCAAGAGATTTTAAGTCATAATAATAGTATTGCAATATTGTGGTTTTCAATTTTCCTTTAATTTAAAAGAACCAAAAGAATAATTTATATTATGAAGTGCTTAATCTGTTTGCTCTTTTGTTGTAGCCTGGAGATGTTCTTGAGAGTGAAATTGATGGAATTGGCAAGTTGAGAAATGAAATTGTTGCATCTGTTAGCTGAAGAACTGTGTGAGCTCTTAGCTTCACAGGATGATAGTGCTAACTTGAATTACAAGGACTGATAACATCATGATCTTGTTTCAAGGAGCACGGATTCAAATGCTTGTCAAAAATATTAGTCTTAAATGTGCAAATTGAGTGCTTGTCTGAGGCAGTGTTTGCTCTGTGGCTTTATGGCCCTAATGTTCTTATTGAGCAAATCTCAAAGCAAAAAAGTGCAATGATCTGTAAATCAATTTTTGTTGTTTTTATTTTTATTTTTATGAACTCTACTGCTTTTGGAATGAACCTATAAATGGTTCACTTTAACACATGACTTAGATGGCACTAAAACCTTTATTTTGTGTATATTTTGAAATATCTGGAGCTAGTAGCAAATGACACATGCAGCTGTAAAGTTTGCAGAAGAAAATTAGAGATTAATATTGCTGATAAGTCTATTTTAAAATGCAATACTTTGTGTTTTGGCACTGGCAAAAAGTACTTACATTGTAGGTGATTTTAAGAATTAGAATAGGATTCTGATAACTATATTTTGAAAGTAATATTTGCTAGGTACAACTCTTCAGAGTGCAGCATCTATCCCTTTTGAATTGGGTATAGAATGAATTATTTAACTATTGCTGCATGCTGTGAGCATATTAAAATTGGTTATTAAAATAACCATTAGCCATTTTACAAAAAAGTAAGTGTTGTAATAAAAGTGATGTCTGACATAAAATAATTTGAATGTTGTTATGAAAATTTGTTTTTCAATACATAGGACTGAATTC
The DNA here is from genome assembly GCA_017312745.1 of Gryllus bimaculatus. Taxonomy (NCBI): domain Eukaryota; kingdom Metazoa; phylum Arthropoda; class Insecta; order Orthoptera; family Gryllidae; genus Gryllus; species Gryllus bimaculatus. The sequence goes on along the minus strand of BOPP01000006.1, from coordinate 13,699,670 downwards.
TTTTGCTGTTGAATTTTGTATTTATTTAAATTTTGTCTTTCTGAAAGACAAGAAACCATATTTTGAGGGAAACCTTCCATAATATTTAATTACAACAATTCTCTTTATAGTTTTAGAATTGTGAAGAGCTATTACTAAAAAAATCCATTTCCCATCATTCTTTGAAACTATTTACTATTTAATTTGGTCTTCTGTTCTAGTAAATGAAACAAATAGAAAATTGAGGAATGTTAACATTGAACTTCAATTTGGATAAACTATTACTATATTTCTAAGAGGTTTTCTTTTATTTGGATGTATTTTTTGTGTTCGGCAAGGAAAGCCCATTTGAGAATAAATGATGCAGATTCATTTTTGTTAAAACTAATAAATATGCTAAATTTGCCAGTTTTAAAAGAAACATAATTTTGATAACTTGTAATGTAATATTTCATAATTAAATGGTTAAATTGCATTTTGAGTTCCTATTGTATTTAAAATTCTGAAGATTTTCATTTAGAAAAGCAATCTAAAAACACTTCATAACCTAGAAAACCGTAAATGTACTTTGATTTTATGTTGGCAAGTGTACAATGTTTGTATTTTCCTTGTACATAATTATTTTAAATAATTATTAAGACTAGATTTACTTCTTTCAAGAGTTATTATATGTTCCTCTAATTTGATTTTCATATTTTTATTAATATAAAATGTGTATCAAATTGTGTTATTTTGACTAATTTGTAAGTTTTTGTCCCTTTAACTTCCCATTCCATGAAATATCTGTACTCACAAGGAGAAGAGTGGCTGAAGACTGAGCTAGGGTGGGATTAAAGCATAAGCATACGTCCCTGCTGAATATGTAAGGTGGAGGAAGTAATTATACTAAAAGAAATGTCAAGATATTTGGCAGAAATATCATTGGGGGGCACAAGACCCCAATTCACTACACCAAAACAGGTCTGTGAGCAACACTACCATCTAAATCATTCACAAAATTTAATTCTTTCACCAAACATATTCTCTGATAAATCCTGATTGTTCTGGCCTCTCAAATTTTAATTCTTACATATTCGTTTTTTGATGTACTTTACACAAAATCGCAACGACTATTGTCAACATTTTCTTAAAATTTTTTTCTCCTCTTGAAAGTACTCTTTTAAAAACGGCACTGGTGCGATTATTCACTGAAGGGCCGGAATGTTTGAAAATTTGTGAAGTGCAAATTTGTTTGGATATCCTCCAACTACTTCAGTGGATAAAGCCTTTTTCTAAATGAGATCTGTTCTTAAAAATCAAATCCTTCAAATACAGGTAGTTTTCAGGCAATTTCATGTGAAATAGTGGTATTTAAACACCAAATTTTCACTAATAAAGTAATATCACTTAGTACAATGTTATATATTCAATTTTTGTTCAAAACTTACTTTCAGACGAGGAAGTTTTCTTTCTTCCTTCCTTTTTCGAATCAGCCCTATCACAGTCAAAATTGAAGCCAGATTTTTATTTTCTTGCATACTTACGAAGATTAGAGAAAATAGCTGGAAAATGCTGGAGCAAAGAGATTTTTTTGACGAAACTAGTTTTGCTGGCACCAAAAAGTGGAAACTTCTTGTTCCTATGTGCAGTAAACAGGCGCAGATTTACGGAGGATAATGAGTGATACCCCGCCCCCCACCATTCCCTTTTAACTTTCAAGTAATTAGTGGTGCTAAAACAGCACGTATTTTCACGCGAAATTACGCAGAAAATACCCAAATTTTTGAAAAAAATTTCATGGCCTTATTTCTAAATTCCTGTAAGGAAAAGATTTCATGAGGGGAAAATTTCGATTTTCAATATTTTATTTGTAGAAAGACTCCTAAAAAAATTTGAATTTTTGCAATTTTCGAAAAAAAAGTTTTTCAATGAACATGAAACCTACACTATTAAACATCTTTCACAGTATGAAAAAAGTATGGAGCCATTTATTTGAAAAATGACCCATGTGCTTCATGGAAAAATACTCCCAAAGTTAAAATATTGGTGTGAAATTCCAGGGGCCGCGACATCAGCCAGAACAATTGGATAAAATCGGGTGAGCGGATAAGCCGCTAGCGTTCACAGACGTTTTGCCGTCATTCGATTGGTCAGTATCAAGGACCTATAAAACATGGATTCTGACTACACCATATATTGGAGGACTTTGTTTCTAAATTTATCCACTTCTTCGTTATCAGGGCCGTAAAGATTGGAAAATTACAAAACTGATGTATAATCCGAAAAAGTAAGTTTTGTAGTAGCATCGTTAGTTATGTTATCCATTCAATTCATAATTATGCAAGATCACTAAAATTATTTATGTAAACTTTATTACAAAAATTCGCGATATCGTTTGCATTTTTCGAGTGATGGGCGATTACTAGGATAGAAGGGGCAATATAGTATTACTTAACTTAGCCAATGATACGATGAAGTATATGCTATCGTAGCCACATTACCTTTAAAAAACGTTTAACATAAACATTTAAATATTTTTATTGCAATGGGAGTTTTTTGTATTAATTTTGTTTGGTTTAGTAAATATTTCAATACTGTTAAGTCTCATACTTTGATCATGCTTATAATAGAGCCCGCAAGTATTCCAGCCCTTTGCTTCACAAATAACTTTGACAAGCCGATATAATCTCTCAAGAACACGTTTCATGTTTACACTTCGATTTACTTGGCACTTGACGTAAGTTACGGTGTCATCCAATCGGGAGCTTAAACATCACTAAAGTGATGTCATTATCACAGTCTAATATGTGATAACATAAAGTAATGTTATTAGACTATCATTGTGGTGACGTTCAAGCCGCCGACTGGATAACACCGTAACAGCTGATTAAACGTCATGTGCCATTATAAATAAATCGAAGTGAATACTTTGGAACAATGTTGTACTGTGATGTTTCCAATCTCTCCTATTACACAAGATAGAGCGACTTCCTGGTGATCTGATCTTTATTGGGCCTTGCGTCAATAATTGAAGTCGCATCCGGGATTCTTGGATTGAAATCTGATACATCCTAGCCCGGTTTTGAACTCTCCGTTATGTTTTCATCCGTCTTCACCCCTCGAACTATGTTAAGTATCGTCAGTTTACTTTGCTCTTCACTCATTTCGAAATGTGCGGATGGGTTACTGACAAGTGAACATCAGTACAATGCCCCAAATCAAATATATACGGGATTATTTCATTTCTTATAAAGAGATGACTGTCAGTTTTAAGTTTCTATTGCATGATTTTGTTAATGTTAAATTAAGTTCATAAAAAATACACAAAGTAAGGAAACAATCCAGAATTACTAGATAATAGGAAATAAAATTGTTAATATTTTTTATTAAGTTATACTTTTTCTGTTCGTTTCTTTGGGGCAACACTTTTGCACATTATGTTTTACATCACAATATACTTTGCAATGATTATTTAAATAAGCAACTATTAAAAAACAATAAAAAAGAAAAGTAGACCAAATACAACAATAACATACATGCAACATCAAAAAAATACAATTTATTATTACAAATTTGAATGAAACTCCAATTTGATGTTGTCATGAAACATATGACATTTTACGCACATTGCTTTTGGAGTACCTTTGCAGCCTGGTTTCTTATAACGACTTTTCTTATATGCAAAAGTTGGGATGTGATCAAACTTATCAAGATGTACGTCTGAAGTAGGTATAAAATTTGTGATCTCACTCTCACACTTTTTTTCTTGTGCTGAAGTACTTGGTTCAATGCTGAATGTACTTGAAATAATAAATAACTAAATAATAAAGAATTGAGATGTCTCAGCTCAAATAAAATATGCATGGCATAACTCAGTATGGGGACTGTTGTCGTCAAAACACATTCATATTACATTCAAAAATGTGTTTATTTCTACATATATTACTAAAGATAACACAAAAATGAATAATTTGATACTCACCAAAACAATAAATTATTATATCTCTTCACTAAATCTTCAATTAAAACGAGAACAGTATTTCGAAGGACGAGCACAAAATACTTCGACTATATTCTGCGATTTATGCAAGTCTGCCCCTGGCAGGAATCAGCTGTTGACAGTTTCATCCAATCGGAAGCTTGAACGTGATGTCAAATGGTGATCTTCAAGCTCCCAATTGGATTAAATCGTCAACAGCTGATACCTGCCAGGGGCAGACTTGCATTAATTGCAGTATAGGTATCTGCCAGCACTGCCTGCATTCCGCGACGAATTTTGGGATTCCCCGCATTGAAGCCAACCTTTGAAACTTACGCCAATGAAAAGCTCTGCCAAAAGCATAAGGGAGTTTTTTCACGCAATAGCCAGGGCTGGATTCAAGGTGGAGCTGTGCAGGGGCCCCCGCAAAAAATTTAAAACAACTGAAGAAGATATACAAGAAACAATTTTGACAATGTTATTTTCTAAACAAAAGTTGGTGAAAAATCTATTGCACACAAGTATGGATGAAAATCGTCTTTCTAAACGTATACGAATGAGTTTAGATTACGACGTTTTGTGCGAAATTAATTTCAACAATATAAGAGAAAAATTGTTCAAGAAAAAATGCGAGAAGTTCACATAGCATTGATATGTTGTATATTAATTATTTGGTTTGCAAATATAAATATCCAGTATAAAAAATTGTTACTACCTATGGGGCCCACACATATTATCAGCCCAGCCCCCCTTTCCCCCTTTTTTTTAACCCGGCTCTGGCCATTAGGGACGCACTATCGGTCTTCTGCGCATGCACACTTCATTTGTGCATCTGCTTCACTTCAAGTTTCACAACATTTGTGCATCTGCGCATGCGCAGAAGATCGATAGTGCTGTCCGCTACAGAGATGACCAGAACACTTGACTTTCAGTGATTCGAAGAGCAGTATCGTCGCCTCTGGGTGGCAAGATGCTGGTATGTTATAAACTATAGTACGATTTATTTATACGCACGTTTGAAACAAATGAGCTGTTGACGGTTTTATACAATCGAGAGCTTAAACGTCACCATATTGGCATACAATCTCCCGAACGCAACCTAGTTACGTCACTGTAACGACATGAGAGCTTCCGATTAGATGAAAACGTCAACTGCTGATTTACTTCAAACGCGCGTATAAATAAATCGTATTATAATGGTTAAAATACGGTATACGTGTGGATTTTCTTTTGTCGAGATCATATTTGTTTGGAAGTTTTACTCTGCCTACAATGGTTTAAAAACATTTATGTTTTGTGTAGGTACTCTTTCTTGCAGTGAGATGTTCTTTTTTCTCTCAAATATACTTGTATTTTTACGACAACCAAGTTGTGTGCGCTATTGGATAGGGGCAAAAGTGAGCGGCAGAGGCAAAGTAAGCTTTTTTATATTCCCTATCGTTCCCAGAAATCAGGAAAGTAAAACTATAGCACCCTCAGGACAAAAGTGGATTTCTGATTGGAAGAAAGAAAAGTTGGATGGTTATTTCAAGTGTCCACCAGACCCGGCGGATAATATGGGTATGGTGGATAGCTTTACCCACACGAAATATTCCGAACGGGTAAAATACCCACTCGGAATTTGGGGTGAGAGTAATATTCTATGAATGTCAAATTATAGAAATGAAAGAAGTTTCTCCGTTTTGTGTCGACTTAAAAAGTATATGCGATCAACTATTTGCACTATCGACTCAACAGTATTGCGATTTTACATGTTTAAAGCGACGTGGCCGACATAATCGATTCGCACAAATTGATAAATGAGTTTATATAAACAAAATACAAAGCGCAGCGCTGTTTTTCATTGCAAAACTGAACTCTGCTGGAGTTTCATGAAATAAATTTGATGACAAATTAATGATAAACATGACAATTTGAGAAAAATTCTGTTTTGTATTTTTCCCTTCATGTATATTTTCAGAGAGAGATGAAGGGGAGGGGGGACCCCCATCTGGGACAGAACCCCCACTCGGACTTATCACCAATAGTCGGTTCCGGTGTCCACATACATAAAACACCATCTTTGTAATTCGTACTTCAAACGACTAAACATTTTCCCGTAATTCTCAGTAGTTTCACATGTAAACGTATGTAGATTTTTGTAACAATACAAACAACCCACTAAAAAGGCCATATTTCTGACAAAAATAAGCTGCCATCTACATGCTGAACATGTAGGACAAACACAGCATCATGATAAGTACGAGCCACTAAAAGGTTTCTGTATATTCAAGACTATTTGTTGCAGAAAATAAGCTCAAATATGACGTAGCTTACCAAATGAACTGTTTACATCTGCCACTATTCAAGTCATAAGTGCTTATTCTATTGCAAAAAATGGCGTCAAATGTTCATTAGAACTGGTCAAGTAAAATGTAGAGAAAATACTGATGAAAAATGCTAGCATTAAAATTGTTGGGGATAACACTAGTAATATTTGAAACGCGAACGTCGATATTCAACCATTAAATTTGAATTCAGCACATGAAACTAGAAACCTTTTTTTAAAACGAGTTAAAAATGTAATATTTATTTATATATTTAAATAACCATACAGTTTTTGTAATTAATACTTCGAAAAATTAATACGTTAAATTATATCAAGTTCAGATCAACGTGATGTAAAAAAATTCGTCCCAGAGAGTATATAAGAGTGATTCCTCCACTCCGCAAAAAATTACGAACATTTTGGGAAGTTTATGGACTTTCGGGATTTTTTCAGAACGATTATATAAGTTTCATGTATGTAATATTTCTCTAAATGATAATTAATATACTTTTCTGAAGTATGTATTTCCAATGCTAGCAGTTTATAAAAATAGACGGAAGGAATCACGTCTACTCGAATAGCATAGAAATTCGTTGTCACTTTTCATATGCTATAAAATGGCACACGGATCCAAATATTTCATACATTTCATTTTACTACAAATTAGTACCTTAGCGTAATCGCTAAGGTAGTGATAATATTTTCTTTGAACGATTTTAGAAAGATAGTGACCTCGTGTATGCCTTATAGAAAGTGCATCTTTAAATTTAATTTGTGTACGAGATGCGCAACCAGAACCTAAACAAACCGAAAGAATACAAAAATCATTGTAAATAACAAATTGATATGAAACACTCCTCAGCAGCCTCATAATACAGCCAAAAACTTACAAATTAACTAGAAATTGCTTACGCGCACAGCAAAGGTTGCCTCCCAACACTTTCCCGCCAAACGTTGTGATGCCATTCTGGACATCTCTATCGAGTACAAATATTCCCTATAACTACGGCAAGGGCAACGCTATGCACCAGAACAGGGGTGTCCAACTTCCAAGGCCAAAACTATAACTTTTAGTATGGTTGCGAGCCATATTTCCATTACTCGGGCGGTCCACATGTGACCCCGTATTGTTGATCTTGGCAATTTGCCCGGATGCTCTGAACCACGGGGGATGGGGGCATGCGTGATATAAGTCCATATCTTAACGCAATGAAATACATTGGGATGATTTTGAAATTATGAATTTACTAGAAAAAAATTCATAAATCTTAACTTTACCTATGTTTACATTGAAGGTGTGTGACCTCGACGGAGTGCATGCGCTTGGTACACAATATTTTCGCCCGACATCGAAGCAATGAACGTTCACGTTTGACTAATAACACTTCACGGGCCACAATAAATCGCAACGAGGGCCACGTAGATTGTTGGACAACCATTTGAAAAATCCTGCACCAGAACGGAAGAGAGAGACGAAGAACAAAATGAATCCAGTGTTGCTTTGCTATGCAATAGAGGATTAAACCGAAATGTTTTAAAATTTTATTCATATGTTAAAAAAATAATTTTGTCATTACGTCACTAAGAGAGGCAAGTAAACCCTCGCAGTCCCGAAATATTTCTTAGCCAATATTTTGCTACGCTGCAAGTTTAAATATTTATTTCTTGATAAGTAGCATTCCTCGAGACGAAATATTTTTATAGGTACATAACAATTCGTAAATATATCAATTTAACTTACATGATGTGCAGATTAACTTGCATGATTAAGCACCTAATTAAATTCAAATTTTATTCGTGACGTATGCCTAATGAATTCCATTCGTGCCTTGGAAATTCTCAGATAAATCCCAGACGCGGGGATTTATCGACAATTTCCAAAGCTCTCCCTGATAAATAAATACGCAGACAAGGAGGGATTACTTTAGGTGTTTATCATTAATTCTAAGAACATGAGTCCGGGCGCCGCCGTCTTAAATGTATCTACATTTGTTCTGAAGCTTCTCCAATCATTACAGCTAGCCTTGAACGGTGAATGAACGCTCCCGTCCAGATAGCCTTGAACTCAGAAACGGAGAGTAAAAGCTTATCTTGCAGAACTGCCAGACACTTTCGTAGGAGCATCTTCCATTGCTTTGAGACGCTATCGGTTCGCCTCGGACGGCAGGTTCTGGATTTTGTTATCTTCTTCTCCAAGAAATGGAGTTATTCAAAACTGCGATGGGTCCAGAGGAGGATTAATTCATGGGCAGACTAAGCATGTTTTTAAGGCTCTCAATATTTTTAATTACATTAATCAATTCATAAATAAGTAAAAGGAATGTTTACATTATTTGTCAATTAGTTATACAAACAATAATAAATGTAGCTTGGAATTGAAACATTAGAATACATTTTTATAATGAGTGAATGTATAAAATAACGAATGTAGAAGAAAACCATTTTAAATACTACTTAGTCGAATCTAAGGGATTTCAAGGGGAAGACATTTTATTTTCACTTGAAAGGTATTTCGTATATCTACAATATCACTTATTTAATATCAGACTGTGTTCGGTGCACTTGAAGAGAAATTCACTTATGCATATTTGAATAAAGTTTTTTTCAGCTACAAAGATGAAAGCCAGGGCCGCGGCAAGGTAATGTGCGTCCTTGTGCAAATTTTGTTGCAAAAAAAGAATATATGTGTGTTTGTTTTTTGTGCAAAAAATAATATGTATTATTTAGCTTCGAAGTACTTTTGACTGCGATGCCGTGAGGCAACTTCACAGTTGCCTCATGAGTGATACAAGTAACCGATATTATATAAAGCGAAATTGATGAAATATCTGAAAATTGTATTACTTTTACTTTCGATGTAGTGTGTTTTTTTCAACTCATCATTTAACACTAAAAGATAGTTTTTTATAGTATTTGTGAATAATAGAGTATTTTTTTTCCTTGAAAATAAAAGCAATGAAAAATTATGGTGAAAAAGAAAAGATATTCTTTAAAAATGCCTGAGTTTTCGCCGATTTCACAAATGCCGCCTTTGGTCACCACTTGCACTACGGCTGGCGCCGCCCTGGTGAACGTTAAAGGAAAATTGCAATACTTTCACAAGCAACATTATTTACAATGTGTTATTACGAGTAGATATTATTATTACTATTATTATTATTATGGTTATTATTATTAATCATTATATATATCAACATTTTTAGAACAAATTTGATTATAAAAATATTATTATTCATATAATAATAAAACTGATAATACTTGTAAATAGCAAGTAAAAAAATAGAGCCGATTAGAGCATATTAAATTCTTTGCAAAGTTCTTCGATAGTCTTACCTTTACCGTATTCACTTACGACCTTCAATTTGTTACTCGTTGGCCTTAAATGTAACTTCGCTTCAAAGATTGCGGCGTGCGTGCAACTGATTGAGCGGTTTTCGTGCGCGTTCCGCCTTCGAGGCTTCGTTAGAATACCTTAAGGAGACACGAAGAACGCGTAGCAACATTAAAACGTTGTGGAAAATTGGGTCTTTCGAATAAACTCAAGAGTGACAAGATGTCTGCAAGCATACACTGCGGAAAATTGGGTAGAAATGCACTCTCAGTTCAATATGTTGTGCATTCTCTCTATTGTGTATTTTTTATAATAAATATATTTGGACTTCATTATGTTCACTAGTAGTTTCCAACTTATCCAGGATTGGCTGTTTTCATATTGTATTTATTATTAAATGTTGAAATTTCAAAAGTAATACTCGCAGTCTTCTTTTAATATTCAATTTAATAATATATTCAACATTTCACTATTATACGCGGTCATTGTCGCTATTATTAGTACCTGTAAGAGGCTAATTCAAGAGGAGAGGATGAAGATTCCATGACCTCCCCCCTCCATCAGATCTGACATTTGCTTTTACATCCTATTTGAAATAAAATATATAAAACGAACATAGAATGGTGTCTCCGTCACATTAAACAGTTTTTAAATCATTTTTATATCTATTAATTTTAGTTAAGTGGGGAGTAAAAAGTAAAAGTAAAATTGGGAGTGATTTGTCCCACCAAATGCCTGATTCAACATGCAAATTTGGAGTAGTCGCCAAAAGCTATAATGACATTTATTTATATTATTTGTACAGTTATGTGGGTGGGGGACGATAACCTAGACCTTAAACCTAAACCTATACTTATCTTATAATCTACTATGTACAATTTTACGCTACTTATTTACATTATTTACACACTTTTGTACATATAATCGAAACTTACGTACTAACGCTACATAAATACAAACTAAATTTTCAGTAATTCTACTTATTTACAATATTTACAGGCACAAACACAATATAAACTTATATAATAAAACTGAGGTTTTTATAGGTACAGTTAAGTGTAGATAAGTGTTCATTTGCTTATCGAGTTGGAACAGCATTTTAATGGAATCAGAGAATACTATTCCAGAGAAGTCGAGAAAGAAGTAATCTTTATTAATGGACAATTCTACAGCGTGGGAATTCCGCCCTGGTAAGTATCTGATAATCATCTTGTGCGTCTTATTAATCATATGTTTTTGATAAACCCCAACATAGTAGTTTTCCAATCACCATTTTTATTGGGTCTACGTCGTAGGTTATTTTAAAACATTATCGAGTTTACACACACTACTGCCTTCGATATTTAAATGCCTCGTATAGGTATACATTTTCACCTTCTTCTATACGTACGTATATAATGGAGTAATATACATAGCAGAGAAAAAAGCTATGAATTCAACGGAAAATCGATTTCGAGATTTCAACGGAAATGTTCACTTTCGGGGTCCGCTAATACCAAAAAAGTGTAGTTGTATTTTTTTTTAATACCCGTCCGTCCGCCACCGTCCGCAAACTTGTGGGCACTTCACTTGAAGCCTCTAAGAAACTTTTCTCGAAAATGAGTCCATTTCTTGTTTTAAGTGAGGTAAGGATGATGATAAGTGAGGAGTAGGGTGAGGATAGAGTGGAATGTGCTTTCAGAAATTGCATAGGTTTCATTGTCATCGTTAACGGCAAATTTTTGAAAATTGCAAAAAGATTGATTTTTTTTCGGTATCATCTTACAACTACAATATAGAAGATGGACATTTTTTTTCAAAAGACATTTGTTCTTCACAATCAATTTTTTTTATATTGTCATACATTTTTATAATAACTTTCGGTACAAATGAATGAATGAATAGTGAAATGTGGGTAAATTTAAAAACAATATTTACCCAAAACGGCTTCTTCTGCTTGCATGTAAGATTGACTCATAGGCTCAAAAAAGTGATGTTAGTTTGTGTTTGTTTTCTTCCTGCATAATCGGCAGTTTAAATTACCTTCAAAGCGTAAGCTTCTTCTGTAGGCGTGCATACAGTATCATACACGCCACTAAAATGCTTGAACGACTTTGCTTCACTTCACAAATATTTATTGTTGACTTATTTTATTACTAGTTCCCATGATTGTTTGCACTTAACTCTCAAACTCATGCATCAATATGTAAATGATACGCTCTGAATGATGCCAACGCTGTCTCGGTGCACATATTTTGCAAACGTTATCTGAATAAACGCAATTTAAATAGCTCAATTAATCGAACAGTGGAGAATTATGAGCAGATATCTCATCAGATGCCTGCTAAGCATGTGAAGATGGCCTTCTCAAAGCCGTTCAAGATTTATAATAAATAAATTGACTTGATACATAGCTGCTATTTCTCCATTCAAAAGTAACTCCACTAAAGTGTCCAATTCCCCACAGTCCTTTCTAGAAGCAAAGCAGGTTACTATCAGCATTTCCTCTGCAATTCAAGGGAAACCGAATGATAAAGCCGGTCGACATATGGGCCACAGATTCAGAAGCTTATTAATTGGGAAATGGTATTTAATTTAGGGAAATGATTTATGATTGTCAAATGTATAAAGTCTTTACAATGAAACGCGTGCCGTGTTCTTTATCGGTAAGCAATATTGTCTCAAAAGAAAGTTTTATGCAAATAAAAACATTTATGAAACAGAATACGTGTATGGCTTCAAGGCAGATAACAAAATCGTGTCGCATTACAAAATCGTTTAGATGAACTGAATGTGGTTATTTGTGATGCGCTATCAACATTGTAACTTGATGAGTTAGTTCAGAGGTTATTACAAAAATGTTTTTGTAAAGTTTAGCTCTTTATAACTCTCGCCTTCCCCTCTGTAGCAACTTTCAGCTCCCTCTGAGTTAAAATAATGTATTATTTAAACCCGCCCCCTTTGGCGTACTTAAAGTAGAACTTTAAAAAATAGGTTCTTCTTTTAAACCGAAATTTCTCGATTACAGGCCCCCTCGCGTATACGTCTCCCTCATACTTTTAATTAAAATTTCGGAAAACTTTGGTATGTAGTTCGTATGTTATTCGTTAAAATAATGTTTTAAATGTGCTAATTCCCTGCAATTTTTATTGTTAGCGGGTCCTAATAAAATTGCAGGCACGGTTTTCAAAAAAGATCCATCGATTTATAACATTGTTTGAGAAATAAAAGATATTGTTTGAAAAATCATTCTGCGTCGTTTCAAGATACTCGCGCATTAGCCCCGTACATTTTTGGAGTCAAGTTTTGAAAAAAAATGTGGTTTATACTCGAGAAAATTGGTATTATTATACATTTTAAAACTAATGGTTCTTCTTTCTGTAGCACCACTAGTTTATCTTTAATCTAGAAATATGCGCACTATACGACGGTCTTCAACGAAATGTTAAGCGAAAATAAACATTTAGAAAGATTTTGATGGGCATAATGCTCATCACTGAAGTTTGAACACGCTCATTACTGTCTCGATAAATATTCTGGGATTAAATGTTATCACTAGGAGACGGATTTTGATGACCTAAAATATCGCCAGAAGCGATCTATAAAACGTTCATCAGATGTTTTTAAAATACCCTAATAGCAAAGAAAAACGACCCAAAAAATTGATTAAAAAAGATAAATTATTAAATTACACTGATTTTGAGATAAGAAGACGCTCTGATGATAAAGAAGTTCTCACAGTGAACAATTAAATCTGTTGTATATGTTACTGATGTAATTGAAAATTCATTCCGTCATTCAAGTGAATTCAGTTTGCAAACTTTTGGTTTGGACTGTTCTTTACAAGGAAATCTCTTTCGTTTCGTGGATGGTCGCGAAAGATACTTTACTTTTCTCACGAGTGAGCTCTGTTCTGAATTACAAATAATTTTAAAAGCACTGTCTCCGAACGCCACAAGAATTCTCCAACCAGCAGATGTCGCTGTATTTCAACCAATCAAGACTGCGTGGAAGAAAGGAGTGCTGGCATGGCGTCGAGATCATCCTTCTGAGGCTCTCTCGAGAAAAGACTTCGCTCTGTTGTTTGGGGAAGGTAGCGCGCGCAATAAAGCCAGAAACTTTACAAAGTGGTTTTAGAACTTGTAGTCTTGTACTTTGGAGTCCTGAGCGCATTGATTTCACTAAATGTCTAGGGCGGATGTACAACGACTTTGCATCTAATGTGGATAAGGAAAAAATTGTAACCACGACACACAGAACGAAGCATTTGAACATGACATTTAGACATGAAGCATTTGACATTTGAAAAATTCTGAAATATTGCTGGGGAAGAAAGAACAAAATTCATCAACATTAAGCAGAAAACACACCATCTAGAGAAACCAAATAATAGGGCTAACCTCAGGAAAACAAACGTCAATTCCGCATAAAGAATGACATATTCATCCATTCAAGGTTTAAACACACATAAAGGAGATGAATGAAATAAGGAAATTTGTCAGGCGGGCACTTGTACAGTCATTTGAAAGATGAAAAGAAGCAGCAGCAAGTCTCTTTCCGCCAGAAGTTCATGGAAGTATTTTCTTCAGGGCAGATTCCAGTCTGAAGTTCCAGTGTCTGAAGCTTAATAAACCAGCAGTAACAAGCAAATCGCGTTCAACAGTGCTATTTGACTTGAAAGTTCTCATCACTATATTGTTTGCGTTATTTTAGTTTCACATTTTATAAAATGTTAAGTATAATTTTCAACTCTTTAATTTACTAGCCTCATAAATGTACATGAATGTAGTAATTCGTTTGCCAACTATGAATTTTCTGTTGTCAAAATAAACAAAACATTACATTAAACATAAAGGTTGCTCTTAAAGTGCCCATCACTGTGTGCTCTACCCTATATGAATAACACGATATTAATAAGAGAGAGGGGATTGACGTATGTGATTGAGTTCTTATTTTAGATGGCTGGCTTCCGACCAAAAACATTTTTTAAGGTAAATATTATTGTTGAGGCTCAAGGTCGAAAGAAAATAAATTGAGAGAAAGCGGAACTTTCGATTTGTGCTGACTTTGTGATGTGTAATATGCACTTTTTAAAACATTTATATTTTCGTTGATCTCTTTATACCACTTTTACTCCTGAAATATTTCATTAGTGTATAAAATAAGGCTAATCATTAATAAATAATAGTTAAATTAAATTAGCTGATATATATCATGTTTTGTTTTAAATATATTAATTTTTCTTGATGATCTTCCCGTAAAATGGCTAGTATTCACACCTCGGATGCGGTCTGTCCAGCACCCTCGCCTCTGACACTGCCTCCCACACCTCGAGCCCATCAACTATCTCCGGGCGAGGGACTGAACTAAAGTGCGTTGCTACCTGGCCTGCAGAGGACTGTATACCGAACAGGGTTACGCACGTACATTCTACCATGCAAACACGATCACGTCCCGTTGATTTCGTTCGTGACAGTTCTACCTACCAGACTGCGGCCACAGTCGCTCACCTTGCCGGGACGGGCAAATGAGTCACGTATATAGAAGCGTGAGTGGATCCCGTTTCAGTTTTGCGAATGCAATTTTATTCTCGAGGAGACAAAGCAAGTGCATATAGATATTAAAATATTTCATAACCATTTAGATAGTTTTAAATTATTTTCTTACAATTGGAAGTAATTTTATTTCTGAGAGAAATTCCCCAGGTAATTTTCAAATTTAAATTTATTACTTCTGTTTTGTTTTTCAACAGCAGGTCACTTATTATAGCCATGCTTTATTTCCTGAAGGCTCGGGTCGCACCGAAAACAAGCATCTTGTACATCACAAAATACTGTCATGTTTTAAAACAGACATCAGCCTTTCCTCATTTCACTTCACTCAGGAAATGTGACGTATTTACGTTTTTTCCTAGTGCCAGCTGTTATTTTCCTTCAGCTACAGCACCTAGGTAACCTAACTGCCACTGAGGACATGACGAACCTGTTGAGTTGCGTCACCGAAAATCCCTGTCCGGCAATGGTAGCACACTTTCTCAAAACGGACGAATGGGGTGACTACTCTCGTAGAAGAGTGTAGCAGCTTTTCATGTTTGTCAAACAGATGGCTCGTTGGTATGAAGCTATAGGGATATTACAAATATTTATATTTATGAACTTAATATAGTCCCTAAGTAGATATTTACTCCTAGCATGCATTTTAAAGGTAATAGCATAAGTATGTGGTCATGTATTTCATTTCTGTAACACACATAGGTGTGCGTAGCCTAAATCAAAAGGGGGGGGCGGCAATCACATTTCTGGGCCTCTTTTCCATTAAGCGATAAAATTTACATATGATATATTGTACTAGAAAATAAATAAAACGTACTTCGAAGAGATTGAAATTTCATATTTAATTATCCAATTTATCCAATTGATTTTTAACCATAGAGGAATATGACTTTTCTATATGGCTGACCAAGTTACAATGTTGCCAGATGGGTTCGAGAGCCTCTTCCCCAAATGTTGTATAACAAACCTCCAAATTTTCAGGTTAAAAAGGGAGAAAATTAAATTGCGCATATTTAAGGAAAAAATGTTTATTACGTAAGGCAAAGGGGCCTCATTCAAAATTTTCAGAACTTCACGGTCCCGCTCAACCCCTGCCCCCCCCTCCCTGTGCGCACGCCAGTGGTAACTCGTGTTTCCGAACCAAAGTTAAGGAGGTGAAAAACTAGCTGAACATTTTTTATCATAAGGATTGTTGTAAGTTCATTATATACCATTCTTTCTTTCATTGCCGACGATACAAACGTGCGGATTACAAGTATGGTTTATCACTCTGTGTTACGTACTACACGAGAGAAAGTGAATAAAGACAGAACGAATGCACAAACTGCCCAACAGAGAGCACAACAAGAAGTAGAATATATCGTCCAGGCAATTTGAAACAGCTCAGAATTTGTCATTTTGCAGGAGAACAGATTTATCCTGAGCGAAATTGTATATTTCGTGACCAAAAGCAAAATATTTTGAAAATTTGTTGATTGACTAGTATGTCTGAGCGTGACAATTTCTTCGGGCGTAAATCCCGTAAGTGAAGTACATGATATGTGCCAGGATGTGGCGGTGTTCCTCACCTGCTGGAATATGAGATCCGGTCTATTCATAGTTTGTGAGTTTTCCCCTCAAGGTTTCTCCCCAGCGCAGCACCGCCCCTGCCGGGATAAGCCCTAAGCTTCCGACAAGTACAGTAGAGCAGAGTACGTATGTACGAGAAGAAAGGAAGTGCGAAGGATGAAGAAGTATAAGAGATGGCGCACTGTCTGTGCCCCGTTTGGTAAGAAACTGTGACGGCATTCGCGAAATAGTATTACCAACCAGACGGCCGGTGCAGTTCTCCTGCAGACAGCTATTTAGCTAACAAAGAAAGACGCCATCGTCGGGACTCAACATTAAGGCCTCCCAGTGTCGTTGCAGGGTCAAAGGAATGCAGTTCAGCCAGTGTAGCATGGAAATATTTGATTTATTTTCCAAAAAACATGTGACGTTTGGAGAAGTATAATCTGCGCACCTTTTTTTGAAGTTCAGAATCTCTACTCTACTCTTTTACTATACAAATGTAACAAAGCCAGAAAAAATTTAAAATTTTTTATCCCGAGCCTTTTTTGCATCGGTTACGGATCTAAGCTCGATTTCATTTGTTTAGCAATAACGGAGAAGGAATCACCCCCCCCCTAACTTGTGAAAACATAATGGTCGTACGGTACAACCACTCCACACGTGATCAAAAAAAAACAGTATTTCTCAAAATCTATTTCACGACTCCACAGCCGTTCCTTTGAGTCCTGTGGGAATCCACATACAAAATTTCTCCAAAATGCGAGATGGACCTGAAGGAAGCACTTTTCCAAAATTTATTGAAATTACCATTTTTATACTTTCAAAGCAACTTTTTACTTCACTTCATTAAAAATTGCACTCTAACTCAAAGACGGTACGATATCGAATAGTGTGTACGACGTTTCTTCAAGAATTTCACTTAAAACAAAAACCAACAGGACCTGGAGTTTCAAAGATTTCCCACCATCTTTAATAGCTTCTCAAGATAAGTCCGACCACAACATCTGGTGGCAGCCTGCACTTTTACAAACATTATTATGTCATAAATAAGAATCAAAAGAGACACCGAGGCTGAAAGGTTTTGCGCACTCTACGACAAGCAGTGAAACTCACATTTGCGGTTAAAAAAGTATGACTTAATATATTTGTTGAAGAGCATGTACGTTGTTTTTAATCATTTTGAGGCCCCAGAGCAAGGATCCCAGCGGTCGGCGGGTTCGCCCATGCGTTAAATCTCCACTCGATATATTTATTTATTTTAATTGATTAGTTATCTAATTATGCGAGCAATTGTGCTGGCGCATTGCCACAGCCGCGAATTCAAAAGCAAAACAACGCTCTACCCCATCCCACGCGCGCGGGCGTTATCGGGTTAATCTGTCTGGAAACAGTCTCCGGGCGGCTTATCGGCCAAGGCTCCCTGTGACACAGTTTCAAGAGCTTTTTACTCTATCAACGATTTGAAGAACGGGTTTTCCATTCTGGAAAAGCTTTAATTGCGCGATAAAGATATGCAAGTCTGTCAATCTTCCGCAACTTGATATCAAACACGTGCGTCGGCCTCATACAACTTAGCGTCGTGGGTTGCCTCTGCTACGTCATTGCGAAGCTCAAGTGTTAACCCACCCCTCCCTCCACCGCATACTTGCCGCCTCGAATGACGTGAGAGGAACTTACTGTCAGAGCCGATCAGAATAATTATTGATTCACGTTCGTACGTCACATCTTGTTATTAACTTTCTCACTTACTGAACAACTTACTTGTTCACATGCAACCTATATTACGCGTGAAATTAAGCGCGCAACCAAGAGGGACGTTATTGTTAACGTTTTTCATACAAAATAAACCGTAAAGTATTCTTCACACCTCTTTTGAAATTAACTCTTTAAAAGTAATTGGAAGGCAGAATTTCGCTTCCTCAACCGTGTTCCCTTCTAGTGAACAACGGCCATTTCCCACCTTGCGAAGGGTAAAAATCCATGCAATGAGAGGAGAAACACTCAACGAATTATCATTCGTCGCGAGGCGACATTTGACATTCGGGGACGACTTAGTCCATTGAGTTTACACACGTTACTTGTTTGAGAAAAGTGGGGAAGAATATAAATATAAAAAGACGTCAATCTTCAATTATATCCGAAAAAACAATTTTTCTAAAAAAATATATGGTTGATCCATAGATTAGGGTGTCACGATTCTTTTGATTCCTTTTAGGTTTCATTATTTCTCGTTATCTCTCGTGAGAAATAAAATAGTAAATTTTGGTTCATATATTGATGACCCTTCCTTTGAAAAAATAAAAGTTATTTTTATCGTTTTCATGTTAATGATAATTTCCATAGTTAAAAAGTTAATTGTAATGTTCTCGAAATTATTTTCAATTAGGTATTTATTCATGTTTTGCATTTATAATTGAGTGTTATTTATCATCTATTGCATTATTTTTTATGTTCTTGTTTCAAAATAAACATATTTTATTCTGAAGAACTTAAATCCACGGTTGACAATTATTGTATTATTTTCAAACGAGTATGATCAAATTATTAACGACCACATTGAAATTTACAGGAGCTACAAATATTAGTTTTTTCTACAAAATTCTAACATTCTCCAAATTAGAGGGACTAAAACATTCAAATTATGAATTATTGTTTACGTCATTTCTACTTTATTAATAATAATTCTTATTTCTCTTTTGCCCTTCTAATGAAACTCATTATACCCACGAGTAGAATTCTTTAACCACACCACTTATTTCACTTATCAGTTAATTTCAATATTGATACTGTAGTTAAACAGAACATGTACATTAACCTGGAGGTTTACACATACGGCTAAATATGTTCCACATGATTACACATGGTTCCAAAAAATTTCAAGAACAGGACTACTGAAATAATTGTCGCAACAATAATATTAATAAGAATAACACAAATTTATCCCCCCTGACGTGGAACTGAAACGTTACTGCGATACTAAGAAACTGCGATTGTTTGTGAACTACTCTTACCTCCAATAATTCTGTTTCAGTTCGAAGTTATTACCGCAAGAGACAGCTCAGAGCATCATATGATGTGACTGCATTGCCCCTGCCTGGGAAGTTCTAGGTTCGAGTCCCGACGGCCCAGGATTTTCTACATAGCTAGGTCGAATTCAGTCGCTGTCTGGAGGAGAATTCTCGAGTCCAGCTGCTCTGATCGGTAGTTTCCCGCGGTTTTTCCCATCAATTCCAGGCAAATGTCGGAGCAGTACCCTAACACAATGACCACGAAACGCGTGCAATATTTCCTTTCTCTTCCTTGTAGTATCATTACCCCGTACTTACGTACACTTAAACTTCCATGTACTACTCTACCACACATGCTGGGAGACCGGTCGAGAGCTTAGAGCTTGTTCTGGCTGGGACGCTGCCTCGCTGGTGGGAGATACCTGGCTGGAAAAAACCCGCGTGTGAAGGTTGGTGCGGGATCTAACCATCTAGCAGGTGGAGATCACCGCCACCTCCGGAAGAAACAAACATTCACTATACTTATGGTATTAATGACCTTAACCATTGGCGTAGCCGGAATCACTAATCAATCAATTCGAGATTATTTGCCAGGTGAGACATTTATTTTCAGCGGTTTTTCGTGATTCGAACCCCAGGCGTGGGTCTAGCGATCTGATGCCTCTGTGAGCGAGTGCTTGCATTGTACATCCAATCCCTTTATTTTTCAGTGGTTGAGTGTCCTGTGTGTGTCACGCATTATATTCCTTCTGACCGATTGAGTTGCTTCAATGACACAACTGTTGCCACTGCAGCAACTCCCGCCGGGAGGTCCTAGCATGGGTCAGCATCACTTTATTATAATACGATGGTAAGAAATCGCCGGTTATCGCCAATTTTATCCAATCATCGACATAAGGTCTAGTTTGTGAACGAATGTCATTTTCTATCATTTCCTCCATGATTAGTTATGTAATTATTAGTCAATCGCTGGCCTGGAAACAAGATCTCTATGTCGGTGTTTAGCCAATAATGGTGTAATTTGTCCATGGAAAAAAATGGCAAACCATGTTCTTTTAAAAAGACAACTGTGGGAACAACTACTTGGACTACGTTTGCAAATGTGTAGGGTGTCTGGCTCTACGGAAAAAGATACATGATCCAATCGAGAATGATATTTACTGCGCGGCGCAGGGGCACATCCAGCCGATCATTTGTGGGCAGGGGAGCATCGTCAATTTTTGTTAAATAATAATCATATTTTTTATTATATTGTTTATTATTATGTACTGTAGATATGATACGATACAATATTATTGTATAAATAGTTACATTATTCGAACATAAATATTTCAATCAATTTTGCCAAATAATGAAAGTAACAAACAAAAAAATTAGGCCATTTGGGGGGAGCATGGCCCCCTTACCCACCCCCCGGATCTGCCAGTAAAGTGGCGATACTTCGAATCCGTTCATAAAACATCTCTTCCGTAATCTCATATTCCCCAACTACAATTCAGAAGAATGTTGGATGCAGTCTACGCGAACTTACACTACTTATGTGAAAGCTCTGACAGCGATATAT
>BOPP01000006.1:13668232-13678425 GCA_017312745.1 Gryllus bimaculatus | reverse complement strand
TATTCCGATTCTCTCGCATGATATGCTTCAAACAATTCACCGATCTCTCAGTTCAACCGAAGAAGGAAATTGCTACTGTCTGAAAAATACCCATTTGTCCTGCGCGGAGGTAAACAACCAAACTACGGGACTGAACAATCTGAGGTAGAAGCACAATTTTATATCATCACATAAGCACATTTCCCTCTTGCTGTACCGCTGTCTAAAAGTCGAGGAAACAAGGTACCAACGTATAGAATATTTTACGGCATTACCATTGAATTATACATTCACAACTCACATTTTTACGGTAAAATTTCTTTCCCAGTCGAGTAACCACTATCCATACTCCTCAAAGTTGAGTAATATGGACCCTCTACTGCCCTCGACGACTTCCCCAAGCTGGGGCTCAAGATATAATCAAAAATACTTTAATAACCATGCCCATGACTGCAGGTATTTCTTCATGTATTAATACTTTTCTTATAGTATTAATTCTTACATCTTCTAAAATTTGAGTGTGAGAAAAAATTATTTATTTATTAATTGAATTAAATAACTTCCCTTTACAATAAATTGCATCGTTTCAGCTCAAGTTCAAAAAAAAAAAAAAGCTTTTTCATTCATTTTCCAATTAATTCCTGATAAAACCTGTTGTTGGTACAAATATTCAGATTTAATTTGATTATTTGGTTCAATGTTTTTGTTTTATATCTAAAATTTCGTCTTATTTTTATTCTTACTTTTAGTCTACGTCACAATTCGGCACACATTCACAAAACGTATTTTTGGTAAAAATATTCGATATATTTTACTGAACCGTATTGTTCATACCGCATTTTCTCTTCTCTTTTCTTGTTTCTGTCTTACGTTTCTGTCACATAAGACTGATTTTTACAGATACTCTGCGCAAGTAAACACGTCTTTCAAGGTGGTAAACATAAATTTCGAATTCACCACCCTCAAAACATACATAACCGATGAGGAAAAACTTCCGGAATTTTTTTTCCTGAGTCACATATCTAGTGACTGGGATAGAAGTGTTAATACAAATTTTAAAAAAATATTTGAAAACCACAATGATACAGCTTTTGTCGCAGTACACCTACTCTGCTCATGAAATATGGCTCAATAAGGTTTGAGAATTTCACCTGTCAACTAGATACGAATTTATCCGCGAAGTTTTATCGCGCTTTATCGATTATATTCTATCATCTGGTGATGCACTACAATGTCCTTGACTTATGCTGCTGAATAATATTGATACTGAATTCATTATACATTATACAGTATTCTATAGAGCCACATGCTGCGATGCCTCTCGAAGAGATATCGTCATTTCCAAACCACTCGTGGTACTTCTGATAAACTTATGAAGTAATTGAAGAGATAAAAAAATGTTGATCCAATTCGTGTGATAAACATGTGCTCCCATTGTGTAATACTAACTTCGTAACCTCTACTTTATTAGTCTGCTTTCAAATGAAAACATTTTCTACTGCATAGATTTCAGGAATCATAAAAATATAAACGCGTCTTTGCTTTCTTGTGCAATAACGTAAAGAGAAAATGGGAGTAGAGACAAAGGATATTAACTGCAAACTCCATAAAGTGGAGTCCACATAAAATCTGGCAGAAACACACGATATTTTGCCCTCAAGTCCAGGGATGATTCGGATATCAATGTTCACGAACGTCCTCGTTAGTATATCCGAAAATTACTGAACTACAATAATAAATATATTAGTTTAAATGAATATTTGTTAATAGTCATTTTGAGGCTTTAATCGTTTAATAATAATTTAATTTTTAAATCGATTTAGCCGATTATTTTAAAGGGGAAGGAATGTATATTTTGCCTTGGTATTTTTCTTAGCTATAGAGAAATTCAAGTTAAATAATTAGTTATTGAACATGCATTTTAATAAAAATGAGGTTTTTCATATACCAGAGTGTTATTTGTCATCTTTCTTTGGCGTAAGTACGGAAGTTTTAAAATGCAAATTTTACAGAAGATAATGAAAACTAATTATACCGGAAATTATTATCACGAAGTCAGAATAAATGCACCGAATGAAGAATAGTCCTAATAATATTACATTTATTATTATTAATATTATTATTGTTATTATTTATAAACTATCTTAGGAAATTCTAATTTCCGAAATTGAACCGCAGAGGCGTAGAGGTTTTTAACAGACTTTCAAGGTCTTTAAGTTCAGGCTTTTCCTCTTAAGATTCTTTATATATGAAAAACGAGGACGTTGGGTCATTTTACAAACAGCCAAAGAACATAGAGTTCATTTTCAATGATTTAGAACCTATACCGAATCTGATCGTTTCGTACACTACTTCAGTTCACTGTGTCTTTTATGATATGTAAGAGGACGCTGAGTGAATGGTGAAAAACATAAAAATGTAAAAACTAGTTATAAAGAGAACCGGTTTTCAGGGTATTCACGTTTTCCTGTTACATAACTTTGCTTGTTCAACGTAGAACCATCATCGTACAGACGACATGTAGCAGGAAACTGAATAAATTGTTCAATATGTACCAGTAAGAATGTGAACTCAGCGATCTTGGTTCATTATGCAATGAATAGGAATATATCCAATATTCACAATCATAACACGTAACGCAGTGGTAACAATCACCAGGCGTGTTAACAAAGGTCTTAATGTGCTACTGTGCTGCAGAACTCACCTTCGGTTCCTCCTTTAAAGTATTTTTATTATATTGTTGTAATTGATGCATAAATCGAATATTCGATGGTATCCTTCGGGGGTCTCACTTGTAGCTGTCGGAGATAGTATCACGCAACAGCTTGCGTGCCAGACGACGTCGATAATGTGAAACTCTTCCTTACCGGCACAGTGAACTGCATGGCTCATCTGACGCATGAGCAGGAACCCAATAATACGCACACCCGCGCTCGCGTGCTTGTGCGTATGTGTGTATTTGGCATTTTAGGGTCGGATTAATCCGACTTTTGCCCGCTAGCTGTATTCCCAGGTCTGGGCCCAGTTCTTATTTATTATCCGCGCATGGGGGTCAGAACGATATGTGGCTACCATAACGGCCTTCACCGTATCTCACACTTGACCTGCCTGAGCTTTTATTTCGTCACACAGGTGTTGAAACTGACACGTTTGTAATGGACAGCTAGATCTCTGCTCTTTTTGCCCCGACTGGGAATCGAACTCGAGATTGACCCCAATAATATAAATTGTCATTACATAATATATAATAAAGGTATTGGTTCATGTAATAACGAAACTGCATTTTCAAGTTCTTTTTAAGATATTAATAACCAATTTAACGACATTTAACGGCTGTAAATTGATCAAAGTTTTTGTATGAATGAGCTGATCGACCATTAGTGCGCCGGCGTCTTCTAAGAAAATATTTTTGTTCTTTAATTGAACGATAACTTTTCTTTGACATTCGTATTGACGTTCGTGTAAACACAAAGGTCCATAGGGAGGAATAAGTATGTCAAGAGGGTGGCTCATGTATGTCATCCACTTTGTGTTTGTTCAAATATCTCAAGAGAGAACCTATTTGGGCCAAGAAGGGTGGGCGAAACTTCGTTGATATTGAGGTTTCGAAGATCCGTCATGATTTGAGTGTTCATCTCATAATATGTTTTTTTAAACTTTCTAATGTAATACAAATAATACAAATGTAATACAAATAATGAAATAATGAAATACAAAACACCTTTTGAATCAGGAGGCTACAGCCCTCTATAATGCCTCGCCCTCTCCCGTCACCTGCAATGTTCCCTAGAACACGGGATATCCGGCCGATATCCATTATGCACAATATCTGTTTAGAATCTACCCCCTCGCGTCGAAGTTAGCCCTTCGACCATCCACGTTTTCCTTTAGGTGATTTAGTCGAGCTGCCCCGTGTGATCATCTCAGCTAAGCTGGCTAATATCGAGTGGTGGATACGGATCTGTCTGGAGGGGAGGATCGACTTCTAGGGAGATGCGGTGCCTTCCATATACGATTGATTGATTGATAATTGATTTGTGGGAATTCCGATGTGGTATTGTTGACCAATAGATAGAGATAAGATAGACTGAGACCAATAGAAATTCAAATTACAAAATATTAAATACAAATAAAGAAATGCGCATTATGAACTTGCAAAACACACAACAAATGAAGGAGATAGTAATAATAATTAAAACCAATAGCAAATAATATTACATAAAGTGGAAAAATAAGTTCAGACGCTTGCTTACATCGCTGTTGTTGCAAAAGTCGGAAGACAGTGTCCAGAGGGAATATGACACGAGGTTTTTATAGCTTTTGAGCATGGCCGAGTGTCGGAGGGAGTCTGTTTTTCTAAAATTTCGTAATTTTGAATCTCTATTGGTTCCTGTAATAATTTATTTTAATATATATATATATACTATATATATATATATATATATATATATTAATATATACTTATTAATATATGTTTTATAGTTAACACCTATCTTTTGCATTATATCTTTGTAATTTATTTGGGTAATTATTATAAATTTAAATGTATCTATTACTTATATTAATTCCCCCCACTTAATCTTATTTAGTATTCACTTGGTATTTTATTTATACTTTATTTTGATAATATTTGTAGACTGATTATGACTGCAAAGCTATTGAAAGCTGGCTCTCTCAATAAAGCTATTAAGTAGACGGAGATGACATCTTTGATTTCTTCATGATGATTGTTTCCGGGCGCGCCAACTGCTAGTCATTAGTCACGTAATTGTAGTGCGTGTTTCTCCTCGGGAGGAGACTACTATCTTCCCCCACTGGATGGTAGGATCTTGGCGCCGACCTACACAACGGCCTTTTTAGAGTTTTCCCCAACCCGGTATCTCCCACTAGCGGGACACCGCCTCAGACAAGCTCGAAGCTCCCGACTGGGCTTCATACTTGTGTGGTGTTGTAGTGAATGTGAATGTGAGCGAGTGTGTGTGTGTGTGTGTGTGTGTGTGTGTGTGTGTGTGTGTGTGTGTGTGTGTGTGTGTAAGTAAGGGGTGAGTATAGAACAAGGAAGAGGAAGGAAAGATCGCCCGCGGTCCGTGGGTATTTGCTTTGATACTGCTTCGGCATTAACCTGGTGTTGATCAGAGAAACCACAGAAAGCTGCCGATCGGAGCAGCCGGCTGCCAAAATTTTTCTCTAGACAGTGATTAAATTCGACCAAGCTATATATAAAATCTTGCCACTCGAACTCTAGGTCCTGCCGATCGGAGGCATTGCAGTAACATAAGATGATGCCCTGAGTCACTCGAAC
The DNA here is from genome assembly GCA_017312745.1 of Gryllus bimaculatus. Taxonomy (NCBI): domain Eukaryota; kingdom Metazoa; phylum Arthropoda; class Insecta; order Orthoptera; family Gryllidae; genus Gryllus; species Gryllus bimaculatus. The sequence continues at coordinate 13,673,144 of BOPP01000006.1, read as the reverse complement.
CGGTTCCATATAATGTGGACCCGTTTTCTACAATGACCTATAACCTCAACGGGCTTTCACATTGCCCCGCCTGCAGATCTTCCCGAGAGTTTTTGGAAGGTCGTCATTTCACAAGAGGCCATTCAGGTGACCTTGCCATTCCTGCTAAGCGAAGCCCCGCCGTGGCATTCACAGGATCTTTGCATGTTGCGCGGGGCTATCGATTTTAACGTGGCCCTCGGACAAACGGCGACTTGCGTCTTACTCGTCTTACTCTGTTAGCCAGGGTTTCGAACCCGATGTGGTCGGATTTTCAAAGGCAGAGGATTCACAGGAGGGCGGCTCCAGCCGGGATGGGAGGAAGAGCAAGTCTACACTTCGGATGGTACAGACTTTTATACAGATACAAATATGTTTCAAAATTTTATCATATTTATGGATTTATTCTAATAAAGTTTTTTGAAATGTAATGTTTTAAACATTGGCTGAGAATTAAAATACAAACCATATGTAGTAAGAAATTTATTTTGAATTAGTAGATAGAGATAACAAGATACCTATACATTTTTAAAACTCTTTATAAGTGAATTAAATTACAAATATTTTTTTCTTTAATTTTTAACCCCTTCTCTGAAATATTGTTTATGCTGCCCTTGTATTCGCAGTGACCATGTTGCACCTCTGGTAAGAAAAACCTCGGCTGCAACGAAATTAAATCGTGGAAATTTTCAGAATATTTCCATCATAATTGTGAGTCTATTTTGAACAGACTTCAAAAAAAGAGAGCTAAGGGAGAACTAATTTGGGTTGTGAGTAGGTTCGCGCTCGATCGATTGTTTGTTTGTTAAGAAATATATAATGTCCCCATGCCCGTGCAATTTAAATTATGGATTTATTATTTGTATTAGGAATGCTCTTCAATATAAAACTTACTCTAAATAATTCATGTAATTGAGAGATTATTCATCTAATCGAAATATATTAAACGATATAAATATAATATGTCTCTGAACCGACAAGTTTCATGGCTATATTTCAAAATACTGCGTATTTTATAATATTTTCGTATTCTAATATTTTATTATTATTGTATTCTTTAATTCTAATAGTACTCTCTAACTCTGTTATTTTATAAAATTCTATTTAAAAAAATAGGTTCTTTTGACGTTTATTTGACTAATTATTTGGCTAGGTGTAAGTTTTGAGGACGAATTGTTTAAGGGCCCACATAAGCGAAAAATAAATATTATTTGGCTAGTCTTAAGAATTGACTAAGTACATAGTTGAATGAACATTGATAAAGAGTGCATTGAAGTCAGTTGAATTAAAAACAAATTACTGCTCAAAAGGAAACAGACGCGCAGCCACTGAAGCTTATTGTTCTGCACGAGAAACATCTTATGAATTCGGGATGCTCACGAGGGTAATCTTTTAAAATACGATTTATAAATTCACATCCTCTCTAGTTCACAAAATATTATCAAGATAAACTAGTCTTTGGCGTGTCGATTCTTCTCAAGAACAAGAAATACGATAGGTCGTCTCGGTTTTCTTCCAAAGTATCTGCGTCTAGGTTATCTTCGAAGCGACCCATTATTTGATGTGTTAGCTAAGAACATTAACAACAAAGCATCAGATGAGAAAATATCTTCTCTGGGTATTTTCGTATTGTATTTGCAATGCCAATGCAGCCCCTTAGGCTTATTGTACAACTCCGTAGAGATACCCTATGAATCCAGCCGAAAACAAAAATATACAATGCCCATTCAATGGTTTTATAAACTATTCTCGAGATAACCGAGTCTTCCTCAGGTTGGCCTACATGTTGCGTAATAACATAGAATGAGATACGCCATATCTGTTTACTTTCCGCAGAATCGCAGTCCCGGTTATCTTCAAGACACCCTTCTTTCTGGAGGATACTTGTTACCTAAAAACGTGGGTCAAAAACGTCTCCCTATGAGAAAAAATCTTTGCTTTCATATGAAACGTCTTTAAAATAGTAGGAGAGAGGGGTCTCTGGGAAAACGCCTTGCCGCCTTGTCACCTGTGGCGGCAGCTCCTTAAGGGCTCTAGGACGGCGCCCTATCCAGAAAAAAGAACCTCGGGAAAAGTTGCGAAACTTTTAAACTTGCAATAAATCGACTCGTTAAATTTGTGCATTCCACCAGCGCAAGTTTTGAGTGTAAGGGTCCGCATAAACGAAAGATAAATGTTTTTGGAAAGGGTCGCATCGTGGACTATCGCGAGTCCGTCCGTAGCTAGTGCATGCGAGGCAATGGAAGCGTGAGAATGAGTGGAGGTGCTGAGATTTGTTCGGCAGAATCCGCACCTATTAACTAACCTATTAATACGGTACCGACCCTTTCATCTGATTTCATACATTACTGTTTTGTTTTGGCAACTGTTTCTTCCGTTATAAACGTAAAAGTTGTCTTAGACAAGACATAAAATCTCAATGCGTGAAAATCGGTTGAACACTACATGCTATGGTTTTTCTCGCGCAAGAAATATTTTGAAGACATACAATGTACGTGATAGATTAGAATAGGTTCATTATTAATTCTGCAATTAAGTTTGAGAACTGGGTGGCAGAATACACTAACTTAACATTACGTAACTTAGCAAATTCACAAAATGTACAAACTTTACAAATTCAAGTGAACATTTCACCGCGCAATCAATCTTTCATAGCACTCCACCTCACCACACTTCACTTCACCGCCTTGCGGATCACTGAGCTGTAATGTCTTTCTCATACACTTATTTCCCTCAGTTTCACAACGCCATTGCACTGCACATAATTATTATTATTAATAATAATAATAATAATAATAATAATATTTGTTAATACATAGCAGACATATTTACTTACGTTCAATAATATTAAACATATTTGTAATACGCATACCAACATTCAGGAAACTAATTTTTTTTAAAATTTGTTCAGGTTTTGAGGAAAGGGATCGAAGATTGTCACTGGCAAGTCCCTAATAGTTCGATTGGCGAATGAATGCTTCCCGACGTCCGTTTGCTCACTTCTTGTGTGAATTTTGTGCATATGATTCTCTGTGCGGTCGTACATGCCCCCTCCTAATTCGCAACCCGCCGGCCGTCACTGAACGTGACACAACGAAAACGTTATCGCTCGTATTTTTTGCAACCGCATGACCTGCGCATCTTCTTTGGTATCGTTCTGCGGAGGAAAGAAGATATAGAGCCGTTGTCGCGCCACCTCTGACACAATCGGAGCTACATTGCGCTCCTCCGCTTCGTAACCGTAGTATTATCTCAGCGATGTTGAAAAACAAACACGAAGTGAGAACGGGCACGCTGGCACTATTATAACGTAAGATGCCCAAAAGCTAAATTACAGGTGCAGCATGTAAAGTTTGTAACAAATGAATAAATGTAATCTGTGTATTTGCCTACGTATGTCTACATCATTTTTATATCAATGATCATCAATTTATCATACAAGTCTGTTGGTTTGCTATTTTTGAAAACGTAAATTCTCTAAGAGTATGGTATTTACTATGTATCTTATTCCTATGTCAGTCGTTAACAAGATAGTTGGAAACATTGCTAATTTTAATCATTCAAGAAATAAAACAATTTAAAAAATTGAAGTGCATTATAGGTACAATTAGAAAACTCAAGCCCAGTGACGAATCACCTCGTTCTGAAGTGCTCTTTGGCGAGAAAGACAGATCTCTTAGAAGTTGCAGTGATGCGTTTTACTTCTACGAGGAGGCCCCTCGCTCAAGGTTCTGCGAGGCGAGCGTAGAATATCCTTTGGCAAAATTTACACGGCAAACACAGATCAGAACGAGTCTACTGAGGATCTTCATTAGTGTTTCTCTTGTCTTTGCCAGCAGAAAATTGCTGCCTTCCACGTAGAACCCAGACTAAGAAATGAATATGTACCATAGAAAATACATGTCAGGTTCTGTTAGTTTTTTTACTATTTTCCTTTATTGGGTGGACAGTAACTCCTGGTCTCCCCATTATGCTACGGCAGTGTCGATTACAATGACGAAATAATGAATGAAGTATGAATAGGAGACACTTCGAGAACTTTAGATAAAGAGAGAAAATAACTAAATGGTTAATTATTTTGTTGTAGATAGTTTTAGTAATAAATAATGAACTAAAAGTTTATTTGTAAATAAAAGCAAGAAGGGGGAAATAGTAGGAAAGAAAAAGAGTTGGAAGGAAGAGAAAGAGGTTTGTAACACGTGAAAGCATTTTATTTCTTTGCCCTTCTCTCTTTTGGTTAAAATTTTCGAATTGATGAATATAAAAATGTACGTAGTAATCTGATTAGGAAGGAAACGTATTTTTGTATACCAGCATTATGGATATAAACGTCCTTTTTCCGTCGCAAGAAATTCATAAAATTGTAATTTTTGGCACAACATTTTTCCGCATTGGTGCTCTTCCCAGCTCGTCCTCTCTGCCTGTCCTCACCGCCCGACGTCATTGGCCGTCCTGTTCGCCCGTCCTCACAGACCTCCCTCGTATTCTTCTTTGCGTGACGTCATAATACCAACATACATATTGCCAACTGCAAAACTGCTTTTGAAACTTGTTCTCATAATGAATTTTGGTACTTTTATAAATTTTATAATGCTATTACCCCAAAAAAAACTCGCTCTTAACTTCGCTCGTTTTCAAAACACGTAGTAATGCAATAAAGCATTACATTATAAACTAGTTGCATAATATACTATTTTATGAGAGGAAGTAGAGACTCGAAGACTTGTTGGAAAATTAAATTAAAGGATCGATCGATCTGGAATGATGCCTGGTGAAGAATACACACGTCAAACGAGTCCAACCTGCAGCCCCAGCACCGATAGTTCTAAATGCACCGATAACAAGCGCCACGAAGCCCCCGCGACCACGTGGTTTTTGGGTGAAAGTCGCCCCC
>BOPP01000006.1:13629390-13662000 GCA_017312745.1 Gryllus bimaculatus | reverse complement strand
ATGCCCATTTAGTGCTTTTCGCTCGCAAACAACTTCGTTCGTTACGAACAAAATGAGTGGGGAACTTCATTTAATTCAAGAACTAGACTGTACGAGAGGGCTCATCCACAATGTAGGGCCTCATTTACTATGCAAACTTAAATGTAAACGTATCGTTGCCGTAAAACCTAGAAATGAGTTATTGAGCAACACCATTCACAACGTCTGGACGTAAATACGAAAACTAAAAGTTCACAAGCGCAAAGCTTTAACGTATGAATTTGACAGAATTCTATCGAAGACAACCAGACAAGCAGATGCCCTCATGAAAATACCAAATGCCTAATCGATTTTTTCTTCCTTTTTATTCCTCCAATGGACCAAAGGATACTTCAAAAATCGGTGCAAGTATCACTTTTGTTGAACTCTCAGAATTTTCAAAAATTACAAAAGTTACAAATAATGCCCGAAATATGTGCTGTTGTAGCATCACACAAGTTCTAATCTGCAACTAGGGCTGCGAAAAATTGAGTAAATGCGAAAAAATATCTCTTAGAAGTCGATAGGAAGCAGCTGGGAAGAGGACAGGGACAAAACAGAAAGGGTAGCCCAGACGAAACAGATTAGGAAACTAACTAGTTCAAGAACGTCTGTGCCATTCTGTAACACCACTAGTTCGAATAACGCATGCACATATGCTTTCAACACTTCTTGACATTAACATTTTCACCATTTTCTGTTTTACCGTCTCTTCAAGGAGTACGGTGACCTCACTCCATGAGGTATGGTTGTCTTAGCTGCAATATCCTCATTAAAATGTACGTACAAGGAAATTATGTTTGTGACCTGCTTTAAACTGAGCACAGATACCGACGGTAGGTCGGCGCCGGATCTCGCCATCCAGCGGGGGAAGACCACCGCCACCTCCAGAGATGAAAACACGCACCACGCTTACGGGACAAATGACCTCAGTGGTTGACGAGCCCGGAATCACTAACAACCAAACCAACCTGACCATAAATTCTCATTTTAGATATACACACAGATATAGAACAACCAATACTAAATGGAAGTTACATTACGTAGGTAATGTGTTACCTTGTTCAACAACTGTATTTCAAGCAGAATTTCTTGGTCATCCAATGACCAGAAGTTTTGCTTTCCCCTTTCCATCCGCGAGACGTACTTCTTTTGGCAGTGGCCCATTGGACCTCTGTATAAATGCGCGCATGCGCGAAGACGCGTCGACGGTATTCGTGCGTTGCTTTTCAATGAAAATTGTGAAAAGGCCTTGGTCGGGTACTTTACCAATGCGAAAAAGGTACGGTCGCGACACATGCAGTCGTACAAGGACATTGTAATGTGGGTGCCGCAGAAAAAAGTGTTATACTGCCCCCTGTTTATGTCATGTTTTATTTGCTATAAGTATACTACGACATAATTATTTACTAATAAGTACACATCTTATTAAGACATCTTATTACATTATGATTTTTGAAAACCAGCCGAGAATTATAATAAAATGTTGGGACACAAATATCTTACGTTTTAATGCAATGTGCTATTATTTTCGTTTGTATTTCACTGTTCATCCTTCGTAGGTGGTAGAATGATGTCGATAGTAATTTTTAGGAGACACTATTTTTTAAAGTTTGATTTGAGAGAATGAAAGTGGATAAATAGTATGAACTACTAAATGTCTAGTATGCACAAGTTCTGAGTTTTCTGTGCATCGCTATACGTTTGCTTTGTTAGACGTACTGATTTTTAACTTTACTTTTTGTTCATTTTAAAATTAATTAATTAATTAACATTATAAACAGATTTTGATAATGTTATTCTTACAGACTAGGTAGACGTCTTGTCATTCTTCACAATTTTATACGTCAGGATTCGTAATATTAATTGTTCATAAATACGGTGTTTGGGAACTGATTGTCACAACTCGGTGCATGTCTCCTTTCCTATGTCGATCATTAGTCTCTTCCACTTTCTCCACTATTCTTACAGTGAGGAGAATCTACAGCTTTGTGTCCTATCTCCTATACAATTCGTTTTCATTGGCATAAACACTTTCAAATTAAACTAAGCAGTAAATGTACCATCATTCCTTCTCAAACGTCAGATGCAATGTACGACTGATATACACTTTTAAATGATGGATACAATATCATAATAATTTATCATTCAATTTCCCCGAATTCAATTCATTTGTAAACTATTAGTCGCCAGTCAGTGACCTCGTTAGTTGTCAGTCAGCCACCGTCCCGGACACTTCGCCCGAGACCTCGCCACTGAGGATGCCCACCGCAGTCGTGGGCGAAACGTTTGGCAGTTCAAAGCCAATTGGACCACGGCCCATCAGCCCGGAAGACACGAATAATGTGGACTCCGGCAATGAAAGCCTCCACTGCTGTATACATTTGTAAACCGTTTCCTTTTGTCATGAGTTGATCGCATTACAGCTCTTAATTAGAAATAAGGTAAAACCAACTTTTAGAAATGGGAGATTATGAATATTTCTTAAAGTTAAAACAGAGAAGGAAAGCTTCGTAAAGTCGTGAATTTAGTCAGAAGTGACCAGGGAAGATCTTGGAGAGAGCGAGACAAATTATTCCATGCGCGTTCTCTTCCTGAGATTATTAGTCCCGCAAGTGCTTGTAACATTTCGTGGTGTGGAAAGGTTTCTTGCTCGCTGGAGCGTGATTCGGCCCACACGTCAGTTGGAGCGTCATTCCCCTCTTCCATCTGTCCTCCCCAGCGGAGCACCTCCCGAGCTGAAACAACCTCTAAGCTGCTCCCTTCGAGTGGTAGTGTTCTGCATATTACGTAGAATAAATAAGTGTGTGTATGCGGAGAAGAGGAAACAAGGACGAGGAAGGAAAGATCGCGCACGTTCTGCGGCCCGTTTATTAGGATGGTATGGTATTCCGACATTCACCTGTTACGTAGTTATCGGAATAGCTATGAAAAACTACCGATGAGAGTAGCTGCCCGCTAGAAATTATATTTTAATTTGACACAGCTATCGAACTACTTCCGAACTTTGTCACCGTCAGGGCTCGAACCCAAGTCTCTGCCGGTCAAATACCGTTGCAGCACAGAGGCAACGGTGTTGCCACTGAGATATCGCAGCTGCTCTCTGCCTCTTGAAAATCACATAAGGTCGCACGTATGACTTGAAGGACATTGTAGCTACAATTTTATCGTAATGAAAGTGGATACTAAATGCTATATCCTAGGGGTCTCCTTGAAATGACCCATAAATCTCTCCGATAATGGTGAGTGCCAGAGTTTATCATGTAAAAGGCGCATTAGATGAAAGTTCTTTCTTGTGTTGGCGGGCGGAACCCTCTATGATATCCGTCCATGATGTCATTCACACGACAGGAAAATTGCAACGCGTTAGCGCTATATAGTATTTTCCGTCATGGTGAAGATTGAACTTCAAGAAAAAACTCCCTCCCCCAAGAAAAATAAACATAAATTGGACATACTTATTTCGTTATTTTTATCTTATGTAAATAAACTAATAATATTGGGGAACGAAGACCTCACGTCCATAAAAATCGAAGATCTGTTCTTCAATTCAATTTTCAACGGTTTAGCTAATAAATTGTCCATCTTCTTTGCTCTTGAATACACAACAATCGGAACCGGAATCATAAAATAAAATCACTTACACATACGTTGTTTCAATTACTTCAAGAAACATTCTTGCCATATTAGAAGAAAATAGAACGACGTTTCGTCGAAACTTCGAAACACTACATCGAGAAATGTGTTATATTGATTGATTAATTGATTGATTGATTAGTGATTCCGAGCGCGTCAACTGCTAAGGTCATTAGCCCCATACGTGTAGTGCATTTTTTCTCGGGAGGTGGCTGTGATCATCTCCCACTGGATGGTGAGATTCGGCGCCGACCTACTGTCGACTAGCTGTCGACCAACGAGATATTTAACTTCCAGCGGGGCACCGCCCCAGCCGGAACATGCTCGAAGTTCCCGACCGGTCTCCCGACATGTATGGTAGTGTAGTGTATATTAATGTAAGTGTGTGTAAGTAAGAGGTGAAGATAGGACAAGGAAGAGGAAGGAAAGATCGCTCGCCGGTCCGTAGCCCTTTCGTTAGGGTACTGCTCCGGCAACCGCCTGGTGTAGATCGGAGAAACCACAGAAAACTACCGAAGGGAGTAGCCGGCCGCTACAACACTCCTCCAGACAAAAGCTGAACTCGACCAAGCTGCCAAGCTAGTGTCGAAACTCCTGCCACCGTCGGGAGTGAAAGCGTAGGACCTCCCGGTCAGAGACACTCGGTGTCGTACCTTAAGACATCCCTTAGTGACATTACAATTCTTGTGACATCGGGTATTAATTCGGGGTCCACAGCTCAAGCAAAGTTAATTACTTGTTTGAGTCATTCATCCAGAAACCTTACAATAAAGAGAGGAGTAAAGAAGGTGTCATTCCAATTCTGAAAGATCTTCCACACACACACACTCGTATTCACCACAAGGCTCTCAGACTGTCACTGCTGCCGGGAACATGCCACGCACCGTTAAAGATAGGAACTTCATTCCAGGAAGGCCAACTTTACACAAAGCACTCATCAAATTACATTTTTAATCAACAAACCCAACATCAACTGAAAGGAAATTTTCCTTTCAATAATAAATGCTTCATAAATAATGCATTCAATACCGTCAACAATTCACTGAACTAGTGTATTTTCAATAATATGCGAAATTCATAAAATTAAGTTGCAGCTGTTGTCAGACTAAAATAAAATAAAAAATATTCCCCTCCGATGCCCCCCCCCCTTTCCCAGCGTTCGGTGAACAGATTCACTCTATTGAAAGCTGATGACTGCCGTGCGAAAACAATGAATGCTACATGTTGAAGCATACGGCTAAAGGGTGTTACATACCGAAAATAATCGGAATATTTGGGGACTGTTATTATATTGGGAAGAGACAATAGATAGATGAACCTTTTGTAATACGTATCCATGGGGACGCCGGCGAAGTAAAGTAAATAAGATGACGTGAGAGTAGAAGGGGGCCGTGGAGCGGATGGGTAATTATGCGTGGTGTCGGTCGAGTCTAAACGAATGGAAGGACTATTCATGGTGGCATTATTTGTCGGTGAATCAAATGAGATTGTGAACAGCTACGCGGAGTAGTGAGGAGCAAGCTCCCATATTGCCGGCGTCGGACGAGCGATAGAAATATTAGGACATCGGAGCGGGTAAAATACGATGAAAGATCTTCGTGGCGATTTCCACCTGAAAAGATGGAGAGCGCGCGAAGATCGGTGACGTATAATGAATAAAAAAAACTATTTTCAATAATTTTAGAAAATTTTAAATAGATACCACTACTGATTTAAAATTATGAGCTCAATTGAATTATATAGAGTAACTGAAATAAAATACCAAATGTTGATTGAAATGCTGATTATTAATAATTACGTACAACTTTTTAATAGTAGATGTTAAACAATGGGAATTTCCAGAATAAACTTGCCCATTTGTACGAATGGCACGTCAACCAATTGTAGGCTAAAAGCGGAGTTAGTAAAATTACGAATCGAACCCGCGTGAATTGAACTAGTGGAGCAAGCAGGACATAATTTGGAACAAATAAAATTAGAAAAAAATACAAGGGTAAGCAGTACATGCAGTAAACGCAGTAATAGAGCTAGGAGCGTGACATTGTGCACTGCAGAAAGAGCACCAAATGCCGGATACAGCGCTCGTTAGGCACTCTTCGATTTCAAAATGATGTCATATACATTGCATGTACATCGTTATTGCTGCAATATCTTCAATTAAGATTACGTTTTTAAATTGGTTGTCGCAATATAATTCTATTTACTTGTTGTTTAGCCCCTTATTTTAAATTATGTATAAACACAATGAAACTACCTTTAATTGTGGTTGTCCATAACTTAAAATAAGGGACAAAACAACAAGTAAATATAACAATATCTTCAATATTAAATTGTATTTGTATTTGAATGTTATTAAAAGAATATGTAGTACTTAACTCTCAATTTTTACAGTATTATTTTTTATCTTCGAAAATTAATGGGTGGGAATGATATATTGCCCTTTTTTTAGTAACGCAACTTCTTTTCTCTGTTTTAAAAATTCTTGTTGCTCAAAGGTTCAACTTGTACTTAACTTTTCGAGTGAGAGTGACATCAGGCAAAACATTCGAGACTAAAGTAACGGAAATCTTTTCATGGTTTACTAGTTCATTTCTGTGTATTTACTGACCTGAAACAAACACGTAACGGTATAGTTAATATTACTCACGCAACTTTTCTTCAACGATGGATTGAAGAAATGCGGATAGAGTGGAGTTAGTTACCAAATCGGCCACTAGATTTTATGAAGCAACGCCGATCTCTGAAGAATCGTCATGCCTTCGCAACTTTCCCAGGAGTTCGAGGTATCTCCTGGGATGGATCTTCAGCTGCTTCGGTCATTTCTTTAGTTTTTTTGGAGAAAATTACTGACAGAAGTTGTCTTCAGCTGAAAAAAGTTTATATTTCGCATCAGTGAAGATGTGTTTGAAATGTCATCGTTGAGGCATTTTACGCATCTAGGTTTGCGTATACCCAAAGCATACATATACTTTGGATGGGGAGTCTAGTTTTTGTTCGTACAAATGAAAGTATGAAGTAATCTAACGTATTTAGTTTTAGAATGGCTCTACCAGCCACATTGCTCTCTACGTCTACAGCAAGTACTTGCAGGGGTTTTCTGTTTTTACCATAAAGTCTTACTTCTTTTAATACCTGAAATTTATCATTAAGTTCTATTTTTAATATCACTGACATCTAGACACTCCGGTACATCATTTATTATAACTTCAAATGCCCTTACAGATGGATCTTTAAAGGAGTAGAACTCTTATCTCGTTATTTTCGAAAATTTTCTAAATTTCCTAAAGTCTCCAAATGTTACTAAATTGCACTTTAAATTTATTGTTACTGTATTTGACTTCAAAAATTTTCAATTTCATTTTTCACAATGTCCTCTTTAAACAGTTTATAGTTTAGCAGTTCAACTTCTCTTTTATTATAATTTTGAATAATAATTGGGGGAATTTTTACTGCTATGAATACACTATCATCATTTTCCTCTACGTCATCTAAAGATTCAAATCTGTTTCCTACAGGTACGTTATAAAGTATTTGATATACCTCTGCATGTGAACGTGTTTGTTTTTTATCACTTAACATCTCACTAGAATCACTGTTTCTTTTTAAGATATATCTACCTTTATTGGTTGAGGTGTTGGAAGTACGTTGAATTACGCCCTCTCCGCGCTGCTCCAAGTTCTTTTCGGCGTTTGGTGACTCCTCGTCAAGGTTTTGCAGTTCCGAAAGAGGTAGCGGAACCCCGGTCGTGCCATGATGTAATTGCGGCGGTTGAAATTTTTCTGGTTGTGTTAAACCATGTGTTGAGTTTGCACCATGTTTTGCTATACACCCTGCTGTGGCAAGTTAACACTCAATTGTGACTGGAATAGAATGTACCCAGTCTGATATTGCGGCAACATTTAACCATTTTGAAATGAGAACATAGTGTTATTTTCCATTGAACTCATATTACAAGTCTCTCCAAAGGTTGAGACAACACCGTTCGTTGCGTCCATTGCCATTTTTATATGCTCCCCAGAACCGGGGCAGCCGTTTTCGCGCAATACTCTGACCTAGTGTTAATGGCTTGTTACATACACTTTTACAAAATAAATAAATAGATAAATAAATAATAAATGAAAGAACAAGTTAAACCTACACCTGTTTTTACTACCACGATTACTATCAGCGCATCGGTAGCACAGTAACCTCACTGGTAGTAGTAGAAAGCTTATCGCGAGGAGCGACTCTCGCAGAGGTCTTACCCCGACGGGAGCCGAGCTCGAACTGTACACAAAAGAATGTGAGGAAAGTAATAGTTCAGGCAAAAATAATGAAAAATAATCAGTATGTTTTGAAGGCTAGTAACAAAACTAAAGCACTGTGGAATATCGTAAAAAATACGACTACATTATCTCGGTATTTAGTAGAGAATGTTGTTTTAAAGGATAATTAAAGAAGCCAGTAATCCGGAAAAAGTGGCAAATTTCGTCAACCAACACTTTTCTATAATTGCAGCTAAACTCACGAAGGGACTAAAATCGCAAAATTCAACATCATTCCTTCCCAAAATATTTTCGACACGATGTCTATTTCCGAAACTTCTTGTAACGAGATCTTGAGAATAGTCAGTAAACTAAAAAACATTCATATGGTTTAGATGAATTTCCGGATTGTTTATCGAAAACTTGCATACCTCCCTTTATACACCCGTTAACTCATATTTTCAATGCTTTTTTATGCACACGAGAATTTCCAGATTTTCAAAACAGCAAAAATTAGGCAACTTTTTTTAAAAAAGGGAGCAAAAATTAAATTCAAAATTACTGGTCAATTCCTCTTTTGTTAGGTTTCTCAAAATTTTAGAGTGGCTTTTCTATAGGCAAATGGAAACTTTTCTCCGGAAAACGAAGCGTTTTCAGACTCACAAAACGGTTTTAGAAAATCAAAATATACGAAACTGCCATTTTTTTCTTTTCTTAAAGATGTTGCTTCATCAATGGACCAAAATGAAGCATCCATTTGCTATCAAATAATCTTCGTATGGAATTCGTCGGAACGCCCTAGATTGGGATAACCTCGTACATTATACATCGATCTCAAAGAGTAGACCATACCGTACTGGAACGAAAGAACATTATTTAATTATCTTTCTGATTTTTTAGTCCCGAAAGGTTCGACCTTAGGTCCTATCTTCTTTCCGTTATACGTAAACGATATGCCCTCGTCTATTAAAAACGGAAGAACTGTTCTCTTTGCCGATGACATGGATGTTCTTTAAAATAAATAAAAAAATAACAATAAATAGTACGATTTCAGAAGTTTTAAAAAAGCAAAAATTAAATAAGCAAAACAGTACGGGGAAATATATTCTATTTTCAAGGAAAATATAAGAAAACATGACGAACAGCATTGTGTAAAAATAATGACAATTGTGCCAACAGAAGCAACAAGGAAAATAACACTATTCTACACTCACCCTTTTCTGTCATCGATTCCGAACGAGATGTGAAGCAGCATTGCAAACCGTTGTTTCATTTGATTTATTTATCGCCATAAAAATAGTGAAAACTGTATGTAACGTATTGGATAAGATATGCAATCTGCGCACGTTTTTTTGAGCTCTAGAACCCCCATTATTTTACTACACACATTTGAATGATGAACGAAGGTACCAGTAGAGCGTAGTTAGCAACATTTGAAAATTAGAAATTTTGGCTCCCGTGTAGTAGAAGATATTTGCTTTGGAAAACGTCCTATGATTTGATTTTATAAGATTGCTAACAATAAAACAATTTTCGAAACCACAGCACGCCTTGAGACGCTGACAAAATGTAGGAAACGTTTGCGCACGAAAAATAAATGAGAATTAAAAAATGAAATAGAATTGGACTCTAGCACCATTAAAGAGAAGAAAAACGAATTCAACGAATATATGTTCGATCGCTTTGCTGTTTTCCCATGCCAAATATTTCAAGTTCAGCAGCACTGCTGATAAGCTCCTAAGTAAACTGAGGCGGGGGCATCTTGGTTATAAGAGTATTTGCTTGCTGTAGCCCCTCTCCTACTATTTACACTTGTTTCGTGAGATTCGACTTAAGTCAGTGCTCCTCAGACTTCTGAAGAAAGCCCTACTATCAATTCTAACAGCCTCAGCTGGCCAATTATTATTACAAATACTTGTTATTCAGCTGGCAAATTATTTCAATACAATACGTCATTCTGATCCCTTCCAACAATAGTCCAGTCAAAAGGTATTTGAGCCCGCAAAAAATTCCAGATGTTTTTTTCGCAACGGTTATATATGTTTCTGAGGATGCTGCATTCGTATTTGCTGTTTGCCATCTCAAGAGATGTCGGCTCCACGAGAAAATTGCAAAAAACCCTAAAAAATTCGCTCTCTTTTTAGTTTTTCACTTATATCGTCAAAATTATGCATTTTAAAGAAACAAAAGTTCTTTATAAAATTAAAGTATATAAAATTTCCTATAAAATGCATACATTAACTTCGAATTTCTAAAAAAAGGTTTATGCGCTAGAGCGCGGTAAAAATGGTTACTTTTTGGGAATCTGGCGAAAAGGTCTCTCCAGCCATCCTATCTCGCGGCGGCGCACACTGGGGCCAGAAAGGGGAAAGTTGGCAAAAAGTATTTTTAAGCGTTTTCGGGATTTTTGGTAATAAATCACACATTTTATAGTTAAATAATGTCTTATTCAATTGTTTAACTTTCAAATATTTAATATAACCTCAGAATCAGAATTTTCATCATGTGATTTTTCTTTCCGGATTGAATTTCTACCTGAAGGTTACATTAATGCATGTTTTAACAAATAAAGTTCTAGGTAAAATGCCTTTGTTACAATTTTTCTCTATTCCATTTCTGAAATCAGTGGATCAGATGTAATTAACACCCCGCGAAGCAGTTCCTTGTTAGTTTGCTCTCTGGATATTTTTCTGGTGAGATTTTTTCTAAATCTTTTCCTTCTTTTTTTCTTTTCTTTTCAGAGTGTTAAATAACATCACACAGATAATAAAGAGCTCTCAGTACCAGATCATGAACGAACAATAAGAAATAAATATTGTAGTTAAAAGTGCTAACAAAACTAGATGTGCATCATTAAAAACAAAGTACCTTAACTGAAAATAGGGCGAACATGAGCAAACTATTATTATGGTTCCGAAAACTTGATGAATTCCGTTATTAGATTCCGTTAATATTATAGCCCGGAAAAACCGGATTTTAATATTTCATTCCGCTTTGACACGAAGTTTCTACTCGGAATTACCGAATAATTATTTAAGAAGTATGTGTTTTACTAATACAGATTTAACGATCACACCTCGAAGTATAGCGTTCATAGCACAAACGATTCTGCTGCTCGAGAGAGCAAAACTATTTACATCCAAAACACACCTCTCTTAGTGCGAGAGCGGAGTGTGTCGCGCGACACTTGTGCAAGTTCAAACTTAAGTAAAACAGGCTTAAAGCCTGTTTTACACGGTCATTTTTGCATCATTTTTTTGTACAGAAAATGGATAAAAAAAGGACTATGTTTCGGTGCCGAAACTGGTTGAGTGTTTTACACGGTCATTTCTGTCTTTGTACGTAATCGTGAAGAAAATACTTTCTCCGGACGCCGCATACAGTGCTGAAGTTCAAACATTTGAACATCGCATCTGTGGTAACAAATTAAGTTAGGTTAGGTCAGGACTGAGCTCGGATGCGACAATATTAGAATACAGTGCATAATTTATTTCTCTTTACGCAACCACTTCACATTACAACTCAACATATCAGAACGCTCTCAGGCAACTACAAAATGATCATATCGCTCCACACGCATCACAAACTAGAGAAACTTCCGTAAAGTGACGACAGGAGCGCGGTAGTCAAACTGGATGAAATCTGTACCGAAAAATTAAGCATGCGTCATTTTTTCGTACAAATTACGTCCAGTCTGGCCTGTATCTTTTCTGAACCGGCGAAAAATGATGAAAAAATGATCGTGTAAAACAGGCTTTATACTGAAAAGAGTGACGTCATTCCTCATTCCTTTCCTGGTCAGGGAACGACGAAGAAGGCATTTTGCTACCCCTTTCATATGAAATGGAGCTTCTGAAGCATATTTTTATTTAGGACGTTTTGCCAACTTTCCCCTCCTCTGGCCTCACTGTGCGGCGCACTAGTTTCACACCACGCTTGAAAACAGCTATAGTCCAGCTTAATAATTGTGATTGTTAAGCTGGACTGTACGTATCTTGTGCAAAAGCAAAGTGAGCCGAATAAAATTTAATCGATCTTCTTTCATTGAGCCTGAATAATTTGACACTAATAAGGTCTTAAAAAAGTGTTTCAGAAATGTCTAAAAATGTTTTAAACACAAGTGGCATGTGACAAAGAAAAATATTGGAAGTTGGTGCATACAATGTATTCAAATTTCGAGAGACCTTTCTTTATGGTGACTCCGTGTAAAAGTTTTATCTTTCAGTCTAATGGACGTGAACCGGTATCTAGCAGTTTCAACTCGCGGTAGAAACATCAGAATCCAATTTCAGTATTTGGACATTAGATAAAAAAGTTATGTTTTTGTTGTTGAAGTAGATTCATCGTGTGCGGCATTTTTTTAGATAAATGTTATCAGTACTTGGGGATAAGAAGATATCAGTACTTTCAAATAATAAATGTTCATAGGAATGAGAATGAGAATAGAACAAAGGAATGAGAATTCATATTTACCAAGTGTTACACATTTATTTTTTTCTTAAATAAGGTCAATAGACTATAGGCAGTAATCCAGAAATATGCGAAGTACAACCAAGTGGAAACATTCAACTCAGAACAAATAATGTAAGTTTTCATTTAAAAGAATTAAAAACTCAAAATGGCATAATTTAATTAATTTAGGGTTATATTCGATTAATATATGTGAATGCTGAAAATTTATAGAAAAAGAGGCTTTGGGTGGGAACAAAACAAAAATAGTAAAGGGCAATGACACGTAATTTTGTTGATGAAACAGCATATTGTTCGAGATATTCCGTGATCTCAATTGACCCTGGTATTCGACATATCTTGAAATGACTGCGCGAAAAAGTCACGCTTCGTCAATGACGACAGTAAAACACCAAAGGGAGTTCCATCACGGGAGCATGGTTGCCATTCGACAGACGGCAGAAACTCTAGGCCCGTTAGATTCAGTAGCGCATACAGGTGCCACGCGAATTGTTGAAACCGGCGCTGTCGAAAGCACGAGAAAATATGTATTTAAAAAGGAAACTATTAAGCTAGTAGCAACAGCCAGGGACCCACCCGCAAAATCCGGGCCCCCTTTATGAAAGTGTATACCAAACACAAGTAGTGTTATTGCCTTAAATAATAAAAAAATATCCTTTATATATTCATATTCATCATACTATGATTACTACATAAGAAATCAATGTTACAAACATTAAATTGATTTAGAAGCAGGGTAATATAAGCTATCGAAGAGAGGAAAAATCAATCTTCTGGAAGATTTTGAATCTTTTATTTATCAACCTTCGCAAAGTATCAGAGAAAGTATGTTTTATTAATTAACATTAATTATTAATATTTCTTACAATCGCAAAACCTTCAGCGTAAAAACAGGCCCACTTTTATCTGGGCTCGCCCACATTGCGGGCCTTGCTAGCCCGAACGCTAAGCCATTGTATTAAGCCGTAAGCAAAGAGAGAGGCTGTGTGTTGCAGGGGCATAGGGAACATCATCTATTTCCCAGTACTTTCCGATAATGAAACCCTTTTCAAGTTTGTATGAAGGAAAAGGTTAGAAAATGCATATGTTGAGTGTATAAAAATGTCTATTTCTTGAAGAAGCCATTGCCTGGGCAATTTCTTCCCACATCTTAGTAATAACACATTCAGATGGTGTTTATGCGTACTCTGTCAAATTGGCGAACTCGGAAACACTTTGTTAATTAACAGTTCCCCATCCATGATCACATGCTGGCGGGTTCAGATCTCGCGAAACAATATGAAGGGTTTGTTCTAAAAACGCATATTTATGTCAAATGCAATCCGCAGTACTCAGATATATCGTCCAATAACTCTCTAAGAGCCCGTTGTGTAAACGGTCGATATATAATCCATAAGCTTAAAGATTCTATAAAATAGTCAATAGCGGCAAAACGTGTTTATAGAACAACCAATAAGACTTATGGAACTTTTAAGGCTTTCTACAACTTATAGGTCTTGAAACGGGTCTACGAATGCTTATGCAATGGCCGCCTGCCGATAGGTTTTATGCCATCATGTTTTAGATGGCATTGGCTTATGGATTCAACAAATAAACAACATGGCGGCTCTGCGCACTGGTACAACTGTTTTGTTTGTTTGAGGTTATTGGTGGTACCTGGCGTCCTTGTGTTGTGTTGTGTTTTGATGGCGTTTACGAATTTTATTTGGTGTGTTGTGTGCGTTTTAGATGTATTTGTATGTGTTGAATATCAGTGAATTCTATATTCATACATTATTTTTGCAAGTATTGTGACGAGAAGTAAGGATTAAATTTGATTATGAAAATATGTTAATTTTTGCTGTTTTCTTCCTTTTTCCAATTCTCTTTCACCAAGCACCAATGTCAATCAACTTCCATCCAATGCTTACGCGTGGCATCCAACCCCTTTTGTGGACAGACACCTTCGTACATGATACAATAAAGTCAGAGTGTATCATGTACTGGTGAACAAATGAGTGCACTGAATGTAAACAATAGTTTTTCAACTATGTTAAAATTCAAAGATTCGTAAAATAATAGTTCGCCTCACACTTAACCCCTCGTAGAATCATCAGTGAATTTAATTTGCTGAATAATCTGATCATAATGCTGAAATTTGGTTTGTCATAAACAATGTCTGATGTGAAACGATTTCTTTCCAATAAATAGACCATCAATGAAGATTTCAATATTTTTTGATGAACCAATGATGAAAACGTTTCCTTATCAATGCTAGTATTAATTTCAGTATTACAAATAAAATTTGAAAAATTTAAATGATTAGCCTCTAATTAATTTTCTTTAAACTCATGGCATATTTTAGTGCATTATTGCCTGCCTATATTTGGCAAATTAAATGCCTTAACTTCTGGGTTCTACTTGTATTAACATGTATTACTTAATTGTTTAGATAGCAAATTATTTATTACTTTGTTTTTAAAGGGATTTGAAAAGTAGTTCATTATAAATTATAATTTATTGTTAATTGTATCAGCAAAAATCAAAATTTAAATTTAAGGATGGAAGGTAAATTAATGTATTTAAATACAAATAGGCAATGGCTAACATAAAGAATTATTTGTATTTACAATATCATAAGGATTAAACTAAAATGGAAATAAAGAAAATACGAAATTGCTACCGATAACGCATTAAGAAACACCACAATAAAAAGCAACACATGCTAAGAACGTGCAAAACGCTGTAAGGAATAAGTGGTGTTCAAATACCGACTGTGCAGCTTGGCTGCAGATTGGTTGCATCTCAAAGTTCTCATAGAATCTATAGTTACAGATTCCCTAATTTTGCTTTATGCAACTGTGCCCGGCCTATGGAACCACAGTTTTAACTGTTTTTGACATAAATAAACCTATAAATTTTATTGAACCCATAGCTATGAAACCCATTTAGAAAGCTTTATGCAACCGGCCCTAAGCGTTCTAGGGCCTTAATCACTAAAATTTTAAGGCCACGACTCAAAGAAACGTTTATTACACCGTAATCTATAGAATGATATATTCTTAGGCATTTTTGCAGGTTCGGCACTTATGTCACCTAGATTTCAACCCTTGATGATGTTGGCTAACTTTGTGGCGTCACGCTTAGAAGGCTTAGATTCCTCTATATATGCTTTCTGTGCACACCGTGGTTTGCGCAGACTGACGAGGTTTATTTGCATACTTATTAAATCAAGATTCGCTCTAGCAGCTACTAGATACTATTAATAATAGTTGACACCAATGAAGATTTTTTCTTATGTGTGTAGTGAAAACATTTATTTAACGTTTTGCCCGTGGCCTACAAGTGCTGTGGAGGGTTGTGGGTGTACAGTGAAGAGTGAAGACTGTCTTATTAAGTTGTGTTTGTGTTTTACCTGTACCAGTATTTTCGTCATCAGCAGTGATTCGGTGAACCTTTCAAGCCAGCGTGTTCAAATCACGTAGCTTTCACAAGAGCAAAAACATTTTTTTATAATGTTGTGTTAATCACGAAAAGCGAAAAACTGTCAAAGAATATTGAATAATTACTCAAATATTTTTAAGGGAGTGTTGTGAATTGTTTCAAGAAATATATCGATAATACCGAATAAATCTTTAGTGAAAATTTCTTTACCACATCAATTGTATTGTTTTTTATTTGATATTGTTAGTACAATGGAAATACATAAATAAATACGTTTCATTAACAACTTTCCTTGTTATTGCAAAGGATACGGAAAGGGTGTGGATTAACATGCGAGAGGTACGCACAGGTACGCTAGTTTTTTAATATTGCAATTTTGCGCAAAAACAACAAAAGGTGACCGAAATGTGTTTGACCTTAACGAAAGAACTAATTAAGGAGAAAAATTACTTTCAGAAGAAAACTGTATATTCAATTTTCTAGCTGTAGGATGTCGAAAAAATTCAAACATTTGCAATTATCAAAAATTCGGAGTTATCAGTGAAAACCAGACCTATTCCACTTTAAAAGCGTATTTTACTTTTCTTACAAAAAATATCAAGAAAAAAATTCAAAGCCATTGAGTTTTGGGAAAATTTTGAAAATGTCCCAAGGGTTTAATGTAAAGTACCTCAAAACATTAATGTTTTTGAAAATCGCAGAGCTTCGACTTAGGCCATATGAACAGGGATTTCTTTAATTTGGAAAAAATCCTACGCATGGTTTAGACGCTAGATTGTTCACATACACCAGACGTTTTGAAAAGAACAAAATTTTCATTATCAGGGGACCCCAAAACGTGCGTTTCCGCAAAAATCTCGAAATCGATTTTCCGCCGCATTACGTAGCTTTCCTACGTATGTATGCGGGAAAGCAAAAAGGCACCAAATTTATTGATTTTGTTTGTTTGATTTATTGATTGCGTAAAGGACGATTAAGAGAATGGTGTTCTCTCATTTTCGTTTAAAATCCTAATTTTTCGGGAAATGCAAATTTGTTTCGGCGTCTTCCTTCAACAATTAAGATTTTTGTCCTTTAACAAAATGTGTTCAGAAACACTTTCAAATAATATCTTCAAATTTTCGAAAATATGAGTATTTTTGCGTGAAATCTGGGGCGCGTTTTAACTATTATTTTCATACATTCTGGGATCCCTACACTAACCCATAGGCACGTTGAATTGTGAATACAGATGGAAACGAGCGTTTGTTCTTCGACTTGTAATGACAATTTGGGAGAATTTTCTCGGGCGTGAAAACCTAGGGTGCATTTAGCATGACATGTTCTCGGTTGCGTAGGTTTCCGCGGCCGGAGTTAGTGTTATCTAGGCTATCCAGGACGAGCCGCGTCACTGACATGGTGACTAACGTTTCGGACAGCGTATTGTGGCCTTCCTCGGAGCGTATTGCTGCTAGATTTTTCAGTTTTCCCCCCTCCAGTTTCCCTGGAGAGGCAGGAATTTATTTATCTTTGGGGTACATTATGAATAACTGCAGCCGATTTGGCTTGTGCAGTTAGGGAAGGCTTAATTGCTTACAAACTAAAACTATCCTATAACTATAACTATACACATTCCCACTTTGGGGTTTGTTAGTTTTTAGGCTTCTTTTTATTAAATCTTTAATTGGGAGATCTTGAAATTGTTCTCCCAATAGGAAGAGGGCATATGGTACTGGATTGGTGGAGGAAGAACGGAATCATAACTGGGGAGAGGAGCAAGAGGGGACCAAGGGAAAGGTAGCAATGGAGAGGGAGAAAATCTGAAGCGGTTTAATACAAAAAAGGGGGTAATACTCATAAGAGAGCCGCCTGAGAGGAAAGAGACCAACAGACAATCAACGGTCGTGATGAGGGCCCGTCATTGGTTGACCGTGAGGTCGGTCGACCGTGGGGCCAGTCCCCTAGGACCGGCACCGGATTGGCGTGCCGTGAAAGCCCATTTCCAGGTGGTGCAGAGGCGGAGACCATCATCTCGGTTTAAGTAAATTGGGCCTCCTTGATATTTCTAGGGCCTCTTTAATGACGCGTGGCCATCAGCGGACCTCGGCGCTAATCGTACCGTCTTGTTAAATTCAATAAGGTGACCGGTTTCGGCGGCGCGTTGTGCTAAGGCCGATTTGTGTTCTTTAGCCTGTCGTTACGCATGTGTTCACACGCTTGCGTTTATCTACAGAGCGACCCGTTTGACCGATGTAAACAAACCCGCAACTACACGGGATTTCGTACTCCCCAGCGTTCTGTCGTGATTTAAGGTGGTCTTTCACTCGGACCAGGCTCCTCCCGATCAACGCAGTAGCCTGCCAGTCATGTCCGTGACACCGTGGGTGTAGAGGAGACGAGCTGTCTTACGAGGTGGACTGGATGCCTCGTTGGTGACGTGTTGTTGCGTCATCTCGTGTGTCGAGGTTCTTCAAGGCACGTTGTATGACAGATTTGCTGTACTCGTAGGCATTAGCCAGGAAAGTCTCTGCGTATCTCTTTTTCTTCATTAAGACTGTCGATGTTGCTGACAAGGGCGGCCCGGTGAGCGAAGGTGGTGAGTACTCCTCGTTTCGTGGCAGGGTGATGGAGCGAGTCCGCGTGTAAATACAGCGATTCGTATTGGTCGGCTTTCGGTACAAAATGGCAGAAGGTACCGTCGGGGCGCCTGGAGATCAAGACGTCGAGGAAGGGGAGCTGGCCGTGAAGTTCTGTTTCCATAGTGAAACGAATGTGACGATGGATGTTGTTGAGAGGCGCAAGGAAGGTTTGTACATTCTTGGGGCCGTGGGGCCAGGTGACAATGGTATCATCGACGTAGTGACGCCAGAGCGTCGGTGTTAGAGGTGGGGTTTCCAGGGCGTGCTCTTCAAAGGCTCCCATGAAGAGATTCGCCATCACAGGGAGAATGGTGAGCCCATGGCAGTACCATCTATCTACAAGTAGAACTATTGTCGGTACTGGAAGGTGGTAGACAGGCAGACCTCCGTGAGTTTCGCCTACTCCGTCGGCAGCTGGTGTTTCTTGAGGTTATCCTCCACAATCTTGATGGCATCACAGACAGAGACCAACGTTAAAAGGGAAGTGACATCGAGCACAAGAATGTCACCAGGACTGGTTCTGATATAACTTATTTGTACAATAAAATATTTAGAATTAAGGTCGGTAGATCGCAGGTTGTTGGCGAGGGGTTGGCAAAGAAGCGGGCTAAGTGCTGGGAAGTTTTCAGGGTACGTTAAAAAACTTTTTCTGAGTTTCACAGCGACCCCCTACTATCAATATTTAGTACTATACTCTAACTCAAATGTGACTTAATTGTTTTGTCATGAATGTTCTGCATGTTAATAATGCATATCTTAATCGTGAACTAGGATGCCCTTTGCGCTCATTCTTGCTTTGCATGATTCACCACCGTGTCACTATATCCATAAAGCCAAGCACCGAACTACGAAACGCTCTCGAATGCGATTTTCCAGGCTCGAGAACACGACCTCAGAATTTACTTGCTTATGCAATATATTTTAGGGCTGAAATATACATCGGATATGTTCATTAATACACTTAATTCAATGCCAGTACTAGTTTTTCATTTATACTTTTGAAATAAAAATATTTTCATGTTTCGTTTATTCACGAGATAACATGGTATTTGAAGAGTAAGAAAGGCAGAAATTGTCATAAATTACATAACGATAACATATTGTGCAACAGTACGTGCTGTTGTAGTACCTCAAGCCGTAAAAATATGGAGATAAATATAAAGAACTAGCGATACACTGCTGACGTACTAAAGACTAAGGTATTATCATTACTCTGGTTATACTGTCCATCTCTCTTTTTCCTTCCATCTCAGTCTTTGTCTCATTCACATTTCATTGCAGATTCCGCACATCTCTAAGCAAGTGGGGTAATATCAAGAAGAACCAGACCAGCAAAAATGTAACATTGAGAGTTGTAATATATATACATACACACACGCACGTGTGTGAACATACCAACAGCCATTCATATGGCTCAAGGTCCTCATTCAATTTTGAGTACCACTTTTATAAACATTTTTGTATTTTCTAAATCAAAGATATGATGTAAAACTGGCTAACTTAATAGCAAGAAGCCAACTTGAGAAGCTGCTGCACTATAAGTTGGTTCAGAGGTACATGTATAAAAAAAATTCAAAAATAAAAGCAAGGAGAAAAAACTGCACAATTAATATATTTTATCATTTCATTTAACACAAGAATATGTATAAGGCAAATTACATTTGCATTGTGAAAATGCACACTTCTCTCAATATTTCTTGACCTATTTAGGGATAATGGCATAAACGTGAGCAATAAATACATCTTATATAAATGTCCTTGAAAATAAACAAATGAGGTAAAAATTAATCATACTAGGTAAATGTGCTATCCATAAAATAAGGGGGATACTTTGGCTGAAACATGAGATCTAAGATACCAACAATAATGACAGATGCCAATATTACGAAACATGAATAACATTTAAATAACAGAAAAATGTGCAAATGTCCACAATTGTTGCATTGACCTCGGGTGTAATGAGAAAAAAATATACAATTAAAATGAAAAAGAATTCTACACAAAGTGTCACATATTGGAAAATTACATCAATGATGAGACCAAATTGTCACTTCCAAGAAAAAGAAATTGTAGTGTCTCATCATAGATAACAATTAGACAGGTAATATGTATATATGTCGGTGTATATATTGAATATACAATTACATATACACATATAAAACATACATCTGCTTGAATGCTTCATACACCAAAGTGGAATCCTCATTATTTCCTTGGAATAAGTAATATTTCTTAAAGACTAAACAAAGTTAATAGTGACAAACATATTGAATTTGAGCATTCTCTTAGAACATTTAGCTATGTATATACATATACTTCATCCACCTTTTTCAATGAGTTATAACAAAATAAGTATGGGTCAAATAGGCAGATATATGCAATTTATGTTATCTACGCGGAGAGATACAAGTAAATTCTTGAATATGTATATTATCCCATTGAGATTTCTAAGCAATGAATGGGGAATTCCTAACACCATTGTGGCTGAAAATAATCTATCATTGGGAGTAAGTAAATAAACATATTGGGATTCACACAGCATTTTGAAAACATACTGACTGATAAAACTCACTCGTGTTGATGGCAGTGATTATTATTAGAACAAAGATTGGCAGCATACGTAAGGCAGGGTCACCAGTAGAAATATCTCACCTTATCCTAACAGAAGGTAAACAATGACTTTCAAATAAATGCTTGGTAGAAAATAATAGCCTCTTAAATTGTCACAAGCTCCAAAACAATATTTTAATCATTGATGATATAATGATTTTCAAAAATATATAAAATAAGATAACGTTTAGATACACATTTATGTATCCTCATACCGTTTAATAATCTTGACCCTTTTTTATGGTATCAAAAAATATAAAATGTATATCAGTTAAGAATCAAAGTAATTTTTATAACATTAATTAATAACTAACAAATTATTTAGAGTTACTTTTTCCTCTCCAAAAGGTAATGAAAATTCATAAATTGAGAAGAACAATTAAAGGCTAGAGATTTATTAAAGGTTAATTGCATTGTCTAGAAGTGCAAAAATATGCTGGAAATTTACCATTATTGCACTCTAAAAGGGCTTTAAGCCATTCTCAACAAAAAAGTAACATACCAGATAGTGGGTATGTAATGTTCATTCGATTTAAGTACACATTAAAAAGAATACGAGCATAATATATAGGAAATTTAATGGAAACTACCTGTAAATTTCTATGCAAATTTTAAATCTTATAAATTTATTTTTTTCAAACACATTGCATTCAAATATAAATTGTTTAGATAAATGTTTTTGTTTTATTGTAACTTTAACTATTGCAACTGCTTAATCTGACAAAGATTTGGTTCAATGGAAGGAGGTTCATGTATTCCTTCCCTATGAGTTAACAGTACAAGTAATTAAGATGATAAGAAATGAACAGTGGGTCTCATAAAATAACAGAAAATTAAATGCTACTAAGTTTATGAAACAAAATCCAGTCACAATAAATTGTTAGAAACACTTCAAACCATCTTCATAATTTCAAATGTACAACCCCTCATTATGGATTCAATAAATAAACCTTGATAACACACAAATATGAAGTTATATTCACAATAGTAAATAGTTAAAAATAATCTTCAAAAAAGTAAATCAAGAAATAAATGAAAATTAGAAACCTTATTCCTTGAGTTTTGATGTACATCACAATATAGGCATTTCATACTTTAAGAACATTAAGCATCACAAACTCACATACTTATAATACACAAAATATTATGATGGCAGTGTTTAGTATAATTAAAATATTCTACTGGAAACCCTGGTTCATTTTTCCAAGTCTCATTTCATCTACCCTAACGTTTTCTGGCAACCACAAACATTATACACATAAGAACACTTTATCTCTATCATTCATCTTTCAGACATACTGAATATATAAGACCAGTGAAAATTTAGAAAATGAATTCATTTCATGTAATTGAATTCAAGAAACACATGATATAAACATAGGCCTTTCAATGCTCTATACACTTTGCACATTGTCCCTCGGTCATTGTTGGAATGATTATGATTCATAAAGAGATGAAAAGAAATGGAAACTTCTCCTAAGTCCAAGTTCATTTCTGTATTATCTATTACTAACCACCATTTATAACACCAAATTTTTGACTTACCATTTCCAAATTTGAAATTATAACAAGAACAGCATGTTAAGCAAAATCAAACTCCTGTTCTTCAATCTTGTAATAAAGTAGTATTTGTATTACAAGATTACTTTGAATAATGTGTTTGATTTCATTAAATCTTATATTCATATTACTATAAAAAGTATTAATTTCAAAGATTAAATTCTTTGTCAGTTATTCTGCAGGAAATAAATAATACCAGAACGTGGATTACAACAAAGCCAAGTTAAGTAAAATCTTGATTTTGTGCAATTAACATTGAAATTTTACAAAATTTTCAGGCTTTTGAAACTTTAGTGTAATGTACTAGACAGATTATAATTTACAGTTTCCTCTTCAGTACAAATTCCGAAACTTTCAAGTACCAGAATGGAGTGAACATTTTTGTAACACCAAAACTGGTCTTGCATGTAATTCTCAAACACTTCTCACATCACAAATTCCTTAAGTGGGCAGTTAGCATCATAAATTCTTACAAACTAAGGTGTGGGGTGCAAGTCAAATTATTAACACACATCCAAATTGTTGAACAGAAGATAAATTAACACACAATTCAATTCCAAGGATAGTTCTCTTGCAAATGATGGTTTCAGAAAAGCAAACCTTTTTCCAAATTTCTGAATTTCAACAATGACCAACAGATAAATGTATTAGAAGCATAATGTTAAGAAGTGATAAGAACAAGGTCCTCATGAGGACATTTTAATGAATAAAAAACATATGACCTGCAAAAACACTGGGCAATATAGCCTCATACACACTAAGAACAAACTTCATTGGTAAACCTACAAATTCACAACATACTATGTTTATCTTAAACTAGATAGTCTGAACACAATATACCTAAATTGCTAGTAACACAGGCATAAAATCCTCAAAGATAATCATGATGATTAAATAAAATTATACATCTTAAGACACAACTGTAACACAGTATCCAACAAAATAGCCTTCTTTCACTGGAGTTATTGAACGAGTTCTTTATCTCTTATGAGTGAACAAGTAACATTTTGAAACAATTGAAAGTAAAGAAACAAAAACAAGTCCATGAAATTGAACAAGACATCTGTACTCCTAAAGAGACAATTTAACTGAAGTTGCATCTATTTGTGTGGTTTTATGACAAATACAAAATATGTCAAAAGCGCACTTTTGTATGCTACTTTTTAACTTTGGTGCAGTTGAGTGAATTCCTGCAAGAAGCAGTGTATGTATGCTGACAAAAATATTAAATGAACACAAAATGTAGATTAAGTATTAACAACATTCGAAGCAATAATAAGAATTACCCATAAAGAACATTGAA
Source organism: Gryllus bimaculatus (assembly GCA_017312745.1). Classification (NCBI taxonomy): domain Eukaryota; kingdom Metazoa; phylum Arthropoda; class Insecta; order Orthoptera; family Gryllidae; genus Gryllus; species Gryllus bimaculatus. Next base: position 13,638,118 of record BOPP01000006.1, on the reverse strand, counting down.
CTATCTTGGATGAACATTTTCCCCTTTAGTTGCAAACATTCTTCAATTTCAAGCAATTACCCTTTCAAATTATCCCATCTAATAGTAAGAAATGTTTTCTTTATTAGAAAACACAAGTTAAATATATGCAATAACTTCCTGTCAGCCTTTTCAGTCTCTAATTACATAAGGCAGTTCTTACAACAAACTTAATATATGCCTTACATACATTCATACAGCACATTAGGCAAGAAGAAATAATACTTCACTGTACATTTAGGAATGAAAAGCCACATGTACTGGATCATCGAAAAAGATCAGCATTTGTGAAATGAAAATTAATAATCTTTCTTTCAACTTTCATACACGGAGAAAAAATAAGAAAAACCTTCTGCTAAATACCAGATTATATCTAGAATAATACTGCATATTTCTTGCAAAAAATTCTGAACATGCTCATGCTTGAAAGTAAAAAGAAGAGGATAAATGAATGAAAAGAAAATACAAATAAAAATAGACGCAAAAGAACAGAAAATGATGAGTTGTGAATTACACAGCAAAAAGATAAATAATTATTATAAAGAAGCTTCCAAGAATAACCACAAAAATGTCTTAAAAAGGAAAATAATAATAATAATAATAATGATAATAATTAGATAAAAAATTATGTTTAGGATGGGCAACGTAGCACAAAATATGTAATATACATCTAATTACCGGTAACTTAAAGAAGTCATAACACTAATTATTCTTCTAGCCAATTTTCATCATTCAGAACACAAACATTACTGCGTAAATTACTTGTATATACAAGAACTTGAGCACTTGATTTATCTTGAGTTAGCTGGCAGTAGAATTATTCAAATTAGCACAGTGTCTTTGAAATCTTTCTAATTCTTTATCCAATTCCTGTAAAAGAAAACCATTTTCAGATAATAAGCAATGTTTAGCAGAAATATGGCATTTGAGTATTTCTCAAAATGCATTACTTTGAGTTAATTTTCACTGGGTGGGTGTTTATGTCATATGTTACAGTACAAGTAGCACTATCCCTACAAAACGTTTAAAGAAAAAACTTTGAGCAGATTGAGAAATTCTTGTTTTTGTTATCTTTTAATATTGTACATATTTCACTCAAACAGCGCGAAAACTATTTCTTCAATTTTGTAGTTGTAGGAAGATGCTGAAAAAATTTCAAATTTTTGAAAATTCAAAGTTTACTGTGGAAATGATGTTATGCCATCTTTAGAATAGAATTTTACTCAATTCCTACAAAAATTTCAAAATTGGAGCCACTGTTGAGAAACATGTCACAGAGGCTTGTTAACTACCCCCAAAATTTGAAGTCATTTTTTTCAAAATCGCACTGCTTTGAGTTGAGTGAAACGTCCGGGGAATATTGATTTTCAGAAAACTCCTATGAATAGTTCCAGTACTAGTATTGTTCACAGATGGACAGATGGGACAATGTGCAGATGGACGTTTTGATACCAGGAGACCCCAAAACTAGTATTTCTGCTGAAATCTTGGAATCAATTTTCCACAGTATTATATAACTTCCTCTATACTATATGTATTACCCATATATGTGTATGTAAATAGTAATGTAAATACGTAACACAAACAAATAAAATCTATTGTATATGCAATAATCACATTGAATAAAATTACATAAATAATTCAAAATGCTAAACGCCACATTAAATAATTCTATTGGCCAGAAGTGCAGGAATCATACAAAATAATACAAGACTTAAGTTTCTCACAAACTCTGAAGTTTTCAGTGAAAACGAGTTCAAATGTTTTCACAAATACAGCCATAATCTTTTCAATAAACAATGACAACTTGCATGTACAAAACTTATATAGTTTTACTAAATAGCAGTCAAAGCAATCTCCTAGTTTACAAAGCTTCGGTTGTCGACTGGCATCTTGGTCCTCAAATTCAACTACTATATTTAAACAAATATAAGACACAGTTTTTGCAATTATCTCATTTGCAAAATATTGAATTGTCTTACATTTGGCATAGTTGGTTACAAAATTTTTATATTGACTTTTCAAGTCGTGAAACTCGTAAATGTTGACGTAAATAAGCTATAAAGATGATTAAAATGTCACTTATACCTCTAACACCAAATAATATTCACAGAAATTCTCAGCATGAGCAAAGGTGCTAGGTACTTCAGCCCCATATTTTTCTTAAAAAAATCCCTCATAAAAAATCTCAAATAAATGACATTATATCAAGTGAGAAAGAATAAAAAGCACTGCCACGATTTTGTTACACAATGCGCTGATCAACGAGGACATGTGGATTCTCCATTCACTGTCCAGTGGTTGCAAATCTGCATTTTGCAAGAAATGAAAATAAAAAAATCGATTGAAGCAAAAACATCCCAAACTTGCCACTATCCCCTACTTTACCTGTAAAATGGAAATGAGTAAGTTCATGTTTATCTCAATCACACAAACATTAAACAATGTGAATTTCAAATAAATTATTTTAAAGAACGTGAAAGAACTGTCAAACAATCAGAAGCATCAACAAGAGCGGGTCGGGAAGAAGATCTGGCATCAGATGAGATTAAGAAGGTAAATCTAAAGTGCAAAACTTTAAAAGGGGGGCTAAAAAGTCAGAACATAGTGGGCCGAGGACCAAAATGAAACAATAATGCAGGTGAAGATGAAGGTAGTAAAAAAATTCTTCATTATGATGATTTTAAGGAACAAGAAAATAGAGGCAATCAGTTTAAGTGTCAGGCTGGCAATCAGCATTCTCATTAACAAGACAATTTTCTAGTCAATTACAATATGCAGTTTTATTTCGACTAAATATTAAGAATTAGTTATATATTATTAAAAATTCGAGGAAACCTCTTCAAAATTGGGGGGTTATCTTAAGTTAGATTAAACACAGTAATAGGAGAATGATAATAGATACCAACAATTTGTTTTCTCAAAGAAATTGTTATCGCTGACCAAATGTTTCATTAAAACATCTCCAGAATTTTTTTCTTTGAGCTTCAAAATGATTTTTAACCTACCTGAGGTAGTGACGTTCTGTCCCAGAGCCTACTAAAATGTGTAACACACTTTCTGTACTGCATGTACAGTTCAATAAGGGACTCCACGGGGCAACCATTAGTTAGTTGCACAGTTTTCTCCATCAGCTTGTGAAGCTTTTCTACACTTATCACAACTTCTTTTCTATTATCTGTAAATAGAGATCATGCTCTCAGACTATTAAACACTTACTTAAAATTTCACAATTTCACTCACACTCACTTACATAAAATCCAAATGAATTAGCTTCTTGAAAATAATAAATAAAACATTGCACAGAAAAACATGTAAATATAAACACATAAAATGAAAAAGAAAACATAAGCGTATCTCACATACCAGTCTCACTTTCTACGGTATTAGAGCTACTCTCACCCTCAAATGATTGAGGTAAGTCGCAGCAATCTTGACTAGCTATGTCACAAATACTGGCAGTATCATCACCCAACTCCATTGCATCATCTTCTGCACCCACCATGTCACCTTCTTTTGGCAAAGAATGCACTGAGCTATTCAAAACACCTGAAAATGAATAATGACCTCATTTACATTTCAATTGGCATCAGTGCAGCACTTGTAAAGTCAAGTGGGCAATTTGAAAGACCAAAGTTCTTACCAAGTTTTGCTTGTGTACCGTTCAACCAAACATCAGGAATGTTTTCCCCATTCTGCTTGTTCGACTTGAGCTCCAAAGCATTCCTGGGTGAACAACCTGGGGAAGAGCCTCCTGTTGAGGGTCGGTTCAAGGACTTGGAGTTTCTGCATTTTGTGAGAATACCCCTGGCCCATGCAGAGCATCGACGCTTTGGTAGGCGAGGCTCAGTGTTAGGTGTTTTTGAGTTCAATAAAGTTTTCACGACTGTTCGATTTCCTACAAACAAATTATGAAGTCTCATTGCAAAACAAATAAATAAATAAAATAAATTATTAGGCCTTGTGAAGCAAATTGAAATATGTATTATTTTCCTTTTATTTTAACAAGCACGGTTGTTTATTTTGTCATTTAACTGTCAATTGAAGCAAAAAGATTTTAACTTCCTTCTTCCTTACCTTTACACTTATTCCTTACCTTTCCTTACAAGGATCAGTGGTTAGGAACACACAGATTTAGAGGTAAGATCAAGTAGTCTCTGTGTTTTCAATAGCGGAAATTAGTTACACTACAGATTGAATTTTAATTTAATCATCCAGTTGATCAATTGATGTATGGTGGCAAAAAGATTCAAGGTAGTGAACTTGAAGCATTCAAGGCCTAAGATTATATCAATGATTGACACTCTGCCTAGTGGAGTATTTGTCATAAACTCTTCAATGCAATTTAATTGAATGCATTAATGAACATTATAAATATTAAATAACTACAGTAACAGAAATATAATTTGCTTTATACATATTCCATGATATTTATAATTTCTTCATAAATGTAATATATTAACAATACAATAAAAATGGCGTATAAGAATCAGAAAGAATTTAGCATCTTTTAAGTCAAGGAAGGAAAGTGGCAAAAGATTTGGGGGGATACAAAATTGATGAAGTCAGAAAGACTTTAAACATAATATTATTGAAAAAAAACATCTCAACATTCAGAAAAATTACTCCTTATTTCTTAATCTTCATGATTATGAAACTTAATTAACTACAGTACCGGCAACGTATAAGATTGACAGTTCGATGGACTGTTGTCACACAGTACTCCGGCATGGCACCCCCTACAACACAGATACATGAAATCTCAAAACAAAACTCTTACCTACAGACAATCACAAGTCTTGATATTATGTTCATTACCTTCGCCACAACCAAACTTAATCACCACTGTGACTGAGTGCGAGTCAGATTCGCGGCAACGCTGAACCCTGGCTGTGATAAAAGTAAACAAATCCTTGCAAACTGACTGCATCAGAGCAGGTCACATGACATACCACAGCTCATGGTGAGAGCTGTCAGTCACATATACGCTGTCAGTACTGTATTTATTATACAATTTTCATAAATTGAATATATATTTTATTTTTTCATTTGATTTAAATGAAAATATGGTATCCAAAAATTGTGTCTTTCTGACTATAACAATAATGACCGAGTAGAACCTATGCAAGTTGCAGACGGACAGGCAAAAAACAACACACACACACACACCACAGAAAAAGAAAAGAAAATTGTATTTCACAATTGTGATTCAGGTTGAACTAATGAAGCCTACTACAAAGAAGGCTTACCTGAATGACTTTCTCCACCACTCTCAGACAGCAACTGAATACCTTCTTTGATATCTTGGCTGCATCCAGCAGCAGTTCCCTCAGCCTCTACTGGTTCAGTTGCTACAAGAAAAATATGATGTTTCTTACAAATAAATACCAATATGGGGTACATCTAATAAAATTCAATTTATTATGAATAAGAACCCTTAACAGCTAAGTATCTATAGAAAATTTCATGTAACATCCAATGAGAAAATTGTATTATAAAATAACCATTTAATATTACCTTTCAGTGAGGGAGGTTTTGTATGAACAAAGTCAGGAGCAAACCTCGATGGTGATTCTGCTCTCTTACTCCTTGCCTTCGCTATGTTTTGACACTGATCTTCAAAATCTGAGTCCATTTCTGCTTTTATCAGTGCATAAGCTGTATCACGAAGAGAACATGCTCGATGTCGAATTAATTTATCAGCGGGTTCCCTACAGATACAACAGATAATCAATACAGAAAAAGCCTAAAAAAGTAATTAATAAATTGGAAAACACCTTAACAGGGTTAATGCATTTAGGTTTCCAATACCTGTCAGGATTATATTCTAATGCATTCCGAACCAACAGGTCAACATCTTCCAAAAATTCTTTAGCACAGGCATAACGGTGAAGATCAATTTTTGTCATCATAGTCTCCAAATCCATTGGCTGTTTAATAATAGTTAAATAATCTGGAACTTCCATTACATCCACTGGCTTGGAAAACATGAAAAATCTACACACACACAAATAACAAATTAATTACTGAAGACTTTACATTAAAGACATCACAAAGATATAAAATTAACACGCACACAAGCAAATGTCTTCAAATGTTGGCTATGTCCCACTGAGGATGATGTAACAGATATTCTGTTAATTAATTATAAATTATGGGGATCATAATATTTTTTAAAAAGATTTTATGATATGGCTCTTTCACAAAATCTTTGCATATATATATATAAACAAATCCACATAAATAAAAACAGGTACAGTTTGGATACACAATGCATGAAACAAAATAGAATGTCCAAAAAGTATATCCAATGGAAATTGGAAGGACTAAAATCAATAAAAGAAAAGTAAGGGAGACAAAACATCATCCTGCAGCATTGAGGAACACTTTAGTTTAAGCAGGACTTAACAGACACTGAACAATGATGATGTTGCAATCCGAAGATAAACTGCAGAATATATACTCTTACTTATTTAATGTATTTTAAGACAATTTTATATTGTAACAAGTTTTCAGGTATTTGTTTTTTAATATATAGGGGAGAACCTGTAGGATGTTTTCCTTATCCCTTTCATTGAGTCTATCACCAGCTCCCTGCCTTTCCTGGGGTGTTGATATCTTGTATTCTCACTTGATACCATGAAGTTTTATTTACAATTTGTGCCCCTAGGCAGTTTGTTTCTTCCTCATATCTTCCTAACACTGTCTTGTCTATTAGGACACATTTTGCTGATGAATGTTCCGGAATGGTAATATCTCTACCTTCCATATACTACTGGATTTTCTTCTCATCGCCACAAGAATATTTAATACTCTCAAATGGACAAATATTTATTTGTTAGCTCCATGATCAAGCTATAGTTGCCTCAGTTACTGCCTAGTTTTGTATTCACATCGCTTGCACTCTTGGATATATGAATTATTTGTTTAATAGCTTCTATTTTCACTTATTCTAACAGATTCAGTTTAGTGACTTCATCAGTGCTGATCCAAAGAAGAATGGGAGACATGCCTATAATATTGTTACTGTGAGCACACTTTGCAGATGTGGGTGTAAGCAGTCGCTTCAAGCATTCAGTGCTGGGGGAAGGAGTGTCGTGCTGACACTGTCAAAAAGAGTATAGTGGGATGAGCTCACTGCAACGAAATAGGTTATTATCTTTTGGAAACTTGACATTATTTGGGTACTTTTCAGCTCATAGATATAAACGGCAAACAAAAAGATCTCTATTAAAAAAAAATTCAGGATACAATATGTAATAAAAAACACAGAATTTAAAGAACAAAATGATATGAAATGATTTGCCAATGACAAAAGAATGAAAGAAGAACAATTCTCATAGATGGTCACAATTTGAATCTATACATGAACTGAAAATAGAAGTACATCTAAAGGAATAATCAAGACTGAACTAATAGCAGATGGTGAAAGTCTCGTAATTCTAATGTGTACGATATTAACGATGATGTTTACTTACTGTCTATTACGAGCCAGTTTCGAACAAATTTCTCTTAGAAAGATACGAAGCTCCCTCAGAGCCCGCTCTTCTTTATCATACACTTTCTTTAATTCTTCTTCTGAGAGTTTGGGAGGTTCTGGCGGAGGAGCCAATGGGAGCTCTGGCAGAGCCTCTGGAAAATTTTCAAATATTCACCACAGCATTAAAACATCATATTCTATTTCTTTAATTAAAAGAACAAATTCTATACACTTTAAAGCACAACTGAAATAATACTGCATGCCAGGAAAGTCCCTTCACACTAATCTGAATCGGTCTGCCACTGCCTCTATTTCTGCCATCAGCTTCACTGCCATGCATGGCACTAGTAAACAACGGGTACAGTCACCCCACCCTCTCCTCCCCCGCTGCTTGTGCACCTCCCTTCGGAAGACCCACCCCCGCCTGGTTCTCGTGATCTAACATAATTTCTGTTGTTTGCATTCTCAGCAGTATTGTAACATTGCAGAGTGTTTCTTGGTGCACTGTATAAGTGCTCAACTTCAGAAAATGATTTAAAAAATAATGATGCAAATATCCTAATTTCATTACATATGATATGTTCTAGACATTGTCTCTTCAACTCTACAAGGATCATTATCTATGATCATTTGCAGGTAGAAACTTTTTCACAAAGAATATTTTGAGTTCAGTTTAATCATCCCATGTACTACTCACTAACAACAGAACAAAATAATAACTATGTATAATATGAGAAATTTGACCAGCATCCACTGCTGTATCAATAATTTGTTTCTTACCATGTTTCTTTTGAATTCTAGGTATTCGAGCAGTTTCCACCAGAAGCAATGGCCGGAAGAACATCTCTCGTTCATGAGGCTGAGGATTATGCATTGTTAACACCTCTCCTCTAAACTCACTGAACAAAGTCTGCAACTAAATTTAATCTTCAAATTACATTCCACTCACATTTCTAATTGTAAAAAAATAATATTCTGACAAATTCAGAACTCACTTACTTCATCACTCAACTCTTGATATCGAGAATCAGATGTAGCTAAAAGCAATATAGGAATTGTTGGATCCATACGCCGTAAATTGGAAATAAAAACTGCATGCAAAGTACTGTCAGTTAATGTCCAGAGTTGGTCAATTCCAGGAACATATATAATGGACGGGGTATTACGCCGAGCTTCTTGAAAAATCTATAACATTTAAAACACAAATAACAAACGAACAAAAAAGTGTGT
>BOPP01000006.1:13618255-13629379 GCA_017312745.1 Gryllus bimaculatus | reverse complement strand
GGGGGGGGGATGGGCTAACTTTACAAAAGGAGGGAAAATTAAGAATCATTATCAAGAATACTTAGAACCAAGTTTTCATTAATGACCTCTTTAAAAATAGCATTTTAGGTTTTTGAAAAGTTGATGTTTAAAAACAAAAATGTGTTATTGGTGTTCACAGTTGATATGTCAAGGTCATTCACTCACCTGAACACATGTTTCTTCAGGGCTACGTCCTGATACTTCATATAAAGTACCAAAATCAAGAGTGTGAACAGGAATATGCTCCATTTTGTGGAGTAATGCTGGTCCCAAATGGGTAGTTTGGCCTTGAAGAGAGTTTTCCCCTACCAATAATAAATGCGGTCTATGGACAAGTCGTCCAATACTTTGCCTAAAAAATATAAAAAATCCCAATGAAAACTATATTTTATAAAATAATAATGAAAAGATATTAGCACAAAAAGCCAAAACGAGTTCATCAGTCACATTTTCTTAAGTTACATGTATGAACAAGTGTTAATCTACTTTTTCTATCAAAGTCAAAATCAAAAATCCATGTAAAGAACATCACTACATCATTTCATTTGGTGTTTTCAATTCCATTTCATAATACAGACTAAAATTGTAACTAACATCACACAGCCAAAGAAAATGTATTTTAATTACTTTTTTAATCCAAATTATTCTACTGGTTCTTCAAATTTCAATTATCATCATCAAATGGAAAGACACATTCTTCTACATGTGTGTGTAACATACACAGCATTGCTCCCATTACTTACCTAGAAGTAGTCATAACATAAGGAAAAGTTTCCTTAAGCATATTCACACCCTTTTCAAAAATACTTTTGAGCAATGGCTCGATAAGAATGGAAAGTTTCCGAGCAGGTGTTGGAGACACTCTGTGAGCTGCTGGTATTATGTTGCACTGAGCTCTTTGAAAATCAACTTTCTCCACCTATCCAAAAAAAAAAACAAGAATCAATTAAATGGAAGGCACACACTACTAGGTATCAATTTTCTTTGTGCTTAACATTGGTGAATCATGAAATGACATAAAAAGGGAACTGATATGCACTTCAAATCATTAAATAAGTATGCATTTCTGCACTCAAAACCAGTGAGATCCCCCCCCCCCAAAAACAACCACAACCACACACAGTCAGAAAATGTACATAAAATGAGGGAGTATTATTGATAAATTACTTTCAATATCGCTATATGTATTACTTTTATATCCTCTCTAAAGTACTGCATTTTTCATTCACAAAGCATCTCTGAAACAACTTCAAGAAAATTTCTGATTATTTTTCCCACAATATTTGCACCAGTGGTGTCTCACTGCATCCATTTCTATAGCGAAACCCTTCGTTTAAGCACATTCTTTGATTCTATGTGAAACGCCCATTTGCACACAATTACCACAGTCAGTAGTCCTGCTACAACCTGCACTGTGATGAAATGAAATGATTAATTTATGTTATTTTCTTCCAATTCATCCTTCTATGTTGCACATCCAATCCTACCTGTATATGGATTGCTACATGACTGATTATTGTTCTCAGGATACAACAGCTATCAGCTATTGCAAATTAACTGAGTTGATAATACAGACTGCTCAGTTCCCCACATTGTTACTATAATGAATGATTAGCAGAACCCAGCAGACTGTAGTTGCAGATTCTGCATGTCTCTGAACAGGTGGGGTAATATCAAGTACCGGCAGACTAATGTCGCTCATGTATATGCCGAGTAGAAATGGTACTAAGTATGACCTTTGAGGAAATCCTCTAATAACCTGCCTCTGTGATGAAAGCTTACTGCCAAAGCTCACCTACAAAGTTCTGACAGATGTATATACCTCTGCCTGAAAATCTGTGACAATGATCAAGCCTATATTTGCTCTTAGGGTAAGAGGGTAAGATTGTGATCGTTTGTTAGTACCATGTCACGTACAGCCCTGGGGCCTCCCGGAGGATGTAAACCAAGGCATTTTCTCAGAACGCAGGAGTCAGCAAAGAGAGGGGGATGGTGTGTGATGATGGCCAAGGCCTGCAGGGGACCCCATTTGCAACCGGGCCCAAATCTCCCAACAAAGAGGTGTGCAGTCCACAAGTCATCTGTGTGGGAGGTCGACATGTAGTTCCTTGCAAAAGAGGTTAGCAAAGGAACAGCTGACAATGTCAGATGAATACAGGGCGGAGGCAAATGGACCCTTGAGGGAATAATTGTAAGCGGCAGCTTGTGAAGTGTGGCTTTTGCCGCAGGACGAGAGGGCGAAGGGCACATAGTCTGTGTATCACGCTGGGGCGGCTTGGCCTACCATTTTCCACTGTAGCATTTCATTATGTTCTCTTTACTATGAAAGTATGTAGAAGGCAAGTTAAAAACCAAATACATTAGTTCTATATAAATAATACATATTAAAACAAAAACACAACATTTAATGATTCTAACATTAATACCATCACAAGATCTTACCATCACAGCTTCGGGATCAAGTAGTAATTTCTGACTTGATTTATAAATTTGGGGGTATTTTCGTCGAAGACCTTGTATTACTGCTTCAGAGCATAAAGCACGCAAATCAGACCCACAATATCCAACAGCCTGCTCAGCCAAATTATTTAAAAGTCCAACACTTGGAGGCTGTGCCCATTTACTAACATGAATCCTAAGTATTTCTTGACGTTCCTTAAAAAGTAAGAAAACAAGTTCTCAATAGGACGTACTATACCAAATATAAAATTTTAACAGACAAAAAATTTTTGAACTTCCTCACTTTCTTGGCTGGAAGAGGGAAAAACAATTCTCTATCAAATCTACCAGGTCGACGCAGTGCAGGATCTATGGCATCGATGCGATTAGTAGCACCAATAACAATAATTTCTCCTCTATCGTCAAGACCATCCATTAAAGCCAATAGAGTAGATACAATACTAGCATGTATTTGGTCTTGCTTGGAAGAGCGGACAGGAGCAAGCCCATCTATCTCATCGAAGAAAATAATGGACGGACGCATTTGATATGCCTAAAAAGACAAGAATTTATACTTTATACTACTGCATTCACATAACAAACCACTACAAATTGTACAAGGATCTTGTGAGAAGTATCCCTCCTTAACATAATGCTACAAAATGAACACAACTTCACTTTCAAATATGATTTGAAGCTACCTGCCAACAAAAAATTATCACTTTTTATAGTTTCTCTGTAATGATATTGTTCATCAAAGTAATTTGCTAAATATTTTGAGATAACAATTCTGATTAAGAATATGAGAAACATCACTAATTGTTATTTTCCTTCTGCAATATACATAATATTGATATTTTTTAGATTAATGATAAAACTTTTAAAAATAGTTAAATATTATTTTTTAGTTGATGAATAGTTTGTTTCATTACACATTTCTCAATACAATTGCTACATTTGACACATTTGTTATATGTATCTTCCTGCTGTCTCTTTCTTTCACCTGAGTTGGAATGCATCTGCACCCAGCATTGGCTCTGCATTAAAGGATTAATAATAATAATAATAATAATAATAATAATAATAATAATAATAATAAAGAAGATGGCCCAGCAGCCAAAATCAACACATGAGAACAAATTCAATGTTACTCAATCCACCCACACAATAGTGAGGGGGGATAATAATGAAGACAACTTACTTGTTCAAATAGAAGTCTCAGCTGTCTCTCTGATTCACCCACCCATTTGCTCAGGCAATCAGCACCTTTTCTCATAAAGAATGAAACTTTACGATCTCCCTGACTGCATTCATTAGCCAGAGCTCTAGCAATCAGTGTCTTCCCTGTACCTAAAAAGCATATGCAATTATAAAATGAATACTAAAATGCAAATCAATGTCTTTGATGTCTCAAAAATTAGTTTTTAAATATACATTAGAAATCCTAGTTCACCCCAACGAATTTGAATTCAAGACACATAACATGTAAAATTAACATTAAGTTGTGTTTTATAAGCCAAAGATCACTTTGATTCTTTAAACAGAAAATAAAGCTGCTTTGAGAATAGCATTTTAGAGTTTTAGTGATTATTTTTTAACATCCTATTGCAGTTAAACAATTCAGAAAACTATATTTTTCAAAATTCACAGAAAATTAGGGCAATTGCCCCTAGTATTATCAATAACATTTCAAACTGGTGTATCCATTGATTCACTATTACATGTATCAGAAGTCTAAATAAGTTAATTTTACTACACATCCAATATCGTACTACTACTATTATTACTACACACCTGGTGGTCCGTGGAAGAGAACACCTTTTGGAGGTTTGACGCTGTACTTTTCGAATATCTCTCGATACAGCATCGGAAAAATAACCATTTCCTGCAAACATCTGATATGACTCTCAAGTCCCCCTACATGCCGAAAACCAATGCTCGTGTCAAGAGACATTGGATCAGTATCTGCTAATGTTTGCTTTCCATCTTGATTTCCTTTAGGCATATCATCTGGATATAAATTCAAAGGCATACACCTGCAAACAATGTATATTTTTTGGATTGTATGGCAAGATTCTTTTATAGCAGTTTCAGTGTTTTTTGAACACTTGAATTATGTGATCCCTACAATTTCAAGTCTTCAGATTTCTCTGAAGTCCCATGTTTTTAGAGTGTCTAGCCAGAGCTCTTCCTAAAATTCCATATCATGTACAATATGACTCCCTGCAAATGCTAAGCATTCACTTGAAAATGTAGAAATTGATTAGGCAATTATTAGAAGTTAAGAACAATCATGAAACCATGTGAAATGTGGCAATGGCAGATACAACCACGAGTTAAAATTACTACCTCAAGCCTTGTGACATTGGATGAGAAACACCAGGAATTAACATTATCTTTTTTCGCTCTTAATTTAAAAGTAGTATATTGTGTCAATCTGCCTGACTTGCCCTGAATATAGATAATTTCAAAAATGCTTTTATAGGATGGCTGCTCATTTGCTGGACTATGATTTTTAAAGAATAATAACTCTTAATATAACCCAAAATTTTCCCTGATTTCTAACGATTCTCCTATAAACGTCCTGGTCCCCCCACCCCCAACTTCTCCAGAGCAATGAAATTCCCTCATTTTCCAGTTAAACATGTTTCCCACACCCTGTTTCACATCTGCATAGGAAATGTTAAAATGCGATTTTTGAGTCGCTGATTTTGCAGTCTGGTCAGCTCACTCATTGCCAGCGATTCCCACATGGCCCAGAACCCAACAAAGCACCAAGTCAGTGGTGAGACAACAGATAGTGAATCAGGTGTTATACTATCATCTAAAGGTCCAAGGGAGAAAGGGTTAAGAGTGATTGAAGTGCACAACCAGAATCACTGCATACAACTTCACGGGGTGAACTTGTTTCAATATATTTCAAAGCTTGCAGTGCAGCCAACTTTGGCAGCAAATACACAATAGAAAGGGTGAATTTGAAATGAGTGAGTAGTCATTCTACAATAGAATGCATAAACTACAGAATCATTCATGATCTAGCTGCCAGTGTACAGGAAAGTGTAGTCAGGATAAGTGAGCCCCAAAACCCTAGCGCTGACAACACAGCAGCAGCTGACCACCTAGGAAAAGCTCTGGTTTGGATATGGAGGTGGAAATGCAGAAATGCTTGCAGCACATTTGTCATTGAAAAATTAAAACCCATAGACTCACTCCACTGACCCAATCTATTCGGGACAAGTTGAAGTTGCCATTCGAATAACCAGACCTGACAACGCTTTTTTCATTAAAAAACTAAAGAACTTCATTAACAATTCAAAGAACTAATATACTTAAGTTTGTTTTTGCTTTAAAGTCAAGAAACATACAATTAGGTGAATATAGCTGACTAAAGAAATTACGGTCTTGCAATTCTTCCATTTTCTTCATCTGGAACTTACCTTTTACGATCTATTTTAACACTTCTGTTGACTGAAGTTTTCTTGCGATCAAATCTTTCTTCATCACTGCTAGTGGACGAATCATCACATGTAGGGCGATGTCTCCTTCGACGAACAGAATTACATAACACAGATCGAAGAATACGTGATGGACGAGGGGGGTCTGAAATTAAAATTAAAAATAATATTCACAAAAATTCTTAAAATAAAACTACAGCATCAAACTGTTCAAATAGTGTCCAGGGTTTGGAAACCAAGTATTTTGGTTTCAGTTTTTGATAACAAAAGTTACTCAGAAGTGTAGGTCTTACGCTCTGCAAGTTTACTTTTTAAAATTATTTTTATTAAAATAATGGTTTGTTATAATTATTACCATAGTTGTTTGTCTATGTTTTAAATATTTTCTCACAATCGTTTTTTCAAAATTAAAACATTTAAAATTAATACTAATATCATAGAATTTGACAACAATCTATTTTTTTAAATATTTCTTTCCTTTTCAGAAAAAAATCTTTAACAAAAAATAACATAATTATTATAAATCTAAATGCCTAACCAAAATATTAAAAATAACTTTTGTAATTGCATTGCACACATTTCCTTCATTTTCAATAAAGCAGGGCCTGCTACAATTCTGTGGTCACAGGGTGAAAAGCGAAATCTTTAATTTGGAGAAAACAAGGGTTCATTCTTGAACCATTATTGATGAGCAGTAAGACAATATAATTTCAAACACTTTCTTTTTTGCAACATTTGAATTCAGTCGTTTTATAAAAATAACACATGCAGAATATGTAAGGTGGAAAATAGTGAAAGCATTATATGACGGACTGCCTTGACCTGCTCAAACCCTGCCCTGTGCTTCCTTACCTGAGCCTGATACTACCTGCCTACTGTCAGGTTAAGCATGATATCCACATTTCAATTTTTTCTCTCCCCCCCCCCCTGTAGTATTAATTTTTCATATAACGAATTTTCTGCAATTGAACTGAGTAGTTCATCCAGAATAAGGTTGTTTACATAACAGAAGAAAGAGGGGGTGGGGGGGATTGTACGCACCTGCACTGGCTTGAAATCTATCCACAGTGGGTTTTGTCTTCCGCAAATGATACTTTCCACGCCGTCTCCCTCTTGCAGTGTCACATTCAAAACTCTCATCTGATGAAGTACTTTGGGTTTCAGTGGCATCTTCCTCACTGACAGCTAAAAAGTAACAAATTTTAGAAAAAAATTCACCCTTAGAATTTTTTAAAAGAGGATAACTGCATTTAACTCACTATTTCTAGATCTTGATTTACTTTTTTTCTGGTCATATAACACATTCTGTGCAGCTCTTCGTGGTCGCTTCACTCTTGTATACATATCCTCGTAGCTCTAAATTAACAAAGACAAATACATGGCAATATTTGAAATAGTTTTTAACACTACAAAAACATTTTCCCCCATTCAGGTGCCAATTCAAATTATTTGATCTCTGACTGTTATAGCACACACATTTTCACAAGTAATAATGATTTGGATTTAATGAGATAAAACTAGAAAGATATTTCTCAATACTGTTTTTAAACACAAAAAAACTTGAATTAAAATTGTGATTTTTCATTCCACACACGACTAATTTTGATAATATATTTTTTTAACATTGAAAAAATCAATTATTTATTTACTTACACATATCTAATCCATTTCAACTCTCTGGGATATGGCTTCCTTCTTTTTATCACATTGCTGATTATGTGAAAAACTTTTCAATTTAGAAAATAATGTGAATTCATCATTACATGGAACTGAAACTTCTTTGCCAATTTTCTGAATAATAAGCACACCTTATTAGAGTTTCAATTACTTAGAGCAAGAAAAAATACTTTTTATTTTATAATAATAAATTTTATTAATAATTTTAATTTATAAAAATAAACTCAATGTAATAGTCAGGGCTCTCTATTTTCTGCCTTATTCACTGGAAGATAGTATGATGTCTCATTGTGATAGATCTGACATCCAAATAAAATATTGATTGGATATTATTCAGCGATTACCGCCTTCCTAATGTTACTTGGAATATTAGCAAACATGGTAGCTCTCTCATGTTTAATTGTGCAACATTGCAGTGAGAAACTTCGCCACTGTATTATCCAAAAACAACTTGCTTTCTCAACCTTTTCCAGTGTAATAACATTCTTATTACACACAGAATTATTCTCTATTTAATCTTAACAACAGAGATTCTTTGCACGCATGTTAGTGATACAATTACACTCGAGGATGATTACCATCACAGTTCATTAGACAAAAATGTTTGTACTGGATTTAATGATCAAGTCCATGATGTTGATGCAGAGGATTATCGAAACAATTTTTATGTGCCTAGGATTACTCCTTACATATATTTCAGACCTTACTTGTTTGGAAAATATAATTTCTTTATTGCTTCCTTTTATCCTGGATTGAATCATATTTACCTAAAAAGAGATTAATCATGCCCAAATTTATGGTATGGTATAGCAAGAAATTGAAGATATCGATCAATTTGAAGATTAAAGACCACAAAGAATTCCTACTGACAAATTTTTGGTTTGTTATACCATGAATTTTCCAATCTTAGAAGTGACAAATTTTTTCTAGACAGGATTTAAAGAAGTGTTGTACTGATTTAGGAAACTCTTTTTGTTGTCAACCCCAAAAGCTTTTGTAAATATTATAATTTCAAAAGATCAGAGAAAGGTCTACCTAAAGTACTGTATAATGCTTCCAACTTGTTAGACAATGGCACATACATTGTCAATGACTTTGGTAAATATTTTGCCATGTTCTACAGACCACTCAACAGTGTGGATCAATACTGATGTTGATTTAGCAACCGGGCACCTACTCATCACTAGATATCTCAGTAAATTGCATTTTTCTTACAATTTGTGACCTAGATAATACCAAAAAGGCTGGTCCCAATGGAATTCCCCCAGTACTTTACCTAAATGTAAATTTATTCTTTCGTCTTAACCAGAAATTATGAGACCGCTACCTGAGGGTGTTTTTCCATCGCAACAAAATGTGATTTTATCACACTGATTCATCAGTCTCACTCCAGAAATTATGTTACTAATTACAGATCATCTCTATTCTTAGTGTCTAAGCATTTAGTCTATTTTAACAGATAAAGCCTCCTTGGAAACCAGTTATCTTGGAATTGCTTGTCTTTGTCTTGGAATTGCTGTGCAGCCAACATGAAACTCTTTCCCAATTCTTTGGCACCGCATGCACAGTTGCAAAAACATTTTTCTGAATTGAGTTTTTACTGCAAACCTGAATGAGCCAGAACAGTATGGAAGAAAATGGTGGACTCCAACAATTCCAGCTTACACAGGTTTTACTGTATACGATTAGATCACGACAATCTGTACGAGACGTGTATCAGCTTGTTACAGCTTCTATAAATAAATAAATAAAATTCCCCTACACTTCTCACGCATTTTTATTCATGTACAATTCCCACCTTTCCCACTCGCAATACACCTCAATTCTCAAATTCTTACAAGTCCTCTTCAAAAGTAGATACCCTCAATATACCCTCTTACTGGTTGCTTCGATTTGCAGGAGCATTCACGTAGGGTTTCACTTCTGGAAATAGTTATGGTTGAAATGAATTTCCTTGCTTATGTTCAAGTTTAAGGGAGAAAAAAAGTGTGTTTAGTTAGAAACAAATATAGAATCCAGAAAACTGTTACTGAAAACTCTGAATAGGGCCACTGATCTGATATACACTGAAATACACCTACACTCACATGAAGGTATCTAGTAATGGTGGCAAAGAAATCTCATGTCCGTCTTCCAGTGCTGACAGCTCTATCGATAATGGTCTCAAGACAAAAGCTCCGAATGCAACATTCGTTGGGCTTGGTCTGTAAACCGATAAGCAGTAAGTTTTACTTGCTTGGTGTTGTATCAGATTAGCACAGTTTCTTTTATTTGTTTTAATATCTTTGTATATATTATTTTATAATCATAAGGTCCCTTTGTTTACATCAGGACCATCCTAAGGCTGATCAAAAATTAAATCCTGCTTTTTTATGTGCAACTCTTAATAAAGGCTCAAATAAAAAATCATCAGCTTAGGTGTGCATTATGGTAAAACCTTTTCATACTAATGAAAATGCTCTATAACAGTTTAGTCAATACTTTGTAACATCAATTTTCATAGTAAAATCTTGTGCCATTAATAGCACCATTGGCAACAGATTGGAGCATGACTCACATAAGAGCTGCGAGGAACACTAGCTCGATCCTTGCTTACGTCGTCCACTGGCTGTTCAAGCTCCGACATGGTCCTCCTCTTCTTGCAGGCTTCCTTGTGCTCGTCCCCACCCTCCTGCTCAACCGACTGGTCTTCCTGAAGAACTTTCTCACTATCTTTATCCATCATGAACATGGGATAGCCACGTAAGGTCTGGGTGCCGAGTATCCAGCTGGTGTTGAAGTTGTCATACAGTAGTTTCCGTTGACGGGTGCTCCGCCGAACTCCTAAGAACATCAAAATATTACTTGATATTTTCAACCTTATGTGAAATTTAAATGTAAAAATTTCATTACTATTACAAAACCTTATCAGTTTCATTAATTTTCTTTCGCTTTCCGTCTTAACAATAAAACACAGATTTTTATACCTACCTACTCCATACAAGGGGGTCTTTTGACACCTTTATATTTTCAGCTGGTTGCTGTGATAACTTAATATTTTGTATTGTTATTAATTTCTATTTCTTTGTTTATCTTCTTGATAGATTCTAATATTTATAGACTGGATTTCTATGTAATTACATACTTTTGTCCTATTTACTATTTTCAAAACTGTAATCTTGACGAATTGTCATTGTCCTAACACAATATTCAATTTTTGTGTTACATATTTTTATAAATTTAGTACTGTAATACATATTTTACATATTTTGCTATTTTCAAAAAATATTTTTTCTTTTATCAATTTCATTACATATTTTCTTATGAAAAGAAGTATTTTCCAAATCTGAGAGCTATCACCTCGAGGTATGGTACAAGAAGACGCCAATGGATATTCTCACAGTCCAGAGCGTCCGCTTCAGTTATCTCAGTGATGAGAAGTGCGTGCCAGCAACTGAGAACATTTTTACTTTCAGGAATGAAAAGAATTACAGACACCACGTTTCATGATCTTTAACCCCAATATCTGAGAAACATTGGTGATCTCGGTCAT
>BOPP01000006.1:13588039-13618180 GCA_017312745.1 Gryllus bimaculatus | reverse complement strand
TGTAGCAATAACTATTATTTAATAAAAGCCCACCATTACCCCAGATGAAGTACCCCCAAATTATTTTGATTAAGTGTAAATACTATATTTTGTCATCCATTTTGCAAGTTTTGTTTGCAAAATTGTAAACTGAATATATTTCCAACTGAATGGAAAACTGTATACATCACATTGAGATATAAATATGAGTCTAAAAACGAAGTATACAACTATAAACCAATCTCTATTCTGAGCATTATACCTAAGTTTTTAGAATTGGTAATGACAAATAAATTAAAATCTAAAATTATTCCTTTAATATCATAATTAACATGGGCTTAAGCCAGGATGAAACAATGAAAGTATCTTAGTTCTCTACAGCCAGTATATTCAAAACCCTCTGAAAGCAAATTCCAAATAAATAGGATTTATACTGACTTTAGTAAGCTGTTCTGATTGGGGAACCATGGATTGTTAATTTTAAACTGAAATTCATCAGTATATCATGGTTGTTTCTGAAATGGTTATCTAATAATTTGAGAAACTCAGTTTAATTTCTCAAATACACAGGTTTCATCTCCAATAAAATTTCAGTATCTTCTAAATGAGGCTGGTATGATTTAAATCAAATGATTTTTTAAATCAATGATTTAAATGAATATTAATTATTTGTTATTTTTGAAAAATATTTGTAAAATAAAAATGATCCTCTGATAAAAATACTTACATCAATTACAAAGTTGATGTTACGTATATATATTATTATAAACTTTTTCACATAACTGAACTATTTTGAGACAATGAAAAACAATATAACATATAATATAACGAACAAACTTATGAAACAAAAAAACAATTTATTATATGCTAATAGACTTAGATGATCGATTAGCTTTTATCCAGCATTTAATTGTCTGAAGATACAAACACAATACTGCCCTAACACACGAGCTAATTTCGAGAAAAATGCTTTTAAAGCTTGAGTATTGTGCAGTAGGATTTGTATTAAAATATTTGCTAAAGTCACTTAAAGTTAAAGAGTATTAATAAAAATGAAATTTTTATGAATACTCAATAAAAGAACAAATTAATATTGTAAAAACTAATAATACCCTTTAATTAAAAATAATCTTACCCTTTTTCTTTTTGTGTATATTAATAAAACTCCATTTTAAGTGGAAAGCATACTTTCCACTGGCCTTCAAAGGGTTATGGGAAAATTGGCAAGTAATAAACATTACACATTGTATTTTTTGACAACAGAACAACTATTAAGTAGTATTTAATATTTCAAAAGCTGTCTTAACATTTATATTAATTTTTTGAAGAATTCACTCATTTTTAAGAATAAGTGTTTTTATATTAGGGTGTTATTACACACACACCAAACACACAAATTTGATTCTTTTCATTCATTCTTTATTTAAAAAGTTATACTATATTTTACAAGAAAATTGTAAATTCTTTGTTGTCAGGTTTCATCCACAGGAATGTGTCCTTATGAAGTGCAGTGAAATGTTTTTGTAAATTGGACAATTTAATGTCCATACAGTAAATAAATAAACCATTCAGTTTAATGTAATCTGCAATGCATTTAGGTGGCACAGTTGGGCAATGTGTAGCAGGGCTGGCAAGTTGGTTCAATAGAGGATCGTGATATCTACATACTCGGCAATGCCAGGGAATTGGCTAGTGAATAAATAAATACGCATACCTTCCCCTTCATGGCTGTCATCAGGATGCTTCTCCACACTGCTGCTGTGGCCATTGAGAGCATGCCTATCACCTTCCTCTTCCTCGTCTTCCTCCTCATCATCCTCCTCCTCCATGCGCCGTGGGTGCAGAACGCGGGATCCATGGTCAATGCAGTGACTGGAGGACTCTGTGGCTGCAGATGAGCGCAGCGACCGCTGGTGGACATGAGTTCGCCTTACCCTCCGACGCTCAGATCGACGACAACTGTTAACATATAACCGAACACACATCAAGAACTACTAAATGTGCAAAAACTTTTGACGCAGATCAACAGACTGTGACTTACTCAAGGAAGTTCGAAATTTTCCAAGTATTTGAAGACAATTAATAAATAAAATTTCAAAACAATAATATTCTATCTATGAGAATTGGACACCTCCCAACAAAAAAACTCTACACACCTTAATTTAAAAATGTACATGACAAAATACAAGCAACTGACATTTCCTTAATGGTCATTATTGTTCTACAAAACGAATTTCAAAGCTAATGTATCTGAAGAATCAGCAGACAACAAACACATGAATGTTAAAAAAGGATTCCACAAAATTATCTTAAATCTATGAAGATCACTTCGACAGCTGTTTTCCACTGATGTGCAGAGGCCCCTCTGCAAGTCATAATAACTGTAATATCAGCTAACACAGCAGCAGGAATGATGACAATTAAGGTTCAAGTGCTTCAACAGCTAAGGTCATTGGTGCCCGTATCAAATTATTTTAATAGCAGTATGCATTGAAGCAGTACCAGGTTTTTTTAATGCAAATAAAATGTTAGTAAAACAGAAAATAATGTGTTCACTAATAAAAAAATTTGGCAGAAAAGTGTCAGACAAACACTTTAAAATCTCTAACTAACAGCCAAATAATTATCATAATTCTCTTCTCTCAGATAATGCTATAAACATCAAAAACTGCAGAGACAAGACTTGTCATTTCCAAGAACTTTTGCTAGAGAGCTAGCAAGGTAATGCCTTTCACAGCTACCTAAGAACACTGAAGGAAAGCATGTTCCACGATAAAGATGTCTGGCAGCTACTGCAAGTAGGGGCTAGGTCACCACAGAGAAGATGTCAGTGACCAATCTGAAGACGTGCCAAAATAATCTCCTCATGCTTAGAGCCATGAGATGAGAAAGAAAAAGGCTTTTTGGAATCCTTGATTCCCATGAGCTTAAAATCCAAGTTCTGCCACTCTGTTTGCCATGCACTGAGTATAGAGTATTTTATAAACAGCTTGGTAGCATTTGTTGGGACTGTGAGGCTACTTCAGCTATGGGGACTGTGAGACTACTTCAGCTTTCTTTACGGCGAGCTTTGCTGCCTGGCATCTTTTCCCATTATCTCAACATGGCCAGGGATTGAAAAAAAAAGTGCACCAATTCAGCGAAGTGCATCCAAGAGGGCATATTTCTCTGCAGCAAAAACGCTTCACGATGAGTTTATTCAAAAACTGAGTGGTACTATGGGGATAAGGCACAACCTTTTCCTTTTTGGGAGGAACCATCAGTGTATATGAAGTAATAGCCAGGATTCATGAATTTCGTCTCCTGAAATTCTGCCAGAAATGTACTGGGGGAGTTTATTTGGGTAAGTTTGATCATCTCAGCTGTATTTTAGGTGAGACCTACCTGTAAGTGCGCGAAGGAGATTCTATGGTGATACACAACGACTCTTCAAGTTTTGAATATGTTTTCACCATGTTAAACTCTTGTTGAATGTCAGGCCAAGGAAAGTAGCAGATACGACAAAGGGAAGTTGATGACCCCCCCCCCCAAAAAGGAAGGAGGAAAAAAAGTCAATTAAAATTCTTTATATTTCACACAATGTTACACGAAAACTTCTGATATTTTAAAAAAATTGAGTAAAACCTTCCATCAAGATGTAGTTAAAGAACATAAAAAGGAGAGATAAAGAGATATATTGAAAGCATGATGGACAGAGAAAGTTAAGAAAAGAAATAAGAAAAGGAAAAAGAAAAATGCGAGATAAATCGAAGTATAATGAAAGAGAGGGGGCAGAGGAGAGACGGGGAGAGGAGAGAGGGAGGAGGGGAGAGGTGGGAGGGGAGGGGAGAGGTGGGAGGGGAGGGGAGAGGAGAGGTGAGAGAGAGGAAAGAGAAAACAGTGAGAGAGGGATACACAAATCATACTTTGATGAGAAAAAGAAAAAAAAGACAAGCAGACGTGTGATGAATACAGATTTTCACACTTACCATAGAAACCAGAAACAAATCAAAAAATTGAGATAAGTCAACTAAAGAATAAGTATAGGTTTTATCATGCACCAACGGTATACAGCTTCTTCTAAAGTAACATCTCTCACACCAAATAATGTCAAAAGAATTTGTATCAACAAACTCACAAGATGAAATCTCAGGGCCTCAGCCAAGTCTCAGTTATAGCAACAAAACTAAAACCAGAAATATTGGTTTTAAAAGAGAAAGACAATTTTTTAACCAAGCCCTAAGAACATTTTGATAATAAAGTGAAAACCAGAAAGACCTGGCTGAGAGAGACAAAGTCAACATATTTATTTCTTGAACCCTCTTATATTTTTGGAGTACCCCCAAAATAGCATAGATTTCAGGTGTAATTGTGGGTACTTTTGTCTGCAACTCTCTCCTCAGCCCTGTATACTGCTCTCTCCGAAGTAGTGTGCGAGCCTGAGTGATATTTACAGGAAGTATCTCAAGGGTTCCTTTTTTCTTATTTTTCAAAAGTTTACAGTATGAACGATATTTAACTAGAATAGCATAAAAACACCTGGGGGTAATTTTAGAATCAGAAATGACATTTATCAATCACTTGATTACATAACTGGCGAAAGAAATCAACTCTTGGGTTTTGTTAGGCTAACCGTTAGCTCATTTGAAACAATACACACACTTAGAATTCCTTATACAGTAAAACTATCTTATTAAAACTTGAGGGTGTTAGTGTAATTCTGGCTTGTGCATTGGCATACATAGAGGTGTACATACATGTGTCAAAGCCTTTGGATCTGACATTTTTTTCATATTGCGTGCACGTGTAATTGAATATACCAGTGTGGTGTGCCTCCCACATTTCGAGTAAGACAAGAAAATCATTGAAAGAATAAAGCGGCCTGTTAAAAATCTACACTTTCACAAAAAACATATAGTAATGATGCTACAGAATGACAGACTTTTCCATATTCGTTTTCTATTTCTATTGGTCTCGGCTAGCTATTCGGACTTCCCAGCTGCCATCTATCGTCGTCCAAAGTAAACGTTTTTGAAATTTTCTTCATTTATAGGCTTCCTAATAGAAGAATGGAAATATTATTTTAAAAATATTGAAGAACAGCAAAACCTTGTCCTAAATGGCAATTTTCAGTGAAAAATTTGGAGCATGGCATTTACGCACCACTGTAAATTCAAAATTTGAACCTCTTTTCAAGAAAAAGTTTTTGAAAAACTTCCTATGAAGTAATTTCAAGCACTTTCAGACACAAATGCAACAGTGTTTACAAATTGCTGGAAATGCATATTAAAGACGTGAGATACCTTTCAAACAATTTACATTTGTGTAATTTTTTAAAAAACAAATTAATACAGCAAAATTAATTCTATGTCATCTTAAACAATGCAATTAGCACAATCTGTTGGAGAAGTGAAAAAAATGGTGTTTGAACTTTTCTAAAAATGCGGAATTTTGAGTTCATTTTCATGGAAAACTGTTGAGTTTTTGGGAAACTATCCAACATTATTTAAAGCACATGTACATATAAAAACATTAATGTAAAGAAATTGCAACTAATATAAATATTAATAACTTGAGAGACAAGTAAAAAAAAATAATTTTCATAATTTTTCAAAAAACAAAAGGATGGAGCAATATGGCGTTTACAGTGTACGTTTAGCACTATCCCTACCAAAAGTTTAAAGAAAACATTTGGAGACTTTTTGAGAAGATTTTTCTTTTTTTAATTGCAAGTATTGCAGGCAATATTGCACAAAAACTACTAAAATTTTCAAACGAAAAATACACACGACCCTGAAAAATGAACTTGCTATGGAGAACATATTTTACTTGAAGGATAAATCTCCATCTCTAATTTTGTAGTTGTAGGAAAACACTGAAAAAAATTCATACTTTTGAAATTTTCGAATATTCAGAGATAACCGGAAAATCCAACCAATGTCACTTTTATAAGTGCATGTTACTCTATTCTTACATGAAATAAAAAAAAAAAAAATAAACAAATAAAAATAAAAATAAAAAATCAGAGCCGTTTTGGAGAAAATTTTGAAAATGTCCGCTTCATGCAAAGTGCCCCCAAATTTTTGAAAAACATTATCCCAGCTAGGGATCCTATGAGGATATTTGGCCAAGCTGATGAAGGTGAGAATAAAAACTTGACCACAAACGCACCACTATTCAATTGTTAAGCAATGGAATGCTCTCCCAGAGAATTGTGTGAGGAAGAAATGCTTAAGTGCCTTTCCAATCCTGTCTAGATAATTATAATCAAATTGAGTTTCTAGTGCAATATATAGGATTAAATCTTAATAATTAGCATTAGTATATTTATATCCGCTTGTTGCTGCTTCCATATGCAAACTCGGCTTAGGGAGTTTCAATAGCAAACAGATTGTTGACTGAAAACAATGAAAACAAGATGTCTGAGGAGTCAAAGTCCCAGCCACCCTTTTAACACCAGTTACTGGTGTTAACTGCAAACCAAAGAGTGCAAATTCAATCTCTAATTGCTCTTCAAAGAGGATAATGCAATTGCCAATGCAAATCAAGCAATCTGTATTCATGTAAGACATTTTATGCAGACTTAGACAATTAAACTTGTAAACAGCTTGTTACCAAAGGAAGATGCAGTTTTTTTGAACACCACTGTAGAAGTACACACTTGCTTTCCTGTAGTGTGAGAAAGGATACTTCCTGCTCCTCACTAGACACGAACTATTTACAAACTTTCAAGTGATAATTTTCAGTGAAAACTAAACACAGAAGGAAGAGTTTGACACACTACTTCTTGAAGAAAGGCTCACTACAAATATATTTACGTTGTTTTAGATTTAAAAGCCTTTTACTATTTTTCAAAATCTATGGAAAGCAACCATATACTTAAGAAATTACCATAGTATTTTTTTTACCTTTCTCGAGCTTTACGAGGACTGAAAATATCATCATCGTCATCTTCAAAAATTCCAATATCATCCGAGTCTTCTATCATTTCATCATCGTCATACACACGGCCTCTCTCATCCAAAGACACTGGTAATCTGCAGCTCCGAATGTGTTTCCTTGAACTTATACCTACAATACAAAGAGAAACAACATATGACAAACTTCTTGACAACACGACAGGGAGAGAATTTTGCCACGAAATTTATGCTGATCCAAGTTTTCTCAGAGAATCCATTACATTATATACTTATTTGTTACGTTAGCAGTCAAGTAAACAGTACAAAGCAGGTAGCAAATTGTATAAAAATGGAAGTCGTAGAAAATAAAGAGAAGTCATTCTAGATAAAACAACATTCAAAATTCACTTAAACATCAAAACATCATTCATACAGATATTAAAACATTCCGTGTAAATAATATAAGAAATGTAGGCTATTAGAGTATTAATGCGAATAAGGGTATGCAGTGTTAGGAGTGCACTTAAAATGGGAGATCATGCTCAGCATACCAAGACAGCTACTGAAATGGCAATACTTGGAGCACAAAGCTACCTTGTTTAGCATATCTGGAATGCAATGAGCATCCCCTAGTTCTGCGCATATGTTCATTACTGCTAAAGACAAAACGGTTCCGCAACTCTCTACCCCAAAGAGATCCACCTTTCGGAGTAAATGAATCATCTTTCTCCAATCTCTCATGATTGTTATCACTCTCGCCATCCTGAAAACCATAGTTGTGAATGCAGGTGTAACCATCAAGCACCACAACTTTTGGGGAAAAGATAAATGACAAAAAGTATTCCAAAACGTCCAATTTACCTCTTGTTTGATTTGGATGTTGTCCTTCACTGGCATATCTGATTTCAAATCTTGACTTGCATCAGAACTTCTCGTCTTCATTTTCAAACAACCTGACCTGCGAAAGAGTAGCAGCTTTGGCGACTCGCAAAAATTTTAAACATGAAATGCATTCTTGATTTCAGAGATTGGTTATATCAGTTCAATGGCCGTTGTGATCGCGACTAAAGCGGTCGACTTCACCTATGATGACATCTGGAAGATACAAAAAGATAAACACATTGCACTGACGGAGTAAATTCAGTCACTTTATTTGATAAAATGGACTAAAACTGCTTCACTATCACAAAGCGCCAATCACTTACCCTCCGTCAAAACCTTCTAGAGCAACCACTCATAAGATGAAATGGCGGCAACTAATGATTAATCGTCAACAATTCACGGATTACAAATGTCCCTACTTAGGGTCACAATAAGCCACCAATAATAACTCTGCGGAGATAATTCAAGTAGAATTACTTTACCAAGACTAATACTTGATAATAATGATTGATAATTTCGTAGGTTTTGATGAATGTATAGTAAAGCACGAGAAGGTTTTCACAATAACCAGTAAGAAAATAACAAAGGATACACGAATGTGTTTTCTTAAATGTTGTCTACCCTGCATAAACGTACAAAACAAAAGCGCGTGCGCGCCTGAATTTTGTTGAACCGCGCCAGATCGTTTCAGCCAGTTTCAGCTTATACACACGTTACACAATTGGGTTACCCGCGCGAATGTTTTAGTTGAAAATTTATTACAGTGATTTTAGAAAAACTCGAAAATGAAGTGAAGCTGGGTGAAATCATGAATTTTTCTGTCACCTGAAACGTGTTTCCAGTTTTGTTATGTGTTTTACGTCGCCCGAACCAAGAAACCAAATAATTTCAGAATGTCGAAAGATATTCGGTCCTTCTTCCTCCCGAAAGGTCAGAAATCGGAGAAGCCAAATCAAGAGTCCAACGATATTAAGAAGAGTAAGAAAAGGCCTATAATAATTGATTCAGATTCTGATGAGTCAGTTGAAATCATTCCCAAGAAGAAGAAAGAAAATACTGAAAATAAAAAGTCTGGTACTGTTAAAAAGAGAGTTGAAATATTAAAGCCGGTTGATGCTTCTGATCTTTTTGGGAGTGAAAAGATAAAGCGATCTGAAGCAAAGCCGGCTTTAGTGTGCAAGGAATCAAAGAATAAATCTAAATCCCCAAAAGAATGCGAACAAATTCATTTTGATGACGATTTTGAAGCAACTTTGTGTCAGATTGATCAACTTGAAGATGAAGTCTTAAGTAAAAATGACGTTCATAAAAATGTTCCTGATGGCAAAGAAACCAAACCGAAAATCTCTCCAGATGGAAGCAAGCCTCCTGGAAAAAGGGTTGAAAAAAAGCAGAACTCTTCACCAGAAACAAAAGAAAAGAAACACTATGAGAAAAAGCTGTCAGAAAATAAGAATAAAGAAGTAGTCACAGAGAAAGACTTGAAGAAGGAAACTCCTAAAAAGGTAGCAAACTTAAATGAAAGTGTAGGTAGTCCAGCAGATCCAGTGGAAAAGAAACGGCAGCAGGCTCTCAGTTATATGAAATATCTTCAGAGAGGTGGACCCAAGCATTTAGGAAGTAAGGAGGTTCCAAAAGGAAAGGCAGGATGTTTATCTGGTCTTGTTTTTGTTATTACTGGTGTGTTAGATTCTTTGGAGCGAGAAGAAGCAGCACAGATAATAGAACAATATGGTGGCAAAGTGACAGGAAATGTTAGTCGAAACACTAGCTATTTAATTCGTGGTGAGGATGCAGGACAATCAAAATTAAATAAAGCAGAAGCATTAGGAACCTCTCAAATGAACGAAGATGGTTTATTTGATCTTATCAGAACTAGGTCTGATAATACGTCAAATGAAAGTCATTCAACACCTGAAGGAATTAAGAAAAAGAAAAAACATGAAAAAACCAGAGCTGAGGAAGATAGTTTACCATCCAAAAAAGCTAAAGTGGAAATCAAAGTAGAACCTACAGAAACAAAGAAGAGCATTGAATCTAAAAAGGTTTCACTAGAAGACAAGCCATCTGTAGAATCAAAGCAGAAATCTGAATTGAAATCTTCAAAAAATAAAACTTCAACATTGGACATTAAAAACCAAAATTACAATTCAGAAAACAAAACAAAAAAGGAAACAAAAGTTACCGCAGATTTTGCAGATGTGAAGTCGTCCTTGTGGGTGGATAAATACAAGCCTACAAAGACCAAGCAGGTGATAGGTCAGCAAGGAGATAAAAGTTCTTTAAAGAAACTCACAGTGTGGTTAGAAAATTGGCATAAAAATAATTCTGGAAATAAGAAGCATGTTAAACCGAGTCCTTGGGCTAAAAATGATGATGGGGCCTTTTTTAAAGCTGCTTTGCTCTCTGGACCCCCAGGTATTGGAAAGACTACTATGGCACATCTTGTTTCTAAGGAACTAGGATTTGATGTTGTTGAATTTAATGCATCAGACACACGATCAAAAAAGCTCTTGCATATGGAAATATCTGAATTACTTTCCAGCAAATCATTATTTGGTTTCTGTCATTTAGGTGATACAGTACATCAGACATCTATCAAGCATGTATTGTTAATGGATGAAGTTGATGGAATGGCAGGTAACGAAGATAGAGGTGGTGTTCAAGAGCTTATTCAACTCATAAAGAATACTCGGGTTCCTATTATATGTATGTGTAATGACCGTAATCATCCAAAAATTAGAAGTCTTGCAAATTATTGTTTTGATTTAAGGGTAATGAAACCTAGATTAGAACAAATCAAAGGTGCAATGATGTCTGTTTGTTATAAAGAAGGTTTAAAAATTGCCTCAGAGGCTTTAAATGATATTATTTGTGGAGCTAATTTTGATATCAGACAAATTTTACATCATCTCTCTCTTTGGTCTGTGAAAGAGAAACAATTTCCTTCAGGTGTAGGGCAAGCAGGAGCTCCAAAACCTCATAAGGATATGAAAATGGGTCCATGGGATGTCGTGAGGAAAGTATTTTCCGCTGAAGAACATAAGACAATGTCAATCCATGATAAATCTGACTTGTTTTTTCATGATTACAGTATTAATCCATTATTTGTTCAGGAAAATTATTTATCTGTTGTCCCTGCAGCTGCTAAAGGATGCGTTAAAAAGACATTAGAGTGCATTGCAGCCACGGCAGAGAGTATCAGTGTGGGTGATGTTGTGGAGAAAACTATAAGAAGCAAGGGTGCTTGGAGTCTTCTTCCAACACAAGCTATGTTCTCTAGTGTTATTCCTGGTGATTTAATGGAAGGGTATATGAGGGGCCAGATTAATTTTCCATCTTGGTTGGGCAAAAACTCGCGTACTGGAAAACTGGACAGACTTCTTCAAGAACTTCACGTACACACTCGATTAAGTATTTCCGGCTCCAAACAGGCTCTCAATTTGGAGTATTTGCCTCATATCAGGGATGCTATTCTTCGTCCTTTAACTGCAGAAGGATCTGTAGGAGTACCTGAGACACTTAATGTCTTGCAAACATACAATTTACTGCGAGAAGACCTTGAAAGTATTCTTGAACTTACAGCATGGCCAAATCAAAAAGATCCAATGAGTGGTATAGAAAGCAAAGTCAAGGCAGCTCTGACAAGAGCTTACAATAAAGAGGGAATCTTGACACCCTATTCCGTTGTGAATGTGGTAAAGAAACGATCTGCGGGCACCTCTCCTGATCTTGAAGATCTTGAGGAAGGTGGCGAGGAAGAAGAAGTGGATGAAGATGATGTGAGTGTGGATGCAATGATTAAAGCTAAGAAGCCTCAGAAACGTTCCGAGGAAGTACCTGCTAAAGGTCCTCAAGGAAGAGGGAAGGGTGGGAATGGTTCTAATAGCAGAGGGGGACAAAAACGTGGTAGGGGAAGAGGGAAATAATGTTTGTGTTTCCTTTTAATGGCAACTATTCAGGCAGGTTCCTCCGCCAAAAACTGTGTGATATTTTATTAAATATTGTTTTTGGTGTTCTTTGAAGACATTGTGTATTAATAAAAGAAGGCCATTAATTTTTTGTCTCTAGAATAATTAATTTGCCTTGCAGTGACAAGTAGTTGTTTGTATTAATTAATTAGTAACATTTGAGGAGGAAAGAAATCGTGAATTATACCTTGTGTTGTAAAAGGTTTAGAAGTTGACATATGTTAATAATTCACTGTTAGAATTTATTGTGTATAATTGAAGCATCAATTTATATTGGGAAATGCAGCTCCCCAAATATACAATTTTGATTATCTTATTTCAATCATGCAAGAGACATGTATAATAGTGAACATGTATATTAATACAATAAACTACAGTTGATTGTATTTACCATTTGTATTTTACTTCATCTAACCTTACAATGCATAACATTATTTAATGATAAATTCTTTAAAAGTTTTTGAATGCACTGAAGAATTGTGCCATTATATAGGAGTCATGTTTTAAATTTGTTAAAAACATGGGACTAGTATTAAATATGGGATACAAACA
Source organism: Gryllus bimaculatus (assembly GCA_017312745.1). NCBI lineage: Eukaryota > Metazoa > Arthropoda > Insecta > Orthoptera > Gryllidae > Gryllus > Gryllus bimaculatus. Next base: position 13,605,918 of record BOPP01000006.1, on the reverse strand, counting down.
TAATAAATGCCATAATGAAATTTTCTGTCATGTCTAATAGTTTGATAAGGTGCCCAGTTGAAAAGTGAGACTAGTCCACAATAGTGGCAGTACCTAAATTTCTTTTGCAAACACCATTTTCCCTTGGAGGAGTATTGTGTCATTAGAAATTTCGTCGTAGTTTATTTCAAAGCATTCGGTAAGTAATTTACGCAGGACAGATTAATAATACATTAGCGCGTTCAATATTACTCGTCAATGTCGATTACGCCATTGATAGGTTGTACAAATACATATGAAAGCGGGCAACCGCAAGATTCCGCCCCTACTTGTTTTGGGCAGCCCTGTAAGTAAGCTATACACTGAAGAAAACAAAGACCAAGGTAGTATTTACCTATTTATAATTTTGATTCGTTATCAGGCGAATGATAATATTTATCAAATGTTTGCCCGCGTGCGAATTCTGACGTTTATGTAATAAAATTGAGGCCACGATGTGCCTTGCTTCACATCTTCGTTTCAAAACATGGTGAACACTCGAGTTGATGCGTGTGTGTGCGTTCCAAGGGAAAGATAGCTAGCGTTGTATTAGTAAATGTCACTTTCAAGTGTAAAATTATGTTGGAATTGTTGGGCATAGTATTGACATATGTAGAAACTTATTTAGGTGAGATTATTGTTGGTAATCGTGTTCGTCGGAACGGAGATGTTATGTCCGCTACTTGTAAACATTACATAATTAATTTTATGCTTTCATAATGCAAACTGATTATATGAACTGAAATTTTGTAATTACAGGACATTATATTGACATTGATTTTACATTGTGGTTGACATGGCTATTAGCACCGCTGCTGTTAACGTTTTTCTTACCCTTCGTAATTTTCCTAATGTTTTATATGAATGCAGTAATCCTGTACATTTACAAATTACATAGGTTTGTAAAAATATATACCTGTTTTCGTATTACTTGTAACTGTAGTTTTAAATCAGATTTTTATTATTTCCTGTGGTAAAATTTTGTATGTGTAATATAATACCACTTTTGAAGTGAAATTAAGTAATTTTTATTATTCAAGCTATTTTGATGTTAATTCCATCACATTATTTCCCAACATTTTTCAGAGATAGATTGCGACATGCATATGAAACTCATATATGGGATGGAGCAATTAAAACAATTGCAGCCCTGTGGGATGCTCATGGGTGGTTGTGGCATGGTAAATATGTAAACAAGTGTCAGTAGTTAAAATATATTGTTTAGTTCCAGTATTTTAATTTGTGTGTCATTGACATTGCAGGTTATGAAATAAGTGGATTGGAAAATATACCAGATAACTCCCCAGCCCTAATTGTTTACTACCATGGTGCAATCCCTATTGACATATATTATTTTATTGCAAAGTCATATTTGTTCAAAAACCGTCTGATTCACACAGTGGCTGACAGATTTTTATTTAAAATACCAGGTAGGATAAGTTTTCTTTGTAGGTACAAAAAGAAGTGTCTATATCAGGGGTTGCTAATTTAACTTCCTTTACTTAAAATATTGTTTTCATCTTATGTGTATATTGGAATCATTGTTATTTTGAGGAAGTTGGAATTTTCTCAATTTTGTAACTCATGTATTTATAATTGGAAAACAATGAGTGGGACAAATTTTTACAATGTTTAAGCAATATTAACTTTAAATGTTTAATTTTTTGAAATTTAATTCAAAAGATCTATCTTCTAAAGAAACAGTTTTGATAATTACGTATGTGGTATTCAAGAAACTTGTCTTGAATTCCAATAGAGGAGAATTTTTAATGCATCAGTAACAAATGTGAATAAAGAAGTGGCACTTTTAATAAGGGAGTGGGAGGGATTAAAAAATTCCAACTTCGAAACAAAAATGAACTCCTTCAATTACGATGCACCTTGTTAATAATCGTGTGACTGCAGTTATGATATCAAGGTCATAATAATTTACAGTAAACATTATACTACTTTCATTTTTTTGCTTAAACAGTGTGAAGTGTATAGACAAATTAAATGTTACTGTTTTTTTATACTTTGTTATTGTCATTTAAAATATTTTGATTGATTTATATTCTGTAGCATTCTTTTAAATGCATATGACTTAGCCTACCAGTGATGCAACTATGAGGTAAATATCTGCAATAGATTTTTCAGTTACGAAGCTGAAAGCATGATGAAATTGAATGGAAGCCACAAGCTTTTATTCATATGGAATGCACATTTTTGTATCATCAATCGTTGAAGACATTCAAAATCAATTTTGTTTCTGAAATGCATTAATTACATGTTAAATTTATTTATAAATAGGTGCAATTAAACTTCCTTTCATTAAAACTTACTGCTTCTATTTTAAAATTAATTTTGAAGAAATATGACAAGTAATTTTTGAGCATTTCTTGTGTATTGTTAAACAAATTGTGGTAAATACTTTCGTTTAACTTCTTAATTTTTCTGTAAATATATTTATGAAATATGTTAGGTTAAAATAAACTGACGTTAGAAAACATTCTCTACATCCAAAAATAATTTTTAGTAGTAATTACTTTGAATGATAGAACTCTTCGTGTTTGGAACTTCTACTTTGTATCATATTCCCTAAATTTTCAAACCCATTTCAAGTTTTACTAATTAACTCATTCAACAAAACTTTTATTACCTTTGTATCAGAATACAAATGTGGAAATATGTTTGGAGAAATTCTGTTAAAATAACAATATAATAGACTTTATATAGCCACAAAAATCAGTACTTGCTAAATTTGGGTTTTTTGGAAGATTAATGGACTGAGGTACAACTAACTATCTTCTGTGCTGTTTTTATACATTCATATTATCATCTAAGCTTTTGTCGTGTGACCTCTGGTTTAGATATAACTTTTTGAACTTATTATGTCTTCAGTTTTTTTAATTAACTTCAAAAAGAAGTAACTAATGCTATTGGTTGGACAGGAGGAGTGTGTGCTCAATGCAAGCCATCTTCTGTGCAGGGTTTAAAATAGTCTCCGAAGTTTTGAAAGTGATACCAGGCACAGTACAAACTTGTTCAAATATACTTAAAGAAAACAACCTATTAGCTATCTCACCTGGAGGTGTATATGAAGCACAATTTGGAGATTCATACTATAGACTAATGTGGAAAAAGCGCTTGGGTTTTGCTAAAGTTGCTTTGGATGCCAAAGTCGTAAGTTTGTTTTTGTTGTAGGTTTTCTGGAAGATTTATTACTGTTAATTTGTTTGTAATCTATTTGTTTTATTTTGCAGCCTGTTATACCTATTTTCACTCAAAATTTACGAGAAGCATTCCGTAGTGTAAGTTTTGCTCACTGGGTATGGTTGAAATTGTACAGTATTACTAGATTACCTATTGTGCCAATATATGGAGGTTTTCCTGTAAAACTGAAGACTCATGTTGGAGAACCAATTCCGTATACGGCTGATTTGACTCCAGAGTTGTTGCAGATCAAGGTTTGGTTAATTTTTTTAATACATGAAATCAAAGGCACAGTAGTAAAACTCTATTTACTTGTTCTATTAAAAAAGCTATAATAAATTATTAAATCAAAAATTCACCTGAAAGTCAAATTTATTATCATTGTGATGTCTGAAACTTGTTGGTCAAAAATTTATTTCCCATCCAACAGATTTTCAATACTGAAAATGACTTGAACCATTATGAATGTAATGTGTTTTGGTGATTGTGGTGACTTTTTCACAAAAAAAGAAAGTATATGCACACACACACACAAATTATTAGAAGAGATTTGGAATTCAAAACCACTATAAAAAAGTTCTAATCTATAAAATATAATTATGATGCATTTTTTTTCTCTATGAAAATAGTTTGGGAACCATTGAAATGCGAAGAAATAATTGTTTGAAGCAATTGGCTCAAATTTCAAATGCAGCTCTTTAAAGTAAATCATTAAAATCAGTTAAAATCTTAGTTTCTTCTTGAAGGTTGAATAAGTTTTCTGATTTGTTAAGTGTTTGCTTTTTCTAATCGTAGGTGATGCATGCCTTAGAAGCATTGATTATGAAACATCAACGATTACCTGGAAGCATCCTGAGAGCCCTGTTGGAGCGACTGTATGTTGTCCCTAAGCCATCAGAAGAAGATGAAAATGAAAAAGAAAAGTGAAATTGTTTCTCATGTGCAATTGAATCTACTTAATTTGTTTATCAAATTCCTGACGAAGTGTATCATAAAATGTTCATCCGATTTTTATCTCGGTGTTCTGAAGCTGCTCTCTTGCATTTGTCTTTCTTGAAGTTTATTTTTATGTTGTATTCCAATTTATACAAAAATCACATTGAAGCACAGTATTATTAATTAATTTCTTTATTGTGCAGTATTTGCCAGCAATGGCATGCCCTAAGAGCAATATGGCAATGTTAGACTGAATAAGATTCTGTGTGGGAATGTATGAAGTATAAGATGACATGGATATCTCTTTAATTCTGTTGATTACCTGAATATCTTTATATGTATTTAATGCAGTGTGCTTATGCAAATAATACATTCCATTGTTTTATGATGTATTAAAAGTTTTTTAACGAAGTGTCAATATTTTATATTGTTTTTACTGTTTATATTAGTGGTTGTGGTATTGTGTGATGTTGAAAGTCAAAGGAATAAAACCCTAAATAAAAAAATTTAAAAAAAATTAATTACAAATTTAACCTTAAATTAATGTTTTTAGGAGTTTGTTTATGTTACATTTCGAATTATGTAAATAATGTATGTAATTTGCTTAGGATATGATGCTCGGTGACAAATTCTTTAAATATACACAAACTACATGAACATTAAATTATGTATGCAATTAAATATACGCACATAATACATCACTTCACAAATTGTTTTAACACTACTAAACAACTAGTAGCCTGCAGCATCAATAATATGGCGAACAAAACTGCAGATACTGCTGATCTACAGAATTGTTTTCCAAGCACATACACTGCTCAAGAACAACAAATAAAATAGTCTTGTGCAATACTGCAACAAATAAAATATTTTAACAAAAATTTCAAAAATACTGGAATAATATATAGAGCTCTCGAGTGATAACAAGAGGCTTCAGGTAGTAGATCAATGGGAGTTTAGTTAAGTATTTTGCTCACTGCTACATGAAGCAGCATTGTGGGAAATTCGTTTGCACTGTCCCACTTAGTATATTGAATGACCATAGAAAAATGCATCATAAGATACAGAGGACGGGTGTTGGGAAATATTCACAAGTAGGTCCATTGAAACATGGAATAGCTTGCCTGCAGCACTAAACGAGTTCCCCACACCATTCAGTAGGCATGCCCATATAGATAATGTATTTGGATCTATATTACTCATTTCCGATGTGCACAGAAATTGAAAGAAAACAAGGGAGCCTCCGCCTGCAAGGGTTTCCTAGGTTTTCATTAGATATCCTGGAAGATTCCAACAGTTAAAAATTTTAATTTTAACAGAAATAAGTAAATATTTTATTGTTACACCTGCTATTCTGCAATTCACTGCTTAGGACATGTAACAGCAAGACTCCAAGTAAATGGTTGCTCACCATCCAATATTTGCTACTCTTGGTTTGGAAAGAATTATTGTACTGCATCTCTGTGTATACTTAACTATATTCCCATCTTAATACCGAAAAAATTGTTTTCAGCAAAACGACTGACTGTCAGTGAGAAACACAAGCAACTGAGTAGTAGACCTATTCCTTTACAGCTCCAACATTTTTGAAAGTCACTCAAATATTTTTTCTGTAAATAGCCAGTTTGTCAGATTTGTTGATTGGGGATGAACCAGGGTGCATTAACTATTGATCTGGGATATTTATTATGAACTGTTCTGCCCATATTGGGCATGCATTGCACTGTATTGTGATGATTTAAAGATCAATAATCTCCTTTCTTAACTCAACAATGACCAATGATTTATACTCTGTGCTAGATTGAAGATTTTAATTTTCGTTTGGTCTACGACCGCATTTACATGCGGTTCTAGACAGTAGCGAATTAATACTCAATCAGAGGCACGTCCATTTTCATTGACCATCTCCCTCACGATATTATGTGTTATTAGGGGACATATTCTGAATTTATACAATAATATATCTTAAAAAATGTTTATATTAGATTTTATTTTATTATATTTTTGAAGTCATGGAAAACAGAAACAAGTGTCTGTGTTCAATAATAAAAAATATAGAGTTTTCACGATTTAAAACGTGTACACTTCTGCTTGCGTTATATGTTGTCATTAAATTTGATAGTTACGTTTATAAGCTCTAAATTACTCAAACATTAAGTGTCTCACTCATGTCCGGGAGGGGCTAGGCAATTGGCTAGTACTGTCCATTGGTTAATCCATCACAGTTCTCAGGCAAGTCTTTTGTGTAAGAATACTCATAGTTACTTAACTGGGGAGGTTAACCAAGGAAGTTTAGTTCCTTGGACTTTTATTTCTTGGCAAGTTTTGAAATAACTCCGCCTGCGGTTATTGCTGGGTGGATCGAGTAGCTCAGCAATGCCGTTGCCGGTCCCAAGCCCGGATAAAGGAGGGTTCCCGGGTGAGGCCAGCGACCTGCCCGGGGTAAAAAGGATAGAAATGCTCATAGAACAAAGGATAAACCTCGGAATACGATTAATAAGACGGACAAGGACATCGAAATGGAAAAAAGGAAACATACTGAGACTGGGAACATGGAATATTAGATCATGGAACACAAGCTAATGGAATTAGATAGACACAACGTGTGTGTGTCAGACAAAAAAGGTAGACGCATAACACAATTAAATAATTACACACTTTTCTATAGTGGGGTACAACAATTCTCAAGAGCAAAGGAAGGACCATCAATCATAAACAATAAACATCTCGATAAGATAATAGACTACAAGTACACTATCAGAAAGAATTGTACAAATAATTAAGATCTAAACAAACCAATAAACATAATCTCATCTATGCCCCTGAAATAAACAAGCTCACACATGAAAGAATCGTTGTACGAAACCTCACAGAAGTTATACACAAACAAAATCCAAGGAGACACTATATTAGTCGAGGCGACTTTAATGCCAGAAGAGGTGAACTATACGTCATCCCTGCCATAAAAAACAGATTCAACGAAACGCACCTAAATGAAAATGGAGAACTGCTCATCGAGTTCTGCTTAGATAATGAATTAAAAATAAATAATACCTTCTTCGATCATAAGGATCAACATAAATACATATGGGAAAATAATTTGGGACACCGAACCCTAATAGATTATGTAGTAACGAATAGAATGTGCCACCCATCAAACATCTTAGATATAAGGAGCTTAACAAGCGCATATATTGAAAGTGACCATAATCTGGTGCTAGCCAAATTAAGAACAAACTTAAATCGGAAAAACAATACCAGGGATACAATATCAAAAATTAATATCCAATCCCTTCAAGATGGGTCAACACAAACATTTAAAGAGATCGCTTAGACAAGAATCAAATACAACGGAATTAGAGAAGAAGATAATATTGAGACAGCCTTGGAAAAATAAAAACTAATATACTCAAGTCAGCGGAAGAAGCATTAACGAACATTAACAGAAAAAGTTCAACGGAAACAAAGGAGGAATATACCATGTATACAGAAGGGTTAAGAAATAACTAGGGAGAAACTCCAAGCATTTCTCTCAATACAACAGTCTAAATTACAAGACTATGAAGAATACAAACTTATAAGAAATCAAGTAAATTATAAAGATCAGGAAAATAAAACAAAATTATGAAAATCATTTACTGCAAGAATGGAACACGACTTTTACGCATAGAGTAGAGTAATTTACTCGGGCAACTTTTCTTGAACGATGATTGACGATTTCGGTGGAGTGGGGATATTAGTTACAAGTCGGCACTAGAGTATTTTAAGTAATGCCAAACGTCTGTGAAATGAAATCAAAAGCATCTTGTACTTTACTTTTTCGGGATTTAGGTGACTCCATTGAATGACCTGGACTTGACTCAGTCATTATCTTTCGATATTAACAATAACACCTGAACAGGGGATCTGCACAATGAAAGCAACTGGCTTTGACTAGCTTCTTGTTCGCGCCCAAAGAAGTTTGAATGCTTGAAAGTGTGTCATCAGCGCCCGCTGCGAGCTTTTGCCTTCAACTGTTTATTGCACAGAGGGAGGGGGATCAAGGTATGGTTCAAGAAAAGTTGCGCGAGTATATATGTTGTATCCTCTCTTATGCTTTTACGGCCTGCAAAAACAGATACGGCGTTTTATAAAGAAATATACGCTCCGAAACAAATGAGTTGATAAGCACAACAAAAAATCAGTAACACGGAATGGGTGGATATTTTAGTAGCTAATTCACAATAATAAGGCTCCAGTATTTGATATACTCTCTGATTGGATATAAGCCGACACACTAACACAGACTATGAGATCTCAGAAGAACAGATTATACAAACGATAGCCAAATTAAAAAAATAGGAAAATCACCCGCAGAGAATGGCATATATAAGACTATTAAATACGGGAGGCAATCATTACATAAAGAATTAGTAAAACTGATACAAAACCATTATAGGCAGAGTAAAATACCAGAGGAATGGAAAACGAGTATTCTAATCCCCCTTTTTAAAAAAGGGACAAGCTAGACCCAAACAATTATAGAGGAATTAACCTTCTTAACACAACGCTTAAACTAACAACAAAAACTATCACACAAGTAATAGAAAACTTAATAGAATGGAAAATAAGAATACCAAGGATTAGTAAGAGGAAGATCATGTAATGATGCGATCTCCATTATACGACAAATTGTTGAGAAATATCTGGAATTCGACAAACCTGCATATATGTGTTTCGCAGACATACAGAAAACATTTGACAGCGTACGCCTTGTAGATATAGCAAGATTGTTAAAGAAAGAAAATATCCCCTGCAACCTTATTAAATTCATAGCAAATATATATATGAACACCAGAATGAGAGTAAAACATAACGAACAAATATCCCATGCCATAACAACAGGTCAAGGAATAAGACAAGGAGATTCCCTCAGCTCAATACTCTTCAACCTGGTAATGAAACACATCCTAAACAATCTTTCGAACAAAAAAGGATATTACTTCGGCTCTTATAACATAAACTCAATCTGTTATGCAGACGATACAGTCTTCATTGCCGAAAGCGAAGATGATTTACAACGCCTCCTGTTTCAATTCTACAAGACATGCCAGTCATTCAACATGATATCCACACAAAAATCTAAATGCATAACAATCTCGAAAGAGTCATTGAGATGCAAAGTAGCTATAAACGAATACCTAATAGAACAAGTGATGGAAATGCAATATCTAGGCATAACAATAACTAGTGATGGCAGATCTATGAAAGAGGCTAAGGAACAAAGCATAAAATCAAATAGAATAGCAGGCTGTCTCATCTAATATCTAAGAAAATATCTAAGAAAAGCCACTAAAATTAGAATATATAAGGCAGTAATTAGACCAGTATTGTCATATGCAGCTGAAACGAGAGCAGACCTTAGGTTCTGGACGTCCTACCCTTCTCCTTCTTTACGGTCTTCTATCTCTAGTCACTTTTCACCAGCTCTGTCTTCTTCTATTCTGTCTATATGGTCATTCCATTTCTTTCTTTCTTTCTCGAACCCAGTCTGAGATTATATCTATTTGGCAAGTTTGTCTTATAATATATTAGGTTCTTTATCCCTTGCGTTTTATTTGTATTTCTCAGCACCCGCATTTCGACACTTCCATCATTGGCATATCTTTTTTGAGTCTGCTCTCGTTTCAGCTGCATATGACAATACTGGTCTAATTACTGCCTTATATATTCTAATTTTTAGTGGCTTTTCTTAGATATTTTCTTAGATATTAGAATGAGACAGCCTGCTTTTCTATTTGATTTTATTGCTTTGTTCCTAGCCTCTTCATAGATCTGCCATCACTAGTTATTGTTATGCCTAGATATTGCATTTCCATCACTTGTTCTTATTAGGTATTCGTTTATAGCTACTTTTGCATCTCAATGACTCTTTCGAGGTTGTTATGCATTTAGATTGTGTGGATATCATGTTGAATGACTGGCATGTCTGTGTAGAATTGAAACAGGAGGCGTTGTAAATCATCTCGCTTTCGGCGATTAAGACTGTATCGTCTGCATAACAAATTGAGTTTATGTTATAAGAGCCGAAGTATATTCCTTTTTTGTTCGAAAGATTGTTTAGGATGTGTTTCATTACCAGGTTGAAGTATTTGAGCTGAGGAATCTCCTGTCTTATTCCTTGACCTGTTGTTATGGCATGGGATATTTGTTCGTTATGTTTTACTCTCATTCTGGTGTTCATATATATATTTGCTATGAATTTAATAAGGTTGCAGGGTATTTTCTTTCTTTAACATCTTGCTATATCTACAAGGCGTACGCTGTCAAATGTTTTCTGTATGTCTGCGAAACACATATATGCAGGTTTGTCCGAATTCCAGATATTGCTCAACAATTTGTCGTATAATGGAGATCCGCATCATTACATGATCTTCCTCTTCTAAATCCTTGGCTATTCTTATTTCCATTCTATTAAGTTTTCTATTACTTGTGTGATAGTTTTTGTTGTTAGTTTAAGCGTTGTGTTAAGAAGGTTAATTCCTCTATAATTGTTTGGGTCTAGCTTGTCCCTTTTTTAAAAAGGGGGATTAGAATACTCGTTTTCCATTCCTCTGGTATTTTACTCTGCCTATAATGGTTTTGTATCAGTTTTACTAATTCTTTATGTAATGATTGCCTCCGTATTTAATAGTCTTATATATGCCATTCTCTGCGGGTGATTTTCCTATTTTTTTAATTTGGCTATCGTTTGTATAATCTGTTCTTCTGAGATCTCATAGTCTGTGTGTTAGTGTGTCGGCTTATATCCAATCAGAGAGTATATCCAAATACTGGAGCCTTATTATTGTGAATTAGCTTACTAAAATATCCACCCATTCCGTGTTACTGATTTTTTGTTGTGCTTATCAACTCATTTGTTTCGGAGCGTATATTTCTTATAAAACGCCGTATCTGTTTTTGCAGCCGTAAAAGCATAAGAGAGGATACAACATATATTACTCGCGCAACTTTTCTTGAACCATACCTTGAGATCCCACCTCCCTCTGTGCAATAAACAGTTGAAGGCAAAAGCTCGCAGCGGGCGCTGATGACCCTTTCAACATTCAAACTTCTTTGCGCGCGAACAAAAGCTAGTCAAAGCCAGTTGTTTCCATTGTGCAGCATCCCCTGTTCAGGAACTTATTAATTGTTAATTCGAAATGATAATGACTGAGTCAAGTCCAGGTCATTCAATGGAGTCACCTAAAACCCGAAAGAAGTAAAGTACAAGATGCGTTTTGACTTTCATTTCCAACAGACGTTGGCATTACTTAAAATACTCTAGTGGCCGCTGGTGTAACTAATAATCCGCCACTCCACCGAAATCGTCAAATCATTCGTTTCAAGAAAAGTTGCCCGCAGTAATATACTCTCGTAACTCTATGCGTACAAATCCGTGTTCCATTCTTGCAGTAAATGATTTCATAAATTTTGTTTTACTTTTCCTGATCTTTATAATTACTGATTTCCTATATAAGTTTGTATTCTTCATAGTCTTTGTTAAATTTAGACTGTTGATCATTGAGAAAATGCTTGGATTATTCTCCCTAGTTATTCTTAACCCTTCTGTTATACCAATGGTATTATGTCACTCCTTTGTTTCCGTTGAATTTTTCTGTTAATGTTCGTAATGGCTTCTTCCGCTGACTTGAGTATATAGTTTTTATTTTTTCCAAGGCTGTCATCAATATTATTCTTCTTCTCTAATTCCGTTGTTTTATGATTTCTTTGTCTAAGCGATCTCTTTAAATGTTTGTGTTGACCCATCTTGAGGGATTGGATTAATTTTTTAGATATTGTATCCCTGGGTATTGTTTTTCCCGATTTTAAGTGTTGTTGAATTTGGCTACACCAGATTATGGTCCTCTTCAATAATATGGCCGCTTTGTTAAGCTCCTTATATCTAAGATGTTTTGATGGGTGGCACATTCTATTTCGTTACTACTATATTCTATAGGGTTCGGTTGTCCAAATTATTTTCCCATATTATTTCTATGTTGCAATTCTTATGATCAAGAAGGTATTATTTATTTTAATTCATTATCTAAGCAGGAACTCGATGCAGCAGTTTCTCCATTTTCATTTAGGTGCGTTTCCGTTTGAAATCTGTTTTTATATGCAGGGATAACGTATTTTCCAACTCTCTTGCGTTAAAGATCCGCCTGACTAATATAGTGTCTCCTCCTGGATTGTTTAGGTTGTATAACTTCTTGTAGGGTTCTCGTACAACGTATCTTCATGTGTAGGCTTGTTAATTTTCGGGGCATAACTGAGATTAATGGTTATTGTTTTGTTTAATCTTAATTTTCATTGTAACAATTCCTTTCTCTGATATAGTACTTGTAGTCTATTAGTCTTATCGAGCATGTTTTTGTTTATTATGATTGATGGTCCTTCTTTGCTCTTGAGAATTGTTGTACCCCAACTATAGAAAAGTGTGTACATTATTTAATTGTGATATGCGTCTACCTTTTTTGTCTGAAAAAGGAACGTGGGTAGTGTGGTGTGTGTGTGTGGTGTGTGTATATATATATATATATATAAATATATATATATATATATGTAATATTATAACATACATACACACACGTTGTGGATCCTAATCTAATTCCTCCATTTAGCTTGTGTTCCATGAATCTAAATATTCCATGTCCCAGTCTTCAGTAATGTTCCTTTTTTCCATTTCGATTGGTCCTTGTCCGTCTTATTAATCGTATTCAGAGGTTTATCCTTTGTCTATAGAGCATTTCTATCCTTTTACCCGCGGCAGGCTCGCTGGCCTCACCCGGGAAACGCCCCTTTATACCGGGCTTGGGACCGCAACGGCATGCTGAGCTACTTCGATCCACCGCAGCATAACCGCAGGCGGAGTATTTCAAAACTTGCCAAGGAAATAAAAGTCCCAAGGGAACTTAAACATCCTTGGTAACTCTCCCCAGTTAAGTAACTATGAGTATTCCTTACACAAAAGACTTGCCTGAAACTGTATGGAACTAACCAATGAGACAGTACTAGCCATTTGCCTAGCCCCTCCCTGGACATGAGTGAGACACTTAATGTTTGAGTAATTTAGAGCTTATAAACGTAACTATCAAATTTAAATGACAACAGGTATAACGCAAGCAGAAGTGTACACGTTTTATCGTGTAAAACTCTATATTTTTTTATTATGAACACAGACAACTTGTTTCTGTTTTACATGACTTCAAAATATAATTAAATAAAATCATAATAATAACATTTTTAAATATATATAGTATAAATTTTTTATTTCCAAGGAATTTTATTTGTCCCCTAATAAACACATAATATGCGTGAGGGAGTATGTCAATGAAAATGGACGTGCTCTGATTGGAGTTATTAATTCGTTACTGTTCTAGAACCGCATGTAAATGGCGGTCGTAGGACCAACGAAAATTAAATCTCAAAATCTAGCACTGAGTATCAAAATCAATTGGTATTGTTGAGTTTAAGGAAAGGAGATTTATTGCAATCTTTAAAATCATCACAATACCAGTGCAATGCAAGGCCAATAGGCAGAACACAAGTTCAAAATAAATATCCCAGATCAATACTAATGCGCACCCTGGCTTTCATCCCCAATCAACAACATCGACAAACTGGACATAATTTTACAGAAAAAATTTGAGTGACTTTCAAAATGTTGGAGCTGTAAGGAATAAGGTTCTACTACTCAGTTGCTTGTGTTTCTCACTGACAGTCTGTCGTTTTGCTGAAAACAATTTTTCTCGTATTAAGATGGGGAATATAGTTAAGTAAAAGTATACACAAGAGATGCAGTACAATAATTCTGTTCCAAACAAGATAGCAATATTGGTGTGAGGCAACCACTTTACTTTGAGTCTTGCTGTTACATGTCCTAAGCAGTGAATTGCGAAATAGCAGGTTGTAACAATAAAAATACTTTATTATTCTGTTAAAATTAAAATTTATTAACTGTTGGAATCTTCCAGGATATTCTAAATGAAAACCGGTAGGAAACCTTGCAGGCGGAGGCATCCCTTGTTTTTCTTCAATTTCCTGTGCCATCGGAATGAGTAATATAGATCCAAAACATTAATCTATATGGGCATGCCTACTGAATGTGTGGGCGAACTCGTTAGTGCTTGCCAGGGCAAGCTATTCCATGTTTCAATGACCTACTTGTGAGATATTTCCCAACAATCCGTCCTCTGTATCTACGACTGGCATTTTTCTATGGTTCATTCAATAATACTAAGTGGGACAGTGCAAACGAATTCCACACACTGCTGCTTCATGTGCAGTGAGCAAATACTTAACTAAACTCCCTTGATCTACTACACTGAAGCCTTCTGTTTATCACTTCGAGAGTCTATATATTATTCCAGTATTTTTTGAATTTATTGTTAAATATTTTATTTCTTGCAGTATTGCACAAGACTAATTTATTTGTTGTTTCTTGAAGCAGTGTATTGTGCTTGAAAACAATGTCTGTCAGTATCCGCAAGTATTCTGCGTTTATTTTGTTCGCCCCATAATTTAATATGAGATTGGCTGGCCGGGGAGGGGAGGCTTAACTTAGTTGTAGTAGTGTTAAAACAATTTGTGAAGTGATGTATGTATGGTTGTGTATATTTATTGCATACATAATTTTAATGTTCATGTAAGTTTGTGTATATTAAAAATTTGCCAACCGAGCATATATCTCCTAAGCAAATACAAATACATATTTCATCAATTCGAAATGCTAAACATAAACAAACTCCTAAAACATTAATTTAAGGTTAAATTTGTAATTAATTTTTTTTATAAAATTTTTTACTTTAGGGTTTTATTCCTTTGACTTCAACATCACACAGATTAAACCCCAACAAAAAAAACCCCACTAATATAAACAGTAAAAAACCAATACTAAAATATTGACACTTCGTTAAAAAAACTTTTAATACATTCATAAAACAATGGAAATGTATTATTTTGCATAAGGCACACTGCACTTAAATACATATAAAGAATATTCAGGTAATCAAACAAGAATTAAAGAGAATATCCATGTCAATCTAACATACTTCATACCATTCCACACAGAATCTGATTCAGATCTAACATTGCCATATTGCTCTTAGGGCATGCCATGGCTGGCAAATACTGCACAATAAAAGAAATTAATTAATAATACTGTTGGCTTCAATGTGATTTTTGAGTAAATTGAAAAATACAACATAAAAATAAACTTCAAAGAAAGACAAATGCAATGAGAGCAGGCTTCAGAACACCGAGTAAAAAATCGGTACCATGAACATTTTATGATACACTTCGTCAGGAATTTGATAAACAAATTAAGTAGAATCAATTGCACTATGAGAAACAAAATTTCCACTTTTCTTTTTCATTTCATCTTCTTCTGAGCTTAGGGACCAACATACAGTCGCTCCAACAGGGCTCTCAGCATGCTTCCAGGTTAATCGTGATGCTCTTCCCACTACATCAATGCTCTTCTAAGGCATGCCAATCAAACCTACGATATAGAAAACGCAAACACTTAAACAAATCAGAAAACTATATTCAACCTTCAACGCAAGAAACTAAGATTTTTAACTGATTAATGATTTACTTTAAAGAGCTGCATGAAATTTGAGCCAATGCTTCAACCATTATTTCTTCGCATTTCCCCAATGGTTCTCAACACCTATTTTCATAAGAGAAAAAATAATGCATCATAATTATATTTATATAAGATTAGACTTTTTTATAGTGTTTTGAATTCCACAATCCTCTTCTATAATTGTGAGTGTGTGCTGCATTATACTTCTTTTTTTCGTGAAAAAGTCACCACAATACAAACACTTACATTCATACATGCGTTCCAAGTCATTTTCAGTATGACAAAATCTGTTGGATGGAAATAAATTTTTTAGACCACAAGTTTCAAGACATCACAATGATAATAAATTGACTTTCAGCGGTGAAATTTTGATTTAATAATTTATTATAGCTTTTTTAATAGAAACAAGTAAATGAGTTTTACTACTGTGGCCTTTGATTTCATGTTGCTATTAAAAAAAAATAACCACTTGATCTGCAAACAACTCTGAGTCAAATCAGCCGTCATACGGAATTGGTTCTCCAACATGAAGTCTTCAGTTTTAACAGGAAAACCTCCATATATTGGCACAATAGATAAATCTAGTATACTGCCTACCAATTTCAACCATACCCACGTGAGCAAAACTTTACACTACGGATGCTTCTTCGTTAAATTTGAAGTGAATCAAGCAGTATAACAGCTGCAACAAAATCAAAATCAAAATAGATATAACAAACAAATTAAACAGTAACTAAATCTTCCAGAAAACCTACAACAAAACCAAACTTACGACTTATGGCATCCAAAAGCAACTTTAAGCAAAACCACAAGCGCTTTTTCCACATTAGTCTATAGTATAAGCTCAAATTTGTGCTCATAACACCTCCAGGTGAATTAGCTAATAGGTTGTTATTCTTTAAGTAATTATATTAGAACCAAGTTTGGTTACTTGCCTGGTATCACTTTCCAAACTTCGGGGACTATTTAAACCCGCACAGAAGATGGCTTGCATTGAGCACTACACTCCTCCTGTCCAACAATAGCATTAGTTACGTCATTTTTTGAAGTTAATTAAAAAAACTTGGAAAAGGAACCAATAATAAAGTTTTTTTTCAAAAAAAAAAAAAAGTATTATCTAAACCAGAAGGTCACACGACAAAAAGCATTAGATGATAATATGAATGTATAAAAACCAGCACAGAAGCTAGATTAGTATGTACCTCATCCATTATCTTCACAAAAAACCCAAATTTAGCAAGTTACTGATTTTATGTAGCTTATATAAAGTCTATTATTAATGTTATTATTAAAATCAGAATTTTCTCCAAACAATATTTTCACATTTGTTTCTGATAAAACAAGGGTATAAAAGTTTTGCTGGCTGAATGAGTTAATTAGTAAAAACTTTGAAATGGGTTGAAAATTTACGGAATATGATACAAAAAAGTAGAAGTTCCAAACACGAAAGAATTCTATCAATTCAATCAGTAATTACTATAAAAAAATTATTTTTGTGGAGTAGAGATGTTTTTTCTAACTCACGTTTATTTCTAACCTTAACATATTTTCATAATATAATTTACAGAAAAATTAAGAAAGCGTTAAACGGAACAGTATTTTACCACCAATTGTTTAAAACAACACCAAGAAAGATGCTCAAAAAATTACTTGTCATATTCTTTCAAAATTAATTATATTAAAATAAGAAGCAGGTTTAAAGTTTTTAAATGGAAAGGGAAGATTTTAATTTGGCACCTATTATAAAATTTAAAATTCTTAAACATGATTAATTAATTTTACGCATTTCAGAAAAACAAAAAAATTTCGATTTTGGAATGTCTTTCAACGATTGATGATACAAAAGAAATGTTGCAATTCCCATTATTTGAAATTAAAAAAAAAGGCTGTTGTTGGGGACTATCCCCATTAAAAATTTTCATCATGCTTGTGTGTTTTTCAGGGGGCCCCTTTTCGTTTTTTTTAAAAAAAAAAAAAACTGAAAAAAAAAAAAAAATCTTTAAATTTTGGGGCAAGGTATAATTTTTAACCTCATTAGAGGGGGTTTGGCAATCACAACTGGGTAGGGCTAAGTCATATGCATTTTAAAAAGAATGCTACCAGAATATAAATCAAATCGCTCTTC
>BOPP01000006.1:13448232-13588014 GCA_017312745.1 Gryllus bimaculatus | reverse complement strand
CGTCCAAGAACTAGGTGGTAAGACATTTTGTGAAACAAGACAGCATGAATATAGTGGCAATTTATAAATATGACTACATAAATGTCAGGGTTTTAAAAGTTGTACATATTGTATCAGGGTTTTTTAAAATTTTAATTAAGTATCCTTTGTGAAGAAACAGGCTCTAGCCTAAAATAGAAGTAAGAAGAAGAAGAAGAATACTTTTTGAAATATCAGAAAGTAAGTATTTTGGATTATCCCTTTGGGAATTGATTCTAACTCCAATTTGGAGTCCATTCTACTCTTGTCTATACTGTTTTAGAGGTGATATTTTGCTATTACTACGTCAGAGTGTAGCATAGTGATTTGTTTGCGATCTCTTCCAACGAAATATTAAATAATGTAGGCAATATGTTCTTGGCGTGTTGTTGATTTTAACTATGAACTCTCTGTTGGAGATGAAACTTGATATGATTTTAATTAGTTAAAGTGAGCTTCCTAGTTGATGCCTTTTGTTCACAAGCTTGTACGGCATACTTTGTAGTAGGTATAAATACCCGGGAAATCTGTAGTTGGGTGCTGTTTTTTCATTAAATCAACGAGCTAGGCCTTCTGTTAATCTTAGTAATGAGTAAAAGGTGGAATGCTTTTGTTCAAAACCAAAGTGTTTAATAATTACTGGTGAAATTGTCAGTGAAATAGTTGCTGTTTAATGATACGTCACAGTTTTGCGCTTCAGCCCATTTATTTAATCTTAACGAAAAAGGTTTTGGAAATTCCCTGCATACAAACACACGAAAGCCAGTTTAGTGATCCGTAAAGAAGAAAAGGAAATTATTTACGATGAAGAAAAATTAGTGTTGGAAACAAGCAAACCTCACAAAAAGCGAGTTGATACTCGTTTGAGAAGATTTGATGCAATCCGATTAAAAGTTTCTTCGTCAATAATGCGAATCACTTCCTCAATGTTTCTTTGGAACTCTTCGAGATCAGCAGGCTTGTTTTTATAAACTTCACCTTTGAAACATCCCCCAAAGATAAAAATCTGGCGGTGACAAATCAGACGAACGAGGGGGTCACAAAACGTGAAATTATGCGGTTCCCAAAAGACATTCAAAAATTGCATTGTCATCTTGGCAGAATGTGATGCCGCCCCATCCTGCTGAAATCAATTTCTTTCATCCTTTTCAAGAAGAGATACAAAATGTATCATTATATATCCAAATGTATTATCCATTACTGTTTCTTTAAAAAAAACGTATCGCTTATTCTGCGACGAGAAATGGCACACCATACTTCAAACTTTTTTTAATGCAATGGTCTATATTGTTTGCTCTGGCCTCTCATTACCCCAGAGTCAACTGTTTTGCTGGTTAAACTATCCAGATGAAATCAAGCCTCATCACTAAAAAAATACATTATCAAGTGCCTCAAGAGCGTCGCTAACAAATCGCCATAGCCAATTACATGCAAGCAGACCCATCAGAAACCTTAAGCTCCTGAGATGTGCGCTGTTTGAATGCACACATTTTCAATTTCGTTGTGGGACCGTGCACACTTTCATAAGAAATATTACATTGTTGCTGAACATTCCTTAATGACGCTTTCGGGGAAGTTGAAAGAGCATCCCGAACTTCCTCTAATTTTCGCTACGTGAGCGTCTCGACGACCGCGTTTCCGATCAAACAAGGCCCGCCTCACGAGAGCACTTCACTAACCGAAGTATATTCGCGCAAGTTTTCTTGATATTCCACAGCGGAGGGTGCGGAGAGAGGAGGGCTTTGGCTACGTCACGGCTTAAAACGACGTACCAACTGTGGGCATTAACTTCATTCACAAAAGCATGCCACGACTATTGCTAAGATTGTTTTGAAAGTACGAGGGGGTTGTTGCCAGCATTATAAATTGGTAGGTGCCGTTCCGAGTGAAACCTAAGTATCTCAACGTGCCGTGCTATTCAGCGCTGGATGAGGACTAGGGGGCTCGAGTATCAGGAAAACTATGAACTAATACTTGTTCGTTATAGTGCGACGATCTGGCGACAGTCGCCCCGCGCCGGAACCCATTTGGTTCCGCGCAATTGCTCCCCGACGCAGGCGCACTGCTCGAAGCATTTAGACGCGCGCGTGTCCACACTTCGCCACCCTACGCCCCCACAAAGGGTTTCGCGGGCACACACAGATATCACCACGGGCCATCTCTGCGAGTCGCCTTTCTCAACGGGAGGGAGCTTTTCCTTCACTCCACGACTCTCACTCCATTAATCTATTTCTTAGGATGAAGATAAAACAATCAACAAGATAACAGACAGCAGGCAAATACCACCCCACCTCCGAGATTGCAGATAGAACTAGGTGTTGTGATTTTGGGAGAGACAGACACAACTTCATATTAGAACTGACTGGAGTCAGAAGCGACTCAACAGATCCGACGCGAATGCGACTGACCAATACGAGCCAGCGAAAACAATTCGATCGTCCACCACTCCGAGGAAGTAGTTCCTCGGCTCGACGGACTGGTCGAGCCGACACGCGAAAGGCACTCGAGGAGTGCGCAGCCCGAGATAGCGCTTGCGTGTAGAGGTGTCGTCTCACGGCCTCACCTGGCGCATAATCATCGTGTGTTCCTTCACCACGGGAAAGGTTGCGGACGGCTGCTGGTCTCCTGGACGCAAGCGACGGGAGTGCGAGATCCATTCCCGCCCTGCGCGAGGCCCTCCAGTCGAGCTTTACCGTGACATCACAACCGGAACTGCCTTAGTAACGGGCCGTGCGCGTGCAACGAAATTATCGTCACCACCACCATGTGCTCACCTCCATCATTCAAGTAGTATTTCTGGACTGGAAGAGCTAATTTGAAGTGAAAATCGAAAATTTGAGACATTTTAAAAGAAACTACAACTCAGTTTTATTCATGTAGCTTATACGCAACCCCCCTCCCTGGGGTTCTCAACGCCGGAGCCGTGTATTACTCGCGCAACTTTTTTTGAACAATGGATTGAAGAAATGCGGTGGAGTGAGGGTATTGGTAACGAAATCGGCCACTAGATTTTGTGAAGCAATGCCAATCTCTGGAGAATCAGTCATGCCTTCACAACTTTCTCAATAATTTGCGTTCTAATTTTCTCAGGAGTTGCGAGGCCATTTCCTGTGATGATCTTCACCTGCTTTGTTTTTTTTTTGTTTGTTTTTTTTGGAGAAAATTACGGTCAGAAGTTATCGTCTTCAATGCGAAAATAGTTTCTTATTGCGCCAGTGAGGATGTACACGCTGCGAGCTTTTGTGTTCAATTGTTAATTGTGTCAGATAGGGGGAAGCAAGTTCATCGATCAAGAAAAGTTGCGCGAGTAATAACAGGTAAGGCACCCAGGTTGGCGTCCATTAAATAAATATGGCGTGTGTACCTGACATCTACTAGGCACCGGCGCACTCCGTATGTGACGGTATCCGCCTCTTTGTGATGGCCAGTCCCCGCGTCAACACAATAGATTCAGATGGATTTTTTTCTCTGAAAGCTATCTGTCATTCTTTGAAATATTGTGTTCGGAAATACTTCTCCGCCACAAATCTGCGTTGGTCTATGCTCAGACGCACCAAAAGTTAACTTCAAAACTGTGAATGAAGACGTAGTCTGTTTTGCTTTGAGCAGGTATGACCCAGACCACTGGAAGGAGTGCTGTGTGTGAAGGGTTTGTCGTAGACATGCAGTCAAAGAAGCTGTGCCAAGAGCAGTGATGCAATTCTTTATTTTCTTTCAGAGCCTCAAACTGTAGGGCTGCGTTTTAAATTGATCACCCAATAGTTCCGATTTGAATTGAGCAAATTTATCATTCAATTTTACTTCCAAACTCATGTTATCGTTTAATGTCTCCTAAAATTCTTTGTTACATAAATTACTTTGTTCCATTTTATCTTGCAATTCTTTTTGACTTTGCATATAACAATTACTAAGAGATCCCTTCCTGGGGTACCCTCAGTAACTTATCGTATAGAGAAAATTTATAGAAAGATGTCAAAAACCCTGAATGGCCGAACAAGGAAGATATAATCATCTAACTTCTCTTCCAAAATAAACACAAAAACTCAAGCAACACGTTACGATAACGCCACCACCTACCAGCTCTCAACTAGAATAACTGTTTGTGCGAAATCACTCCGGACTTTCTCGCACTTAATAACAATAACATAATGCTATAATATCGCAATATCTGCCCACTTCATCACGTCTCAGTCACTCACTTCAAATCACAGAATGTTAAATGCGAACACTAATTCTATTAAATCTAATACATCAACAAACTAATGGTGTTACAGAATGGCACAGATTTTCTCGTATTCGTTTTCTATTTTTTTCGTCTGGGCTAGCTATTCTGACTTGCCTCATTATGTAGCCAGTTGTCATCAGCCCAAAACAGCCCCACGTATTTTTTTTAAAAACCTTTTCACAATTTTTCGGTTTTCTAATAGTAGAACCAAATTATTACTTTAAGATGATTAAAGGTCCCGTCATAAATGGCAATTTTCATTGAAAAAATTCGAGCCGTTTTTAAGAACATTACGTTTAAGCGTTACCGTGAATGCGAAATTTGAACCTCTTTCCACAGAAAACTATTGAGTTTTCGAAAAACTTCATATGACGTTATTTCAAGCACTTCCAGTCCCAAAAGCAATAGTGTTTACAAATTGCTGGAAATGTGAGCATTAGAGGCGTGAAAGATATTTTAACAAAATTACATTTGTGTAATTTTTGAAAAAAAAACAACAAAAGAATACAGCAAAATTAATTTTGTCATCTTAAACAGTGCATTTGGCACTAACCGCTGAAAAAGTTTGAAGAAAAAATGTGGGAATTTTTATGAATACGGCGTTTGAGTGTTTATGAAAATGCGGACTTTTGATCTCATTTTAACAGAAAACAGTCGAGTTTTCGAGAAAATTTATGACATTATTTAAAGCGCATAAATTTATAAATACGTTTATGTAAACAAATCGCCGCTAAT
The DNA here is from genome assembly GCA_017312745.1 of Gryllus bimaculatus. Lineage (NCBI taxonomy): Eukaryota > Metazoa > Arthropoda > Insecta > Orthoptera > Gryllidae > Gryllus > Gryllus bimaculatus. The sequence continues at coordinate 13,583,036 of BOPP01000006.1, read as the reverse complement.
GTAAATATTAACGACGTGAGAGAAAAGTAAAAAAAAATACATTTTTGTAAAAGAATGCAACAGAATAGAGCAATATGGCGTTTACGTCAACTTATAGAGTGCATTTAGTACTATTCCTACCAAAAGTTAAAAGACAAAAATTGGAGCCGTTTTTTGAGAAAATCTCATATTGATAATTTTTTAAATTGCAAAATTTTTCTCGCAATATTGTACGAAAACTTCTAAAAGTTAAAAAAAATGTACATGATCTTAATCAATTTCTTTCATTATGGACAACAAATTTCAATTGAATGGAAATTCTCTGTCTTCAATTTTCTAGTAGTAAAAAGACGCTGGAAAATGTCATACTTTTAAAATTTTCGGAAATTCAGAGTTAACAGTGAAAATCGAACTTATGCCACCATTATAAATGTATTTTTTTCTATTTTTGCAAGAAATTTAAAGAAAAAAATTGGAGCAATTTTTGAAAAAAAAAATGAAAATCTTCTTGGCGGTTCATGTAAAGGGCCCCCGAAAAGTAGTAAATGCAGAATCGCATAGCTTTGACTCAGGCTAAATGAGCAGGCGTTTATTCGATTTGGAGAGAATCGTACGATTAGTTTAGGAGCTAGTGTTGTCCGCATAAACCAGACAGACGGACGGAAGGGCGATTTGCTGTCAATCTATTTTTCGGTGTCAAGGACCCACAAAACAAGGATTCTGGCTACACCTCGTTTTGAAGGATTTGTTTATTAATGAAGCAACTGGTTTATCCTTTTTCGTTGTCAGGCACGGCAATTCATTTTATCTGTCGAAATTCCGCCGCACAACAATACACAAATTTCTCTGTACTACGTACATTACTCGGTATATACATACGTATACGAGAAAGTAACTAGTGGTGCTACAGAATGGCCCAGACTTCCTCGTATTAATTTTCTATTTTCTTTTGGTGGCGACTAGCTATTCGGTCTAATACTATCTTGCCAGCTGTTATCTATCGCCGCCAAAGACCACTTTTTTTACATTTTCTTAATTTTTTTCCGTTTCCTAATTTTTGAACCGAAATATTATTTTAATATTATTAAAGAACAGTAAAACCTCGCCCTAAATGGCAATCTTTGAAAAAACTAGAGCAGTTTTAAAAAAACTGGCGTTTAAGGTCTATTGTAGGTTGTTAAGGTCTGTTGTTTTTAAAAAAAACAAAAAATGTGACGAAATCAACTTTGCGTCATATTAACGTGTGAAATTAGCATTATCCCTTCGAAAAGTTTGACGAAAATTTGGAGTCAGTCTTGAGAAAATGGCGTTTGCGCGTTTCTGAACATACGTAATTTTGAGCTATAGTTTTGACAGAAAACGGTTGCGTTTTCGACAAACTTTATTTGACATTGTTTAAAGCATATGTTCTCATAAATATAATAATGTGAACAAATCATCGCTGTGGTAAATATTACCGACATGAGATACAAGTAAAAAAAGTTACATTTCTGTAATTTTAAAGAAAAAAATGGCGCCGTTTTTGAGAAAATCTTGTTTTTGTAATTTTTTAAATTACACATAATGCACGCTATATTGCGCGAAAACTACTCAAATTTTCAACAACAAAGTTACAAAACCTTACTTTAAGAACACACAATGAAGAACAAAGTTTATTTCAAGGAGAAATCTCTATCTTTAATTTTGTAGGAAAGCACCGAAAAAATTCAAACTTTTGCAATTATCGAAAATTTAGAGTTAACCGTGTAAATCGGACCTATGCCACCTTTATAAGTGTATTTTACTCTATTCTTACAAGAAATTTAAAGAAAAAAATTGGAAAAGTTTTTGAAAATGTCCAGAGGACTCCATGTAAAGTACCCCCAAATTTTGAAGAATGTTTTTCGAAATCTCGTAGTTTCGACCAGATGGACACAGACACCAGACGGACGGACAGGCGGACGTTTTAAAAAAACAAACAAACAAAAACAAATACTTTCTCGGTATCAGGCGAACCCAAGACGTGTTGAAATCTCGAAATCGATTTTCCGCAGCATTACATTACTTTCCATATACTAAGTATATTACTTCGTATATACGTACGTATACGGGAATGTAAAAAAATACATATAAACTAGCAGTGTTACAACAGCACATACATTCTCGTGTTATTGGAAACAGCAACGTAATATTGAAATATTGCTTTTTCTGCATTACTAGCACCTCAGCTACTATTTGAAAACCTCCCAATCCAACCAAGAAGCAAACAACGCTGTATTGCCAGTTCAAAACTATGTGCATTCGCTTGGCTATTAGTATCAATGCGGTAATTATAATATATGCAATTGTCATCAAAAAAATTTAATAAGTTCTGGCTGCTCACTCCTGAGTTGCCTTTCGTCGTAAGTTAAGTTCCGATACCGTTTCATCGTTTTTCTTTTCTTCAATATGCAGTCAATATTTTTAGGGATTAGATGTTATTAAATGGTATATAACATACCTCACCGGGTATTCTTCTTCTTGCCGTTTTCGTGACCGCTTCTTCGGTCTTCCGGCGCCTAATCTTCTTCTCCAGTCTTCCCTGTTCTGCCAAGAATCAGGAGGTATTTCTCGATTATCTTTCTGATCTGGTCGTTCCATCCTGGTCTTGGTCTTCCTCGTTTTCTCGTTTCACTTGGTTGCCATTCTAGGGATTTTTTGGGTAGCCTTCTTTCATCTATTTGCTGTACATGTCCAAACCAAGTGAGTTGATTCCTTTCAATTTACTCTATAATATCATCTTGCAGATTCATTATTTCCTTAACCTGTTCGTTCCTATGTCTTTCCCTTCTAGATATTGCTGCGGCTCTTATGAGGAAATCCATTTTCAAAGCTCTCAGTTTTCTCTTCTGTTGTTCTGAGAGCTGCCATATTTCTGCTCTATACAATGTGTCACGGTCAATCACACATTTATATTTTCTAATTTTCGTTTTTTTGCTTTATTTGGATCCCAGATAACTGCATTCAGGGGTCCTAAAATTTGTCTTCCTTTAATGAGTTGGGCTTCACATTCCTTCCCATAAAATCCCTGTTTTCCTATTGTTGTCCCCAAGTACTTTATGTCCTCAGTTGTTCTTATTATTTATCCAGTTTCGATAGTCAATATGTCATGTGTACTTCCTAGAGTCCAGTTTACTGTTTTTTTCTAAATTGAGAATCAGTCCCCATTTCCCATAATCTTCTTTTATCTTCCTAGTCATATATTCCATATCTTCTTGTTCTTGCGCCATCAGCACCTGATCATCAGCGAACTGTAGGGTATAGAATGTTGTATTATCAACAAGTGGTATTCCCATAGCATAACATTTTCTTTTCCATACCTGTAACACAGCATTAACATACATTTTAAAGAGGGTAGGTGACAAACAGCATCCTTGTCGTAGTCCTTTTGATATAGGAAATGTTTGGGTCATCTGTTTTCCAACTTTCACTTTTCCCTTTTTATCTACATACAATGTCTTCACCGCATTTATTAAGACTTTATTTACATTACTTTTATTCGTAACTTCCCATAACTTTATTACTGGCACACTATCATACGCCTTTGCTATATCAAGAAAGACCATGCGAAGTTCTCTCCCTGTTTACCATTTCTTTTGCATCACCTGGGACAGTCAAAACAGGTTATCTAAACAAGATCGACCCGCCCTAAAACCACTTTTGTCTTCTTTTTCGTAATCCTTGTACCCTTCTTATATTAATTCTCTTAATATTCTTCCATATACCTTACTGAACGTGTTTGTCACTGCTATCCCTCTATAATTTTCACATATGTCTTTCCTTCCTTCTTATATATTGGTGTTATATAAGCCATTTTCCAGTCTTCTGATATATCGCCTTTATTTATACACATATTCATTAGATTCGTCATCATTCGCACTAGCTTTGGTGTTCCGTTCTTTATCAGTTCGCTTGGGATTTCTCCTGGACCGGAGCTTTACCGGTTTTCATTTCTTTGATACATCTCTTTACTCTCTCTTCGGTTACTGTAATTTCCTTTGCCGGAGATATCTTTTCCCTTCTGTAGTTCCAAGAAAATATGATCTTCCTTCATTTAATAATTTTCTAAAGTACTCTTCCCATTTGCTTACGGATATACTTTGTATGCGGATTTTTCCATTTGGGGAGATTTTACCTCTTTTATGAACGTCCATATATCACTTGTTTTTGTTCCATCTATGTACATTTCTACTTCTTGACATTTACGCCCCCATAGTTGTTGTTTTTCTTTTCTTATGATGTTCCTAACTATTTCGTTGGATTTTATATACCTCTCTATTTTTTTCTTTCTTGGTACTCAACCATTCCATACATTCTCTTCTTCTCTATTTCCCGCTACAGGTCTTGAGTAATCCAATAGCTCTCCCCTCTCCTATTCTTATTTAAAGGTATTTCACCAAGCACTTCTTTAGCCGCTTGATGTAGACAATCTTTGAAGTGTTCATATGTCTCCCTATTTGATCCAAGGAAGTTTTCATTCGGTAAATTATCCAATCTGTTTTGGAATAAATATCTTATACGTGGTTGAGATAGGCCCGCTATATTATATTTCCTACCTTCGCTATTTTCATTTTTGTCTTCCTTTCGTTCTCTGATCTCCGTTTCTTTTTGTTTTATGGGTGGAAACATTATTTTGGCCTTCACTAGTTAATAGTTGGATCTACATTCTGGGCCTCTGTGTACCCTGACGTCTATTACTTTACCCGTTAAATACTGTCTAGTGATTACGTAATCGATCACTGATCTTCCTCTTACCTTATCTTCCCAAGTGAACATATGCTTGTCTTTATGCTGGAAGTGGCCGTTTCTAATTATAAGTTCATGCTATTCACGTAGTTGAATCAATCTTTTTCCATTAGAATTTTCCACCTCTTCTCCACGTTGTCCATGACGTTTGAGCTCTCAGATTTTCCCACTCTAGCATTAAAATCGCCGAATAAGACAAGTTCTCTATTTAACCCACATTCACTAATTACTCCGTCTATTTTTGAATAAAATTCCTCTAAAATACTAGTATCTTCATTTTCATCCGGCGCATACACTCCAAGAATCGTCATTTTGTATCTAAAACTTTCCAAATTTAATTTAATCAGCCCCTCGACTATGACTACCAAACTTTTAATATGGTTTCTGAATTTATTTTTTATCACTATGGAAATCCCTTTACTACCCCTCTGATCTTTTGGTACTCCGCTCCAAATATGAAGCATAGGCATCCAATCTCTTCTATAACCCGAGCCCTTTTTCTTTGTCTCACTTAAACTTGCAATATCCATATTTAAATCTTGAAGTTCCTTAATTACCTCCTGTATCTTATTTCCCAAACCTTGAGTATTCCATGTTCCAATATTCATTATCATTTCCTTTGCCTAGTTCGTCTCGGGTTACCGTCCGTTTTCTCATGATTAGGCCTTTTAGCATTTCTTAGTTTTTACATGTCGACGAGAAAGCTGGCCCAGTAGTGTCCCAACCCCCTACTAGGAGGATCAGAATTTTTTAGGGTTTACTCCCCTAGGAGGATGGCTTCACCGAGCTTTTGAAGCTCCTCCTGCCCAGATCTCTTTTGGAATCTTCTTGTTCCTTTGGCGAGATCATACCTGTACCCTTCATCCCTCGGTAGAAATGTAGGTTAGGATTTCTGCCTAACTCTTCGTCGTTTCGAGATCCTCTTCAGCACACTGTACCGGAATGTTCTCTTCTTGCGCCCCCGTCCTCTTCTGGAGTACTTCTTCGTTGCTCCCATCGGCAAGGGTAGGCGCCTACCAATCTAGCCTTAGTGTCTCATCCGCCAGCAGTTAGCTCTCCATTGGCGCTTCAGTCCTGTGGTTACTCCAATGCCTTTCCTCCCCACCACCCACGTCTATAACTTGGCTCATGTACACTCGCCTACTGATGACGAAGCGTCGTATCTCTGAGGGAGTAATTTTATTTAGTAAGAAACACCTTGGCGCGAAATCACTTCTCGGCAAACGAAAGTGACGCTTGGCTCTTCGGCGTTAAGAGTTGGATCTTACCACACCACCAGACCTCGCAGCTCGGCCTCAGCTTTCCGACCGAGTAGAGTGAGTCTGTATTCCGTAAGCATCTGCCCGTTAGGACACTTAGCTCTTCTCAATACGTTCCGTATGCAAAACTAGTTCTTTTGTACGTTTCTGCATTCTTTATATATCGCCGACGAACGTGGATATCTCTTGGTACTCTTGCAGTTGTGCTATTACGAAACGACATAAATTAGAATTCTATCTTCAAATTTGACGTAAAAGCTAAAAAAGTAGTCTGAGTTGTAACCACAATTAGACAATTATATTGGCATATTCAATAGCTATAGATTCAATAACCAGCTCCTAGTTCATCAATCACATTTCAGCAGAAAAGAAGAACACATACACACAACAAGAAGAACTATTATTTACTGTTTATTCTCTCAACGCAGAAATGCTTACTGCATGCAGCCTTTTGAAAAAATAACTCTCCTCTGCATATTATTGAAATATTCACTCGAGTTGAGGATAACTCAACCACATTTCAGTGTATTTGTGCTTTCTTCAAGACACGGCTAACTAAGCAACTCCAAGCCTTATCTAGACGCAATATATTCCGCTGGTTTCTCTTAGCCAGCAGCTCATTCGAAATTGTTAAACAATGCCAACATCATGCTATAGGTGGGACTGAATTTTTAATTAGAGCACAATTAGTTTTGTTACCCATACACCAACTCATCTTGCTAAAAGAGAAAGACTTTGAAATATCCATCACTTGACTTAAGAAAGCAAATTAAAACATGGATCTTATGCACATAACGCTGCCGCTGTTGGGAATTTGAAAATCTTGGGTATAAACATCTGCGAAGTTATTCTACAAAACTTCAAAAAAATGCAGACAGTATAAAATTATTCTTTTGGCAGTGACTCAATATAACATTGCCTCACCAACTCCAGTAATGTAAATCTATTTAAAGAACCTTACTAAAATCATACAATTCAACAAACAACCATAAAATCACCCACACGAATATCCAAAAATAGTAACACTGAGTATAGATCAAATAATAATAGATGCAAATAACCTATTGTTTTTCCGTTTGCTACATTTTAATACAACGTTTCAGTGACCAACTTCCCCAGAGATTCTAACACTTCAAACAAAAACAAACCGCGGAAACAGACAACTTACAAAGAAATCTGTAAACTATTCCCAAGAAAACGTTTAATAAAATTTCAAAACTAACTCAGATTCGAAAACTGGGAATGAAGTATATAAGGCAACTGATACAAATGATAAGTTTAATTCATTCATAAATATATACTTAAGACTTTTCCAAATTGCCATTTTCCTCAAAACTCAAAAAGATCCAAAAATAAGAAAAACTAAATCGTGGATTACCAAAGAGCATCACAGTGTCATATGAAAGAAAACGCAACATGTATAAAATACTAACAAAAAAACAAATGTAACTCAAACTTCATTTCATATTACCAAAAACACATAAATTCAATCGCTAACCATAAAGTTAAAATCAAACAAGCAAAAAGTATGACAAATGATAAGTACATTAACAAATGCCACCGTAATAAAACACAAAGTTATGGCGGACATTTTTAAAAAAGACTACAGCACCAACTAATAATAACAGCAAAAATATAGAGTTTCTACATACAAAACAAACTGTACAAGACCCAACAAGAAATACGCAGATATATTTCAAACGAACACTGATTTTAGTAAAAAGTAATTAGTAATAATAATTAGATATTGAATAATAAATAATTAGTAATAATTAATCTTCAACACTCTCTAAACAATATAAAACACACCAAACCAAACCACTAATATTACACAAATTGTAAAATGCATATTTTTTATATGAAACCACCTCCTCTGAAGATTTTTAAAATCATTGGACAAATGGGAGATCAGATTCTCAGCAGGAATGACAACATTCCAGATTTTCTTAATAAACACAGGCTTCCGGTGTAGTGCATACGCTACTTCTCTTTGCTATTCTGCTAATACTCTCTTGTAAAAATCTCAGGCATTATGTCCAGTATATTTCAAAAGATGCAAAAAATTAAGCCAATGTTTTATAAATGGGTCAATATTCTATGATCCTATCAGACTTAATTGTATCTACAGATCGTATATTTCCTGTAATCCCAGGATTTTTCAAAATATGTTCTGGAAAGACGCTTTTTCAATGATTTAGACCTTCAAACCTCAATCTCCTTCTCTATGCAATCATGTCTTTCCAAATGCACTTACATGGCATCTGGAGTAAATAGATCCATAGACCAACAGCCATCTTCTCCTTTTTAAATTACATACTTGTTGCACTAAAATCAGAAGGAAATTCCCTTAGGCTTTTCATACATTCTCACAAGCCATTATTGACCCATCACATACTTTTAACAAAACTAGGAAATGGCTAGAGATTCGAGGCATTGCAGGCCAATGGATCAAATCATATTTATCAAACTGTAGCCAAATAGTTGCCTTCCAGCAAACTAAAGAAACAAAATCTTCTCATTCTACTCCTGCCCTCAAGTGATAAATTGTGGAGTCCTGCAAGGATCCATCCTTGGGCCAATGCTATTCCTTACATACATAAATGACATGCCTTTGGTTTTAAGGAATAACAAAATAATTTTGTTTGCAGATGACACAAACATAATCATCAAAGCAAACACACAACAATCATTAGAAAAAGAAATTCACAAAACTTTGCTAGTACTAGTAAAATGGTTTCAAGACAACAAACTCATCATAAACACCAGCAAGACAGTCTCTCTAAATTCCATGAATCCCCGATCAAAAGAAAAACTCTCACAGCATTTCTTCATAAACAATAACCCTGTATCGATATCTCATGAAACTATTTTCCTCGGCTTAACAATTCAAGAAAACCTAAAATGGAATGCTCACATCTCAAATCTTAAGAAAAGCTCACCAAATCTTGCTATGCCCTATACATCCGCAGGTCAAGCTCCAACATTGAGACACTTTGAACAATGTATTTCGCAAATGTGCCCTCACACCTAAAATACGGAATAACATTCTGGGGAAGTGTCCCTGAAAGCACTCACACAATTATTATACAAAAAAGAATATTGCGAATAATGACCAGCACTCATAAGCTGGAGTCTTGCAAACCTTTGTTCAATAAACTAAGGATTCATGTATATATTAGAAATAATGGTCTTCACAAAGGAAATTCTCATGGAAAACAAAGACGCTTTAACTTTAAATTCTGATGTACACAACTACAACGCCTGTCAAAAGGATAACCTACATGTTCCCCACTCTGAAATTACACTTCATCAAAAAAGTACCCTAATAGAGGGCATTACACTTTACAAAAAACTAGGCAATGATACTAAAGACATAAACACAATTCATACATTTAAAAGTAAATTGAAAGCTTTCCTGTTAAACAACATGTTATCCAGCATAATGAAATATTCAAATAACAACAATATTTCCCTTAAAAAATATAAATAAATAAGAATTTCTTATCCAATTAGACTTTCTGTTTCATGTTTACTTTTTCAAGCTGAAGTAAAGAAAAAAGAATTGGCACATCGCATCCTGTGACGTAGAAGGAGAATGCCTGACAAAAAAAAATCTGTTTCTTTCTAGATTTGCTAGACGCATTAGGTGCTACAGTAGGACTTCATGTAAAAATTGAAAGAAGAATAAAAAAAGAAAACTGGTCAAACCTTGCCTCCTCCTCCTCACCATTTCAAGTTTTAAATATAGAATGTACTAATATTGTTAAATTTTATGTAGTTGCAAACAGAATTGATATGTATTTTAATATTATTAACATTATTATTATTAACATTATTATTATTATTATTATTATTATTATTTTTAAGGAGGAGGAAAATTCTTTATGGTTACCAGTGAAGCTGGCGATGTCGGACTCCCAACTAGGTAACCGACTAAAAACCTAACCTCCGTCTCTTAAATCGTATTCTCTCCCACGTGGAAACCGTCGTTAGACATCCACGCAGGAGATTGGCTGGTAGCAGATGCTCTACTTCCTCTTAATTCTTTTTTCTTCATAATACTAACTATGAAGCTCTCTATGGTTTTCTATTTCTCCTGCGAGCTGAGCATCATGTCGACCACGTCTGGATTTATAACTTGTTGGAGGTTGACACTACAAAACTCTCGTTCCGCGTTCCATGCCTTGCACTGGAATAGTGTATGTTCCGTATCATCTATGTCTGCGTGACAGTGACTACATGTGGGCCTCTCTACGATCCTGAAATCGTAGAGGTATTTATTAAATCTCTCATGTTCCGTAAGAGTCTGGGACAGGTAATAACTCACCTTTCCAAAACTTCGGCTACCCCATCTCTCGATGTTTGTAATCAACCGATGAGTCCATCTGCCTTTCACATCCCCCTCCCATCTTCCTTGCCATTCTTCAAAGAGCAACTTTCTTGCTTCTGCTTTAACACTCTCAATTTGCTTGGCAGGGAGATGACTGCTTGTGCTTCCTTCAAGGCGAGGTACGTCCTCTTTCTTTCCATGGCTATTAAGTCGATAGGTGGTGTTCACCAGCACTGCGCAAGTAGACACTGTGCGGTAGGCATTCGCCATCCTCAAGGTCATTCGTTTTTGTACTTGGGCGTACTTGTGTCTGATAGACAGCTTCTCCAGCGAACCCGCCCAGACTGGAGCAGCATACAACGATCGTGAGTGAACTATGCCAGATATCATTCTTCTCTACGTTCACTCGGTCCACCGACGTTCGGTAGCATTCTTGCGATGTTAGCTCCTGTCCTCGCCGCCTTCTTTGCATAAAGATATCTCTCTAGAGTAGAGCTCTATGCTTCTTTGCCATCACATTTATGTGGGGCCCGAAGTTGAGTCTATGATCTATTTCGACTCCTAAATATCTTATCTGGCGCTTCCAGTTGATTCTCTCCCTTCCCAATCGGAGACCTGGGTAGTGAAGGCCCTCCGGTCGATGATTAAGATAGCTTCGGTTTTTTGCGCTGCCATCTATCTAAACATCTTTTAACCCAAAACAGCGCTTCATCATCATCATCATCATCATCATTATTATTATTATTATTATTATTATTATTATTATTATTATTATTATTATTATTATAAGTAGTCACGTTAAAATAACATCTTGAAATTTTAAATTATCTGCTACTAAAAATAATTATCTACTGTATAATATCATAATCTATCTGTAGCATTATTATAGTATAATCCCTAGGCCAATGACTCTCTCTCGATCAGGTTTTATTCATTTTGCCTGGTCTCTTGAGCAAATGCTGAGATAGCCCCTTGGTTGCACCTGAACAGTAATGTAACTTCGGTCTCTCCACCCAAGACATCATATTGACTCGTCATACACGATTGAAATTGTATATGTGATATCAATAAATATTATAATTAAAAGTAAATTAATTATTGTCCATATTATTCATTCAATTTTTCTCGTGGCCCGTAGTTGGTGTGAAAACTGTACATATTTCATTAATTTTAAGAAATTAATAACTCAACAAACAACTGTTTTTTGAAGAAAAAATTGTACATGACCTTTTCAAAGAGCTAATTTTGTACAACAGACTTAGCCTGAGACAAAAATCTCTATCTCGAATTTTGAAGTTTACAAAATTTTGTTTCTAATTTTCGAAAAACCGGGGATGTCAACGATAATGAGACCTGCGCCATTCTCTTAAACGTCCTTTGCCCTTTTCAACAACAAAATTTAATCAAATATCAACCCTTGGAGCAATTTTTTTTGAAAATATCTCTGGGACCTCATTTAAAGTACCTCCTAAATTAAAATATCGGTTTCAAATTCCAGGATCCGTGACGTGATATCAATGAGAAGATTAGGGAATATCAATTTTGGAGAAAATTAGCTGATCGGTTTATGGGCTATTGTTATACACGGGCGGACAGAAAGACAGACATTTTGTCGTCAATCGATTTTTCGGTATCAAGTACCCACAAATCATGGATTCTGGCTATACCACGTGTTAGAGGAATTTGTTTTCTATATTTAGTAATTATATTTATCCACTTTTTCCTTACCAGGGCCTGGCAATAAGAGTTTTTATGTCGAAAATTCGCCGTTTTCCGGCGTACGATTACAATACTTTCTCTTCTTACCTTAGTGCCAGAAAGTAAAAAGTCTTCAAAAATACCGCGCCCAGACTACTGTTGGTGTCATGCCACCAGATCATTCGACTACAGTGCGATTTTTATAACTGTAGTTTTCAAGGCTACTCAAGGTCTGTCTTCACGATGGCATTAGGTCACTGCGTTTCGCGCATGTCTCAGGCGTGCCGCTAGATATCGCATGTTCGCGACTATGATGCAGTACTTGATGTGGTCGCGACATCTAGTGGCACGGTCGAGGAAGACTCAAAATGCAGAGACATAATGCCTCCGTGAAGACAGGCTTTGTGACGCGCAGTTATAAAAATCGAGTATACTAATCGACAATAATCGATGTGGCAGGGACAGTCGTGACAGTGACATGCGTGACGTGTACATTGGAAACGCAAACGACGTGTACGCGGCGAATAATACTTGTATGTGAGTTTACAGCATTTCATTTCAGTCAAAGTGACAGATTACTGTACTGTAAGGAACCAGTTTTAAAACGGTAATAATCAATCTTTAGTAACAGTGTATTTAGGGAATAGTTTAATTAGCTGCTGAATTTCTCCACGACACTCACTACGGCGAACCGTAAAATTTGAATATTGAAGTTGACTGCTAGTTCTGAAATATTGTTAAGCTGAATAACCTCAGATTTTCACATTGTCATCTCAGAAGTGGCTACGTGGTGAATCACTCAACTTGATTTATCGTGCTGTTACGTTTGTGAAATAAGCAGCACCGCGACAGAGGAGCAGGGCTGCTAGATATTTTTTCATCGAGTGTATTTAAATTTCTGCCAAAATTTCCAGTATGCGGAGATCTCATTTAAATCAACATTATGAACCTTTGCTTCCCCATGGCAGTGATGATGCTCTGCAGGAAGCAAATGATCAGATGACAGATGACTTAAAAAATAAAATAAGTGCTCTTAAATCACTTTCTATAGATATAGGTGCAGAAGTGAAATATCAAGATAAAATACTGCGAGATTTCGACGATGACATGGAAAGGAGTGGAAGTTTTCTATCCAATACAAGGAACAGAGTTTTGCGCCTTGCACGCGGAGGACATAATTATTATATCTTATATCTCTTCCTTTTCTCCTTATTTGTGTTTTTTGTGTTATGGCTTATTTTGAAATTTAGGTGAAGGTAACTGAAGCCTTGATGGACTTGAAAATTGTACAGAATGTGTTGAAGCATGTGGTGATATTTATACTTCAGTAGAACGATATTAAGCAGTTCGTTGTGTCTTGTTTGACATGTCACTTGTATTTTGTTTTATGGTTTTTTTGGAAAACTACTTTTGGGAACATGCCCATTTATATGATAAAAACATACAAATTATAAAATAGTTTTTATTCAGTATATTTGATGAAATCTTAATTTTCTTGTTTCCCTTTTTCCCTGACAAATTCAATGCAAGAGAAGTTTGATTGAATTCTATAGGTGTTTGAACAAATAGAATTAGGTCATAAATGTATTGTTTAATTATAAAAAAAACCATTTTGTTAAAATATCTTGAAAAAATTATAAATATAACAAATTGTCTCTACCAGTATGGCAATTCATAATTTGTAAATGTTCTGGGCAATTTTAATTTATTTTCCTAGTCTTGGCCTGATTCATAGTTAGTTTATACCGTCACTTTGATATTGATTTTCAAAGCCGCAGGACAATATTGTACCATAAATAAAATATTGGGAAGTTCATAACAACTTAATTCTATTAAGGTAACCTGAAAGGTGTTAGCAGATTTTATAACTTTGTTTCTAATATCATGAGAGTTTTCTTTTTTCCCCTGTTTATTTAAGTTTTGAAATCTAGTCTTATTAAAAATTATAGGATTTTTTACAATTTTTCTCTCTGAAATGTTATGCAATTTTTAATGCTGGTCCTTTCCAAGAAATTGAGAAGTATCTACTTTCTTTCATGTTACTTTATCTCATAAATACATACATTTGTAGTAAAGGGGTAAATTACATAATGCTGTGAAAATGTTTTTGGGAACCTCTGAAACTGAAAGCAGTGTTTTTCAAAGTCTCTCCATCCAGCTATAATAAATACTAAACCTTAACAAGATTTTTTGCAAGATGACTGCTCCTGATCAATATGGCCTTTTGTGTGAATTTGGAATGAATCTTATTTTGGAGGCACTTAACTTAAACCCATTGAATAGTTTCAAATGTTTCTCAAAAATGACTAAAAAGTTTTGCTAGAATAGAGTAAATACAAGATGACACATGTCTGACCTTCACTGTTACCTTCATTCTGAAGTGCATTGTCGATAGATTGTTATTCTAAAGGTCCTTGAAATACATACATTGGTATTGTAGGCTGCATTTGCATCAAGAAGTGGTTTCAACAAATTTTATTTATCAATTATGTTTCAAAACATGTACAAATACTTGTAAAGTCAAGGGTCAGCCCCAAGGGGCTTGGGGCAGGTGCACCGAGGCTAACCGTGTAAGGCACAAATGTTTTAAGTTGTATTTGTGGCATGGTGGAGATTCCCAGTCTCGTGTATTACATCAATACTCTGATCCTTGATCTGATTGGTAATTGAGATATCTGAGCAACCTGCCTGTGTATGAATTGAGGACTTAGATGGAATTTATTTTAAATACCCACTCCTAAAATAAATTCCACTTCACCAAAAGCAAACCTAATAAAGGAGACCAGGAAGTATAATGGAAAAAAAAAACCTGAATAATTTTATCTCACTATTAACTAATGAATCATGGTGAGGAGTATATGAAATATCTGCCATCAACCTGAAGTTTGACACTTTCTTTAATACAATCAAACACTATTTCAGCATTTCACATCCACTACAGTATCTCAAAACAGCAAAGCATGGATAGCAAAAGGTATTAAAATTTCTTGTGAAAGAAAGAGCTTTATAAACCCTCACAAGAACACTCATGCAATCGTCAAATAGTCAACTACTATATGCGATATTCAGCCACAGTACTCAAAGTTATAATAAAGGCCAAACAAATGTCAAATGAGTATATAAAAATATCCAAAAATAAAAGAAAAGCTATGTGGAATTTTGTACAAAAAAAAAATTACCAGCAAGTAACAAAACAAAATATTGAACTAGTTCACGAACACAGAAGAATAACAAACCCTAATGGAACAGCCACTATATTCAACAAACACTTCTCTGAAATTGCTGATAGACTACTAAAAACAAGAAATCCAAACACTACACCTCTACAACAATCACCTTTCTTTAAAAACTCTCTTTCTAGCATGTACACCTCAGAAATAACAGAAGGAAATACTTCAAATTGTAAACAAAATGCAAAATAAACAACCCGTTGGAATAGACAACATTCCAGACTTAATAAAATAGATTGCTCCATATATCATCAAACCATTAACATATTTATACAACCAATCACTAACTCATGGCTCCTTCCCAAACATATTTAAATCTGCTGTAATTACACCTATACACAAAAAAACGTAACAAACAAAATGTAATGAATTATAGGCCAATTTCACTCTTTGTCAGCTTTTTCAAAAATCTTAGAAAAACTTCTATGAAAGATTAAAAAAACACTGTTACATTATCACTGTTTCACAACATGGATTCAGGGAAAATCGTTCAACTGAAACTGCTCTACTCACCTTTGTAAATGAAATCCTCACGGCATTAGAGCAAAAAGAAATTCCTGTTAGTCTCTTTCGCAACCCGTCAAAAGCCTTTGACACGATAGATCACACAATTCTATAGTCAAAATTAGAATCTTATGGAATATGAGGAATTGCTTACAATCGAATAAAATCATACCTATCAGACAGAAAACAAATTGTAGTATTACCATACCAAAATAAATAATTATCACTCTGAGCCAAGGGATGTGACATATGGGGTTCTGCAAGGATCCACACTAGGCCTGATTTTATTTCTTATATTTGTAAATGACCTGCCATCCATAATGGAAAACAACAAAACCTGGCTCTTTGGTGATGACACTATTATAACATTCAAAGAAAGAACCACCAAAGCTTTGCAAGACAAAGACATTTCAGCCATCGACAAGCTAGTACAAATGGATCCACCATAACTAACTAATACTAAACCGAGACAAAACAGTCACAATACCCTTCCACAATTCCCACTCAACACAATACTCACCAAATTTAACATTAGAAGGAAACAGCATCACACAAGCACAGAAAACAAAATTTCTCGGAATAACCGTACAATCCAACCTCAAATGGAACTCTCACCTAGAAGATATTAATTCAAAATTAAGCAAACTTAATTATGCTCTTAGAATAATAATAAGAAGAAGAAGAAACAGCACCATTGAGACAGCATGAACAGTGTACTTCGCAAATGTTCACACAGTTCTCAAATACAGTATGATAATATACCATACAAGTACCATAACATAGGCCACCAGAGGCTAAACATTCAAAAGACAAAAGAGCATCATTTGAACAAATACAAAAAGAACAGTGTCCTGCAGACCTAATTTCAAAAAACTTAATACACTTCCACTGCCTTGTATTTTTATTTATGAAGTTATCATATTTTCAAACAAAAATCTAGTAAACAATGACATACTTTACAAATTTAACTTAAGCTTACAACCCAATAACACAAGGCAAGCAATGTGTACAAGCACATTATACCAAAAGAGTATGTTCTCTTAAGGTATACAATTCTTCAACAAATTACCAATACATTGAGAAACACGACTAGACTTGTAGAAAGTTCAAGAAAAAAGTCAAACACTTCCTTGGGGAAAAACTTTTATAGTATTCAGGAATACCTCAATGACTAACATGTGCAATGTGAATTCAGGTGCTAAAGTAGGACTAGGTGTAGAAAGAGAAAAAAATCTGGTCATAACCTGCCTCCTCCTCACCATTTCAAGATTTAATTAAGGAATATTCTAATACTGTTAAATCATATGTAGCTGTTAGCGTTATCATGTACTGGTAGTATTACTATTATTATTATTTTATAAGTAATGTATCTATTATATTTATTATAATTATATTATTATTATATGTAGTAGCAGTAAACTTACTATACCAAGAAAATGATATTTTGAAAAATGAAACTGTACAAATCTTGAAATTTACGTATTTTAAATTAAATTAAGTTAAATGTTCAACTATTTGCTACTAAAAATAATTATCTACTATGTAATATCTTAATATATCTGTAACAAGTATTGTAGTATAATCTCTAGGCCAATGACCCCATCTTGATCAGGTTTTTTGTCCAGTTTCCCTGATCCTTTGAGCAAATGCTGAGATGGCCCCCTTGTTTTGCTTCTGGACAATAAAAATAAAAGTAACTTCACTCGCTGCTCCCAAGGAGATGTATGTGATTATACTCCCTCTAAATATATCATATTTGACTCGTCATACACAAATGTAATTGTATAATGGGTCTGGACTGTAATGGGCGTGGGGGTGTGAAGTACGTCTTCACTGAAAACTATTCCCAGCAGCGGGTATTGTAAGAGAACCTGTAAGGTCTTTTCACTCACTGGTAGATGACAGCTTTGTGGGATGAGGGGGGGGGGGGGGACAAAAACTTAGCCATGGCATAAAATAATACAAAACAAAATAGTACGAACATGTGCCATTTTGTAGTACCGCTAATTTTGTTAGGAAGAATTTGACAATTGTAATATGAAAGTCATATGAATTACACATTTATATATGATTAGTCTTTCGGAGGAATGTGCTTTTGTTTTGAAACTGTGATTAGAGATTTCATTTCTAAATAAATTGAAATCTCTAATCACAGCTTTGAATCTCAGTTTTAGTACAGGTCACTAGAAGGAATACTGACTTTAAAGTCTTTACTTTAGTTAGGTAGTTTATTTAGTTGTAATCTACCAGCACTTACTGAAATCTGTTTTTTACTTGACTGTGATGAGCTGTGGTAAAGGGAAAAATAATGTCCACACAAATACCATATCGCACCTCCAATAGAAAAGTGACAAGTGCGAACTTCCCAGAATTTGCAATTATACATTTCATAGTTCTGTAATACTTGTTATAGATTGTACCAAATATTCACCTCCTAGCGGACAGTAATTTAACTAATTCAAAATCAACTTCAGAATAGTAGCAGTACCTCTTGGTAACCTCTTATCAGCTATTTAGCTGCAAAATGACGATCTTGCACTTTTGTCACTTTTCTATTGGAGGTGCGATATAAACTCTAATATTGATCTGTATAAAAGCACATCTTGCCTACACAAAATACCATAGGCATGGAAGGAATAAGTTAAAACGGTTTAAATTCAGCATATATATTTTTTTGAAAATAGAACATACCTTAAACTTACATATATACAACTGTAATGCTTTATTACATCACAGAATTTTTAAAAAATATTTATACAACAGATACATTCAAGAACATATAATAAATTTGCATTTTTGAAGTCTATTTATATTACGAATAATCTCAAGAACATTTAACAGGATGGCAAGATTACAATACAAAATAGTGTTGCTCTTTGAGCATTTTTTTCATTGTACATATGATCAATGTTAGTTCGGACATACTCAAATGAAAATGTCAGGTTATATCTTAACACAAAAGATTTGTTCAGTTTTTCATATTGCACAATGTAAAACATTAAAAAGATCTTTGAAAATTTAAAAAATTAGCTAGAAGAGAAACTGGTTTATAAAATAATTAGGTACAACAGAACTCTTACTTTACACTTGACTGATTCATCATTTACAAATATTTCAGACTCATAATAAAATCTGATCTCCATCAATTGTCTTATACAAACTTCATTTACACACAATAAATTACTATTCTGTACAATATTGAATCTTAGCTCATAAACACAACCAAAAATAAATTAATCTCAAAGATCAACTGAATAACTGATATTCACATCTAATTAATTATAACAAAAATAATAATTTTATAGACACCTCTTTTTCAATACATTATATTCCTCATATTTTTACAAGCGTAATTTAAATTAATATGTATATTTGTTTTAAGAAATTCATTAAAATATAAAATGTTCAACAATTCATGTGAACAGATTTTTACAACTTTATTTTGGAGGGAATGTAACTCGGCATGGTTGTTAATGTTAAAAAATTTTCCTGAAGAGATTCATAAATTAGGAAGGCGGTACATTTTGACAAGATTTTTATCAGCTCTTTAAACTGATGTTTTATCTAAAATTAATAGGATCAACTTTAACATACGAAATTCTGTAACTTATCTTAAATATTATTATTATTACTAGGAAAGTTATGTGTAAATTCATGATACCACAGAGAATGAAGGAGTAATATGCAAGTCAGTTTTAAAGAAAATGGACGGAAAATGTAATGTGAGAAAATGGATGGTATTAACAGTGAATCATTTCTTAATATTTTGAAAGAGAAGGCATTTCTATGCCATTTTATAAAGCACTTGGGATATTCCTCACACAGCTGTTTTCTACTCATGGCACCCAACTGTTTAAAGCATCACATCAACATCTGTCCAGACTACAGCAATAAGTTTGAGGGCTCATAAATGTATTAAATATAACATATACACAATTTAACAAATATTTTGCCACATCTAGAAGATGAAGATTGGTAATAGTAGTATCTGAATTAAATTTCAAGAATGTAATAAATGAAAAGAATTGTTACTTAATTGTAACAGTTGACAAAACAATATCATAATCTGTACATTAAGCACAGAGACTTTTCCCCACAATGAAACCTTAGACCAGGACTATTGATTCCTGATGTACTATGGCTGGACATTAAAAAAAGTCTATGAACTTTCATCATTCAGAGAACTTTCCGACTCCCAATATTATGAAAGCGATACATGCTTCTTTTTCCTAGTGTAAATGGCATAACACTCAAATCAATTCATTAAAATCACTGACAAGAAACCTAGGAGCTTTTCCATAGAAGTGCTTTTCATACTCATCACTTAATAAAATACTGTAATGATCATTAGGAGAACTCTTGAAATTACTAGTAAAGTGAACCATCTTTTCTAAATTTTACAAAAAAGATTTAGTTTTCAAGCACAAATCAGTTATTCATGAAGACATTGGAAAGAAAGAATAATTTCTGAAGCACTGAATTCATACAAATGTTAAAGGCGTTAGAAATTATTTTATTCATATAATCACGATATTCATCTGGAAGATCAGAATATTTACACTACTATCAGTCTTTCATTTGTTGAAGTGATGCCACTGACAAATTCCCATGAAATATGCAACTTCACAGGAAACACAATGTTAAATAAATGGCCAATGGATGAATGTTCTACACAGTTATTTAACATACATAAGAAACTGATAATATTGAGCATGTAAAAATTGCATTAAAAACATTCTATGTGGGACTATTCTCCTGATCTTGCATCACATTGCTTGTGACAACAAATCGTCTTTCTTGATTATTACAGAATAATTAATATGGATTTTAATGGAATCTGCCAGCAATACTACAAATATCAAACTTCTAAATGGTCTTCCCTTTCATACAGTACAAAGAGTATTTTGGAGCACTTTAAAGTACTGTTTCTAGATAATATAAAATACTAGTAATATCATATTTGGAAAATTTAACTAACGTATTAAAATACAGGAAGCACAAAATAGCAGGTAATTCATGTTTACAAGATTTAAACCTTCTGAGTTTGACATGTTACCAGAGAAATAACTCTTTATATTTTTCATAACGATAATAATAAATAATATGAAGATGAAGCAAGACTTGTTTGGAATTATATGTGTAATTCAAAGTGTACATTTCTTATATAAATAAACAGAACTTACAAGTAATTTAGCACAGTAGTAAGAAAGGCTTATCCTTTATTAATCTCTATGTACATATTATGTATTGTATGGAGGAAAGAAGTAAAATTGATAACTTTAGGAAACAGTTCCCTACCATCTCTCCTCATTGAATTCATTTCATCCTCAACATGTTATCTTACTGCTATGCTCCTTTCCATAATCTCAGATGCGAAGTCATCTTCACAGAGCATAATATTAGCAAGTGGGTTTCTTGAGCCAGCTTATGGCACTTAAGGGGCATAGGCTTTTCATAAGAGAATCTCTCAAAAGCAAAAATTCAGTGGATGAAAGATACAAAATATAAGCTGTAAGAAGTCATCAATGCCTCAGGCAAACAGGAACTATCTCCTGCACTCAGAACTTAAATATAAGACATTCCACCAGTACTTATTATTTACAAATTAACAGATCATCACCCTCTACAAACCATGCCTTCTTCAGCTGGGCTCACGACAGTTTTCAATGTGACTTGCTAGAACTTCACTGAAGCGTAATTTACCAATGTTCATGTGAATAGATTCAATGGACTTAAAAAGTTGGTCCGCAGCAAGGTCATCTGGTAATTTTGTGAGAAACTGAGCTCCATGAAGAAAATCCAACTGAAGTAGCACATCTTGATGAAGATGAAGTACACCTAAAATCAATATTCAATTCAGAAAATAGAAAAGACACATGCTGATATTAACATCAAGTCTAGAGTTAAAACAGAGTAAGAATTATTACTTTTCATTAAATAGAAGTTGATGCATACCGGGTAACTGGAACGTGAATTTTAATCTATTTCACATAGGTTATGTTTTTACTGAAGCTGCATGATCAATACAAATTTTTCGCATTATTAATTATAATAATAATAATAATAAATAATAATAATAACCATAACAATAAAAATAATAATAATTATTATTATTACTACTATTAAAATGAAAATAAATGAATTTTTCTACATAAAGATGTCAATATATGAACACTGAATAGGTAGGCGTGGGGGATCATCAACATCATCATCATTGTTATTGTTAGCATTATTGGGTTGAAAAACCTTACCTAAGGCAGTCTTGAAAAGAAATTCTTCTCCATCTCTAAGAAACACATCCCACACTCTACATGCAACATCAAGAGGCATTGCTTTGGCAAACACTGTGTAGAGCCAGTCAAGCAAGTACAAATCAGCACTCAATGATGACGAGTTGAAATGAGAGAAAAGGCGAGGTAAATTTTCTCTAAAGAAATCATTGTACGTTTCATAGTAGGACCGCATCTGTGAACAAAAGACATACTATTAATAATAAAATATAATTTTTAGCATAGGGATAGTGATGGCAGAATTTTATACAGGAATTTTCAAATGGCGTGTGGTAAATTTTTGTTGTCTTGATGTACTTCAACAAAAACACTTAAGATACATTTCACAATGGTTTTATAGCATTTCTTAGATTGAAGCAGATATTTTGCTTTTAGATTATGTTAAGATTAATTAATGTATGTAGATAATAGACACTATATTTATGGTATTGAAGGTAATGAGGTAATAATACCATAGAAACTTAATATTTTATGGTCTCAAAATGATAAGTATCTGCACGATTTGAAAAAAATTTACAGAAGAGCACTTAAAAGTCTGGAAGAGTATATTAATGATTAAAAATACCATTTAATGTTGTTCAGAGCATGTTTTCTACACATCTGATTTGAAAACTTTAAATGTAGATCTGAGAGGAGAGACTTCAGAGGTGTCAAAACAATTCTTGCCAAAAATGGCAGATAGAACCAGTGGTGGCCTTTGGCGGCAGTCTGGGGGATTCAACCCTCCTACAATTTACTCAGTTGCCACTAGGGAGAAAAATTAAAAACTATATCTAGCCTCATGCATTCAATTACTTTCGTTTCTTCCTTGCTCACCATTGACAGGTGAGTACAAGAAGCCACTTCACCCATGTGGACTGCCAGGGCATTACGTTTCTCCTCCAAATGCATATTCCCGATTTTACTACCAACTCTTTTTCTATTTTATCTCTGGCAGACCTACAGAGTACTGCAACTAGTGCAGTCTGACCTTCACAAGTTAATGGTACCATTAGATTGTCAATTCACACTTCCAACATTAAGCAACAAGACATCATTTTGGCCATATCCCCTAAAAACTCTTGAGCACTAAGGTAAAGTTTTTGAAAGCAGCAGAATGGTAGATGCACCATGGACAGTCACTGGGTACATCCTAAACATTTTGAGGCTGTGATTTGTTGACTTTGTTTAAATTGGTACAGTAATAATATTATACAATAAATATCATGTGTTTAATAAGAGTTGTAAATAAAACTAAAAATGTTTTTCCGAAATTCAATTTCAGAATAATGAATTTTAGTAAGTAAACAATAACCAGTTTAACAAAGTGAATAATATATTCATTGCATACTATTAATTTTAGGTTATTCCCCTAATATGTGGTAACAATAGCAGATCCTGATGATTAACTTTCATTTCAAAGAACATAATTCTTGGTACATGGGTGGAACATTAATTCAGCTTCTTTACTTGAATTGTTAACTTTTCAAACTTGGGATTATTTATTTAGTAATAATATTCATACTAATAATTTCATATGAAGTTTCTAGGTCACAAACTGAATTTGTGTGCCTCCAACATATCAGTCATTTCCGTCTGAACATTTACCAAAGAACTGAAGCATCAATACAGTAAATATTATGATTACTTAAAAGTTCAAGAGAAATAAAGAAATACACACAAGAGGTTCATTTAGACGAAAGAAGGCCATATGGCAGGGCTGATTAAGAAGATTTGCGAAACATATGAAAGCATCTGCTGCTTCCATGTTGAGAATTAATATAGCAGCAATAAATGACATTCCTTGCACATATCCAACATCTGGACGATAACAAACATATGCACCCAAAAGACAATGCAAGATGTCGTAATAAGGTCCACCCTAAAAATAAAGGAAATATAACAGAATTAATTTATTAAAATATGAAAATTAATTTCCAATTCATAAACATTATATTTTCATATAACTTGAAAAGTGAACAGCCTGATTATTATTATTGTTTTTTCTTTTTTATACAAAACTCAAATGGTTCATACCTTCTGAAATATGCAAAGATTTGGGAACGTGCGTGCTATGTCCAATTGGATTAATTCAACACTTGCTTCTTTATCTGGGTTATCCAATTCAAACTCTGACTTCCCTTCAAGCAATTCCGTTGCTGCTCTCAGTCTCTCTTGGGCTCTGAGGAGCAAAGATAAAATATTTATTACAAGTGGATATTTTCTAATCTCTTTGTTGAAAACAAGCTGTGTAAGAGCTCAACTTAAATGTCACAAAAAAGGACACACATTAAGCAAGCACTTAAATGCACATACTACTCACATACACAATGAAGTATAACAAAGAAAATGCCTCTATGATAAAAAATTTTTTTTACCTCTTGAAACATTAATGAAAGAGAAATATACCCTATTCTGTTTTTGTTGTGATCATTCTAGAAATCTTATCATCACTTCACTGAAATATTTTCGTTGATATCGTTAATGTCCTTTTTTCCATCAACAAAAGGGAAGAAAGAAAAAAGGACATTATTGACAAGTAAAGCACTGAGACCAATAATTTGACCTAGTTAACCAGTAAACATCCTTGAAAAACTAATAATTTATGTTGAAAAGTAGACAAAAGATGTTCATGAAAAAGATTTGATTTTCATGAACCTTTCTAAAGGCTTCTAATATACATCCAAGCATTATAAAATACGAAACATTCTAAGCAATTTCCATTTTGTCTTCTTTGCCTATATATAGGATAGATGCCAAGGCAATTAAAATTATTTATGCTTTTTCCTTTCCTTCTATTTTGAATTTTTATTGCCATTTTCCCTACTCATTTTCAAAGTTCTTAATCCCTCTTTAGGTGCCTAAATACAGGTTTTCAGTGATTTAAAATCCGAAGTCTACTGATAAGTGTGTTTCTTCAACAGTGCTTCTTTAATGCTATGGAGACTATATCACTATTTTGCTGAGAGACAAATCAATTTTTTTTTCTGGAAATGTATAGGAATGACATATACATTACAAAATACCAGTGTAGTGATACAAATGTTTCCTCACAATAAATTTGACAAGCACAAGAAAGCCATTACATCAGTAGAAACATTTAAAAAAAAAAGGATTCTTTAAATTAATTATTAATTTCTACCAAATTTTGAATTTTGCAATGAGACATCATGTTACCAACAGATGTAACTGATACATCAATAAAAGATTAATTCCACTAATTTTGGTAGGTTATTTTCTGGGTATCAGAATTTGAAGATTTTTACATTTACAATTTAATCTTGTATTTTGTTGATAAATTAACATAACAAAGATGAAACCTTTGTGAAAGGATGCTTACAATAAAATGATCACACATGGAATTTAAATAGAAATGGAGAGTGAGACATAGAGCAGAAGAATGGGTATGAAAGCAGGAGACAGGGCAGGCTCATTTTCTTTTGTTATATACGTTCACTTGTCTGACATTCAAAGCATTGAATACAATATGTACTTTATTTTCATTTTGTCAGACATATAATATTGGTATTCTTTATATACAGTATTATTCTGAACTTTGAATTTAGCACATTACTAATGTCAAAAAAATTTCTCCTTTTGTAATGCCTGAACCCATAACAACTATTCAAAGAAATTCCCTTGTGTTTCTGTTCTGTGCTGTTGTGTTCAATTTATTCTAAAAACACTGCAAGTATTATCAAAAAAGGCAGTGCAGTAACTTTACCTAGAGACACAAATGTTGTACAGTTGGTGAGTAATATTTAAATCATTCCCAATAGCTAATCGCCACACTTTGCCCCTCACAGATGGTGGAATCCCTTGCCACCACAGCTCCTGTGCTTTACGTGAGGATTTCCTGAAACAAGGCAAGACGTGTACAAATTAATCTTAAAGAAGATAGTACAGAAAATAATGTTCTTCACAAAAATATTTATGCAAGGTAACAGTGAACAGATAGCAAATTATGCTGTGAAATGGTCACAATTAGAATTACAGTTAAAGGAATTTTATTACGTAAATACTTTAATTACTCGAAGTAACATAAGATTTTCTACACTTCTTTTTGTTGAGAATACTCTCAGATTATGGTAAGAGAACTCCACGACTTAGCCTGCTACAAATCTCTTCACATCATGTAATAATGGCAAATATGATAAGTTGTTCATAATTTTTAGAGAGTTTGAAGCATTAGTCTCAAATAAAAAAAATGAATAGTATATGGAATGATAATAGTTTGAAATAACAATGAATTGTGAAGGATGCAATTGTATTTTTACTTACATAATATCCCATTTTGGCAAAACCTCATTGTTCCAAATTCGAGCAGCACTGGCAAGCTGTTCTTCTAGTTTTAATTGCTGTTGCAATTGCTTTTTACGAAGCTTGGCTTCTTTCATTTCTGAGAACAAAAATTTGTTGAACGCTAAAACAACTACATTTGAAATTATTGTTTATGTATCTGTTCTCTGATGATGTTAGGAACCAAAGCGAGTAACTTTTTGTGCAAGTTGAATAAAAATTATCTTTCATAACTAACGTCAAAGGTGTCTCTAACAAAGAAAATTATTTGATATCTCCGTATAGAAATCAACGATGACATTGCCATGAACAACACAAAAATATGATTTTACAAAATAAAATATTCTATTTATACATGTATATTCATACTTTAATGGCTTCCTAACCAGCACTGCTAGAAAAAAAACCTCTAAGGTATTACTGCATCACCAATGTTCTTGTAATTAATATAACAATAATTTCTTGAAAAACAAAGTTAAGACACACAAGCTTAATGTGGCAAATAAACTTTCCTCAAAGCAAATTTTAAAACATTTGGAATTTTATGCAACAAAATTAAGTAGACTGGAAAATATAAAAGTAAAAGGTAAAGATGAAGATCTCATGGAAATGGGAATTCATCATTACACAAAGAAGAAATTCAAATAAACATCTTATAATTTCCAAAAATCACGAAGTTTCAATGAAAATGCAATGATTTAAGAACATATATCTGTACATACATACTATATATTATACATACATACAATACACTTGCACAGAATATACATACACATACTAAAATAAATAAATTAAAAAAATTAAAAAGCTACTCAAAATACATGGGATTTCATTGAAACTCCCAGAATCACAACTTTAGACTAATGAGAGGCACGATATGATTTTTTTAAGAAAATAATATAAACATTTATTCCGAGCTAGTTGTCAAGGTCATGAAAACAGGTGGTTTTCACATTTCCAATGATAGGGATTCTCAAAACACATTTCAATCAAAATCTTTGTAATTGAACTAATGACAAAATGGATGATGAAATGAAATGAAAAATGATTTCTAATAAAATGCAATTTTAGTTTGTGTTGTTTTCCTTTTCTGGATGTATTTGTTCAATGAACAATACACACATTTGTAAAAAAGAAATTCCCCTTTTAAGATTTCACTAGACCACATACCTTTTTTTCGAGCAGCCTCTACCATGCGCTCATATTCATGACGATGCTTCTGTTCTTCATCCTGAGATTTTGCTGGTAAGTTGGAGGGTCTTTGATGAAGGATAAGAGCAGAGCTGCTGGCCACAATGTCTTCATACTGCTTTGCCCCACTCGATGGCCGGCTGTCACCTTCCTGCAGCACACAATTACCAATACTTTTTCTATAAAAAATAGAAGCTAGCTTCTGCACCTCCACTTCACTTGTGCACTTCCGAGTTAGCCAAGTCAGTTCATTAGAGCTCTCTCTGGTACAAGGAATCGCAAGTTATTATTAAGTTTAATTATTAGTATGCAATTTAAATTCTCAGGATGACCATGACGAGAAATTCATCCTGACATGGGAACAAAAGTTAGGAAACAGGTTTTTCAGTCCTAGTAGTCTATTGTGGTACCATAGCATTCCTACTTTGAGAAGGAGCTTGTTTCCTGATTCAAGCTACGAAAAGCCCCTCATGTCTTAGTTGGGAAGGAATCTGTAATCTACAACACCTGGGAATCTGATATATACCCTAAGCAGAAAACTTACCTCTTCTGACGTTTCATTCCGCAACTTAGGTGCCTTTCCGAACAGCTTCCAGCTGGGAGAGTTGGTGCAGCTGCTACCACTACTGTTAGAGGGAGGGGAAGGATCTCTCGAGAGCTTCCATGAAAACACGTTTCTGAAACAAACAACAAACACATTAGTGAAAATGTGCCTCAGGTTGGAGCAATTTAAATTATTTCAATCTATTGTAATTAACATGATTTCATTGATAATATTTGTTGTGGTGAATATATGGCAGTCACATCCACATTTGCAAGTCAATATTTTTTAATAAATTACATTTTTTAACAATGTCATATGGGCTTGGTAACAACAGAAAGGAAAAGAAAAAAAGAAGGGGAAAAAGAATAAATAAAATTGAAAACGATTGTGTCATGTGCTGCAAATAGTTTTCAAAATGGATTTTTAGAAGAAAATAAAAATAGGTCGGAATATCCTACATTTTTAATCCAGCAAAATGCTATGGAATAATGGAATTTTTAGACACCCCTTCCACCATGAATTCGAAATGCAAAATCTCATTAAATCGCTCGATACATCCACAATTAGGTGTATATAATATTAGTCTGAAGTTTAAATTACCTTTAAAAAAACATAAATATAGTAGAAGAATCATCAGATCATCTGCAGTTGGTAAATATTTCTAAAACAAACTTCTGACAGGTCATTTTGTAATTTATAAAGCAGAGAGTTGGAGGTTACTAAATCAGAAATGGAGATTTGTTGGGAATTAACTTCTATTGAGGATGAGGTGCAAGAAGGGCACTATAGGGCAAATTTTTTCCAAATAGTTGATAAATGGGTACCTGGAACCATAGAACGTCCTGTAATAAAATAAAATTATACTAACTCCTTTTGACTTTGAAAGGAAATTTGAAACTTTCAATCAGCTTAAACATTGTTTCTACAAGTGTTACAATGTACCACTTGTCCTTCAGCTGCAAGATAGACTTCTTTTTCTTCCTTTTTTATTTTCACTGAACTGTGCAATTATTTCATAATTTTTTTTATTTATATTCCTGTATATCTAGGACATTCTAAATCCACATGAAAATGTTTTGAAACTAAACAAAATATATATCTCATTGAAGTTTTTTCTTCTGACTTCAGACAAATTTACATTTTTCAATCAATGATTTCCCAACATATTTTTAATAATATTGTAAAAAAACACATACATTATGACAAATATAAAATTTCTAACAATTATTACCAATTTTTTTTCAATAATCAGTCTGAAATGTTGATCTCAACCCTAAGCATAACTTACCCCTTGAAGATTAAAAAGAGATTCATAAAAAAATTAAAGATTATTGTGTTTTCTGGGAGTGAACTTTTCTAAAACCATGTCATACGTGCATAAATACAGATGAAACCCTTTTCTATATGAAAATAGATCAGTGAATATCTTAAATTACTTTAATTGATGGCAGAAGTGCAACCAGGATTTTATGAGGGGAGGGGGTGGGGAAGCAAACATCAAGAATGTAGACATTTTCTTATTAAGAATTTTTCTTTTTAAGCTGAGTATTAAAATAGTTTCTATTTGTTGACGTTTCATTAATATTTATAGACCCAACATTAAAAATTGACATACTGAGTGTCTTTTGTGGGAATAGAAAATTGGTAAAAGAATATACCCTGCCCCTAAGTGCGCCATTAAATGACAGTAATTCGTTGAATTTTGTATCAATGTTACATGTTTGCATTGGTAATAATTCCGTTTTACAATGCTTACATTACATGCAACACCTAATGCATCCTACACAGGAGTGTATAGAATTTTAAGGTTTTGGTATTTCAATATTTTGCATGAGATGCTGACTACCTTACCCTTAAACACTTTTTTAAATATTTGCCACATATGAATAGCATTCAGATCATATTGTAGATGATGCAAAAGTTTCTCTGCAAGGAGTGTTCGTCGCTAAGACACTGTCGTGAGAAACAATTTGTTGCCTCTCAGCACTTCAGACACACTATTAAGACAAGTGGAAAATAAACATACTTCTGTTGTCGATTATACTCCGGACATTTTTTAAAATGCTTCCGGGCTGGTGTGAAGTCACTACTGTTTGGTTAAGACAAAAGCCTATCAGCGAAACAAACCATTGATTTACTTTACCCGGAGAAAAACACCGCGACTACGGAACTACCAAAATTCACTAAAATTTTCTATTATCCGCGCACGTTTTCTTGAGCACCATTTCACTATATGCGCGAGGAGCGGTAATTTGATTATTTCGAAGGCAAGACTATCTTATACAAACTGTAGCTCAATTTTCGACGTGAAATAGTTTCTATTACATAAGAGCGAAAATGCATGGTAATCAGATCTGGTAAAGAACGCGGATGTTACATTTTATTCTTCAATCTGCTAATACTAGTAAAGGAGAGGGGGAGGGTAGGAATTCCCAGGCTCAAGAAAACGTCCACTTTAAATGGTACGTAGTAATTGTTATTGCGAATTTACAATGATCGCAGAATCACTTCCTTTGTCGAACAAGTTAGTTTTCTACTCTCTGAGCCTAGCAGCTTCTCGGTTTCGCCCCACCGTCTTCCCCGCTGCCATTTAATGATACCTAAAAGTCATGTTATAATAATAATATGAATAATATTAATAATAATGTGAATAATATTAATAATACTATTAATAATAATAATAATAATAATAATAATAATAATAATAATAATAATAATAATAATAATAATATTTATATTTATTTCTGGCGAGGCTCAGACAGTAAAGATTGAAGGGCTCTCCCGTCTAACCACTTACATCTTCACAAGTACATTTACCCAAACACAATTGAGTTGATCCGGATAGCCGAGATCGCTAAGGTAGTAGTCTCTGGCGATCTCTGATTAAAGGATCGCGGGTTCGAATCTCGATTCGGGCATGAGTGTATTAGTGATCATCTCTTCACCTTTCATCATCATCATCCTCCTAACACTTCATTAAAAAAAAGGTTTAGAATCTCTCTGCGCGAGGCTCTTGCCCCTAAATGGGACGTGTAATTGGTTTAAAAAAGCCTAATCGTTTTTGAAACATAAGTTGAGTACTTTTCGGGTAATTCTGCGTTAAGGTAGGGCGAGAAAGTAAGTATTGTTTTAGCGCCACTAGTTCGCGTAGAGAATGGGTACAAATAGTAAGTCTGTTCAATATTTAAAAATTGACATTTAGAAGCTTAACTCAAGAAAAGTACGATGTAAAAGCTCGCGGGAGA
The DNA here is from genome assembly GCA_017312745.1 of Gryllus bimaculatus. Classification (NCBI taxonomy): domain Eukaryota; kingdom Metazoa; phylum Arthropoda; class Insecta; order Orthoptera; family Gryllidae; genus Gryllus; species Gryllus bimaculatus. Next base: position 13,551,724 of record BOPP01000006.1, on the reverse strand, counting down.
CTTACATCGGTACATATCTCGATTCATTTCCAAGTTTTGAATGCAGCCCCCATTGATTAAAAGCACCAGCCACCATCTTACCTTTCATAATACAAAAACCTAAGTGCCCAATGGAAATGAAACGTGCGCGGCACGTGAACACGACACTGACACTACGCATAAAATTCTGTGTTTCAAAGTAGACCTATTTAAATTAGTTTTAATTGATGTACACAAATTGTTTACATTTTATTATATACCAGTGTTCTGAATTTTGGAATTTCCGTCATTCGATTGAGGCGCAACCTCCTGTCTGTTGGGGCTCCAGCCGCTCTGGTTGACCTCTTTACGTAAAAAACTGCGTAAGTTCAAAATTTTTCGAACCCCTCGTACTTCATTTTTACTTTCCCGTACACCTACGTGTATACGGAGTAATATAGTGTGGGGAAAGTTATGTAATGCTGCTGAAAATTGATTTTGAGATTTCAACGGAAATGTACGTTTTGGGGTTCCCTGAAACCTAAAAAGTATTTTCAAAATGTCCTTTCGTCTGTCGTGCGAACACCACAAGCCCCTAAACCATACGTACGATTTTTCCAAAATATTCCCCGGGCGATCTGACTCCACTCAAGGTACCGCGATTTTGTAAAACTTTCTTTAAAATTTGAAAGCCCCTGGACATTTTAAAAATTGTCAAAAACGGCTCCACTTTTTTCTTTACATTTCTGGTAAAAATAGAGTAAAATATACCTATGAAGGAGGCTTATGTCCGAGTTTCACAGTTAACTTTGAATTTTCGAATATGGCAAAAGTTTAATTTTTTTAGGCGCTTTTCCTTCAACTACAAAATTAGACAGATTTTTCGTTCAAATGAAATTTGTTATCCATAATTACTTCTTTCATTCAAGTCATGTAAATTTTTGTGAATATTTTAATCATTTTCGCGCAATATTGCGTGCAGTAAGAACAATTTTTTAAAAAATACAAAAAACAAGATTTTCTCAAAATCAGCTCCAAATTTTTTTCTTCATACTTTTGGTGGGGATATTGTTGAATACACTCTATAAGATGACAAATGCCATATTGCTCTACACTTTTGTTTTTTTCAAAAATTACAAGAATGTATTTTTTTTACTTGTATCTCACGTTAATATTTACACTAGTGGCAATTCGTTCACATTATACTATTTTTGAGTACATGTGCTTTTAATGCCATGTACAGTTTCTCGAAAACTCTACCGTTTTCTATGAAAAGAAGCTCAAATTTCCGCATTTTCAGAAACGCTCATACGATATTTTCTTAAATACGGCTGTTTCTTCGAACATTGGGAACGGATGCACTAACTGCACTCTTTAATATGACAAATTTCTTTGGGATTTCAAATATTACACTCTTGTAATTTTTTTAATGATATCTCACGCCGTTAATATTACACATTTCCTGCAATTTGTAATCACTTATGTATCTGTGAGTCAATGTGCTTCAAATGAAGTTTTTCCGAAATCTCAAAAACTTTCTGTGAAAAAAAATAAAAAAAAATTCAAATTTCAAATTTACAGCAGCGTTTAAGCGTCATTTTTTAAAAAAACGGCTCAAAATTCTTCAAAGGAAATTGCCATTTAGGATGAAATTTTACTGTTCTTTAATATTCTTAAAGTATTATTTCCGTTCTATAATTAGAAAACCGAAAAATTAAGAAAATTAAAAAAAAATGTACTTTGGGCGGCGATAGATGGCAGCTGATAAGAATATGTGGCAAGTTTGTACAGCAAGCCGAGACCAAAGGAAATTGAAAACTAACACGGGAAAGTCTATGCCATTCTGTAGCACGACTAAGTACTATCGCGCACTTACTAACGTAAGAAAAAGTACTGTAATCGTGCGCCGGAAAACGGCGAATTTTCGACACACACGTATTGCCGGGCACTGACAAGGAAAAAGTATGTAAATCCACTTGCTAAATACAGAAAATAAATGCCTCTTAACACATGGTGTATCTAGAATTCGTGTTTTCTGGCTCCTTCAAACCGAAAATCGATTGACGGCGCAACGTCCACAACGCTAAAGAATAAACCGATCAGCCAATTTTTTCTCCAAAACTTATATTCCCCAATCGTTCTAGCGGTTGTCGCGGCCCCTGGGATTAGAAAAATATTGCAATTTTGCAGGGTACTTTACATGAAGACCCTGGGACATTTTGAAAATTATCAAATAGAGACTCCAAATTTTATGATTAAATATTGTTACTGAAGGACGTTTAAGAGAATGGTGCATGTCTAGCTTTCGTTGACATCCCCGATTTGTACAAAATAAGCTCTTTAAAAAAGGCCATGTACAATCTTTTGAATAAGCGAGTAGTTTTTGCGTAATTTCTGTTTGAAATTAATAAAATATATACAGGTTTCACACCAACTACGTGCCACGAGAAAAATTGATTAAATGATATGAAAACCTATTAATTTTAATTATCATTTACTAATGAATATGACAATATTAATTTTATTTTTAGCTTCACGCTTATTTACTTTTTACTCAAATTGTATTCTCAATGTATTGATGCATATCCTTTTTAGCGATCTGCAAGACTTAATGAAAATATCGCAACAATGCAGCATCGATATTTTAGAAGCTAATTGTTGTCGAACGTGCAGATGTTGGCGGTGATTATCGAGTCCAGCTGGCAATGGTGTAACTCCTAGACCGATACCCAGCACTTCCGTTTGAAATTAATGCTCAGTAAGGTATGTTATATATCATTTAATATCATCTGAACCCTAAAAATATTTACTGCGTTTTAACGAAAAGAAAAACGACGAAACGCTATCGGAACTTTTATCTTACGATGGCAGGCAACTCAGGTGTGAGCAGCCAGAATTTTCATAATTATTTTCATGTCAAATTGCATATATTCTAATTACTGTATTGATATAATTAACCAAGCGAATGCACTTAGTTTTAACAAAGGTGCGCTGGCAACAGTGAGTTGCTAGCTTCTTCGATGTATTGCACGTTTTATAATAATAGCCGAAAAGCTAGTAGCGCAGAAAAAGTAATATTTCAATATTACGTAGCCGTTTCCACTAACGCGAGAAAGTATGTGCTGTTGGAGCACCACCAGGTTGTATTTCTGCTGGCGAATTATTTTTGTCAAAACATGGGCCACGCGTGCATGCACCCTGTATTTACCGGTGCTCAAACACCATCTGGGTGGCAGGTGCATGTAATCTGTACCAGAGGATCAGCATTTAGGTGTATCCGATTTTTATCCCTCAGGATTGTGAGTTTCTTACCCCTGGGGGTATGGAAGATGGAATGATGATAGTGAGGGGTGAGAGGACGACACACAAGTACAGACAAACAAATACAACCATGCAGGAAGCAGGACTAGAATCCGCTATCTTCTGGTCCGAGACCGCTACACCTACCTTAACGATCTCGGCTATCTGATTGGCCATACAACTTCATTATTGAAAATCAATATTTTTTCTTCATATGAAATGTATTCTCCCCAATTAATACTTTAATTTGTCATGTACATTTTTGAAAATATTAATAATATTAAATAGTGGAGCTACAACAGCACATACTTTCGGACATTGTTGCTAAATTAGCAATTTTGGAAAATTCAGAAAAAGGGACCTGCGCAATTCTTCATTTTATCTACCCGTGAAAAAAAATTGGAGAAAACAGGAGCGGTTTTTGAGAACATAATTTGATTAAACTCGAGTAGAAATTGAGCGAAAAGTACTAGTTAACAAATGTATGACCTTTGTATACTTCGATTTCTTTTTAACGTGGCGCATGTCGTAATTCAGCGGTTGACGGTGTCGTCGAATCAGCTTCCACCACCTTCAAGCCCCCAATTCCATGTCACCGTAACAGCTGATTTACGTCGTGCACCACGTTAAAAAAAATCGAAGTACAAAGATATGATTTTTTTAGAACAGATTGTGCTTAGGACAAAAATCGTCTTCAACTTCGTAGTTTGAAACCTTTTTGAAATTTTTGAAAATTCAGCGAGTTTGCCGGAAATGTGAGTGGCGCCACTTTTTTAACCTTTATTTGATACATACGAGAGGAAATTTTGAATAATTGAGTTGTTTTTGAGAAATAATTGTTTCAAAGTTGCCCATGTTCAATGCAAAAAAAAGTACCATATTTAAAAAACTGAACATGACCTTATTTCAAGATCTACTTTTGATTAACATATTGCATTAAGAACAAAGTGAGAAAATAAGTGTTACAAATTGTTTATATTTCACGCACAATTACGCGAAAACTACTCGTAGTTTCGAAAAATTGTACTTTACGTTTTCAAGATGTCTTTAAAGACAATATTTCATTAAGGGAAAATATCTATTTTCAATATTGTATTTCAATTGTAAGACGCCGAAAAAATGAAACGTTTACAATTTTCGAAAAAATACGGAATTTTAAGGAATGTGTAACCTGCGACATTCATTTAAGCGCATTTGACACTATTTGAGGACGAAGTTTAATAAAAATAATCGTCCACTCTTTTGGGGAAATTTTAAAAGTGTAAGTAATGCTTCGTGTGATGAGTATTCCCAAAAATTATAATATCCGTTTCAAACTCGCGGGCCTCGAGTTCCTAGAAATCGACCACAGAATACCAATTAGAACAGGTTTTTATACAAACATATTTAAAGGTTCTATTAAAAATCATCTGAAACCTCCCCAAGTAATTTCTAGTATCCGTCAGTTTGAAAATTGTGGGTGTGGTTAAAAATAACTTTGTTTCAGAAGTTGGTGGTCCTAACAAGTGCCTGTCATTGAAGCTGTATTGGGCATTCAGTTCGACCCGCAGTTGCGAGTGGCTACGCACCAATCAAACTTTCTAAAAACGCGTCACGAATTACGATGGACATTCGACCATTCACGATCAAATATTTCGCGAGGCACATTTTGTTTTTAGTTTTATGCAACCTGGGAGGGTATGCATCATGCCATCACAGAAGAACACTTGTAATATTTTTCCAAGGTGCTATGTTACTTTCCATCTTGTCAGTTATTTGTGCAACCCACGATGAGACACGCGCTATCGCAGGTTAGGTAAAACAATATTGAAGTTGTTTTCGACACTTTTCATTTAAAAAGTAGCAATATTTCTCCAACTTTTCCACCCAAGTCATATGGAATTGGCGATTAATGGGGTGGAGCATGGCCGTCTAATCTAATGTAAAGGACCCTGGGTGAGAAGTGGTGAGCTCTGCCTTCAACACGACTTAAAAAGGGCGTGAAATAATTAAAATTGTCTTTGCAAACAATATTTATTTAAATAGCAATGAAATATTGTTGGCAATGACAACACCTATAATTTTTTCCATTTTAAATGCCAACGACAACTCACCACAACGCCAGTATTAAAAGGGCGTACCTACTATTAGCATTACCTTATCGCTCCAAGTCATAGAACGCGGAATACGATAATTTCGAACGTACCATGAGGATTTTGGGAGCATTGTAGTAACTTGGCACGTGCCGTTCCGAGTCGTATCTAACAATAAGTATCTCAACGGGTTGTGCAATTAAGCGCTGGATAAATCTAGGGAGTTCGCGTATCAAAAAAACTTGCGCGTAAAATACATAGTTCACTCTTTTGGGAGGGCAGATTTTTTCGATGTGAAGGATTCGTCGAGAGTCCTCAGCGCCCAGTGTGTCGCGTGCGCTGCGGCGGCCGGGGTCGCGGCCTTGACCCGGGGCGCGGCACACCCTCCCCTTCCCTTCCCGCGTCGACACCCGCGGCCTCGGCCGCAGCGCGGTGCGGCGGCGCTGCGCATTTCCGAACTGCAGGTGATTGCCGGCCCGCCGGGGCTTCCCACAAGGCTGGTCGAAAGCAGTTTTTCTCTGATACGTGTGGATGGAATTGAAATCCAAGTTTCCTTAGGAGAAGGGCCCTTGGAGAAAAAGGCACAGTGGGAGAATTTGTAGGAGTTCCAAAAGAGAAACGGTTGGCACGTCCGAATTTACCACACAGTTTTTACAACAACGGTACATATCATACGCTTCCTCTTAAGAATCATTTTCCCCCGTTCTCTGTTAATTTTTTTTCTCGTGTACCACCTACATCGCTACACCTCTTGTGAAGAGCAAGAATGATGCGGAGGGCGAGGGAAGGAGGAAAAACATGGGTGGGATGCGCAGGAGGCAAAGGATAATTAGGTGTGGGGGGACTGTAGCGCGAGAAGTTAGTTGGGGGGGGGGGGGAAGGATGCAGGTTAGGGTAGGGGCGGTGAAAAACGAAAGGGTAGGTAGTGTGTAGGTGGGAAGGTGAGGGGCGGGTGGGAAATGGAGGCGGATAGGCTCCGGTGGCCTTGTGCGCACCACAAAGGGAGACACGCTATCAATAAACACGATCACGTGGGGCTGCAAAGTTGCGGAAAGAACTCAAATTCAGCGATTCTGGAGGAAGGAGCCGGAAAACCCATATTTTGCGCCAGACTCAAGGGGGTTGTAGCATCACGGTCCTAGTGAATCTTTCTAAGTACTTTTATTTTGATTAGACTTTGACTCAATTGCCCTTAACTTTTCAGTACCACGGTTAGCTTAATGCGTGTAAAATACTCAACATTTCAATTAAGTCATTATTTACGTCAGTCTGGTGAGAGTGGACGTATTACGAGGTGAAGTTTTCCATCCCCTTCAAATCTATATATTTGTATTTCGTAAAGTATTTCAATAATAGCAGTAAATCAAAGTTTAGTGTCGATTAAGAGGAAGAAGAAAGGGCAGAAGGAGAAAGAGGGCAAGAAGGATGAAAAAGAAAAAATGAGAAAGAGGGAGAACAAAAGAAGGAATAGCAAAAGGAGGAAGAAGAAGAAAGATTAATAAGAAGAATTATACTGTTTCGGTAGTTTTGGGGAGTTTGGGGTTGGGGAGGAGTGAATTGAGAGAAAAGGTTTTGAGTTTCGAAAAGAAAGGAAGTCTCGCAAAACGCACCAGAACTGCTGTTACAAGGACGCAAGAGATCTTCGAAGTTGTTAATAGTGAGAACGAATGCATTTATTACAAGTCAAAGGGCCTATCTTTCGACAAGCGAGTGTGTTTTAGGGAGGGTAAAAAACTGTTTATTGTCAACTTCACATTTGGATTTACACACAATTGGACGGTTCGCGCAGGCGAAGCGAGTCGCAGTGATTCCGAATTGTCTTCAGCCCTCTGACGGGCCGGGGGTTGCAGCACGGTAGGATAAGTCGTGAGTGATAACTACTCATATTAAATCATACGATATTCACACCAGCGAAGAACAATGACCTACCAGATGGTGACAAAACACGATCAGGCTAGATTCCGCGTTGTAATGCGGAGGAGAAAGAGGTTTTACCAAAGCTCTGACTCTGAGGAAACGGCGAAAGTAACGCGCTCAGCTCTGTGATTTTCTGGCAACGACTGTTTTGTACTTGCACTTTCATTGTATTATCGTGCGCTAACGCGTCACACGTGTCAGGCATATATTATTGTGCAGCAGCAAAATTTCAGCATAAAGATGTGGAAAAAATATAATAAATTATATTATTATTATTATTATTATTATTATTATTATTATTATTATGAGCCTACAACATTCCATAAAGAGCAAAGACCTACTTTACCAGGATTACAGGTGGTTGATATTTGTAAAATCACCAAACTAAGTCATCAGAATCATCAAAACAGTATAAAGCGAAATAAATAGTAGCTATAAGAAACGATTGCAAAACTATAAGACAACAAACATACGAAAAAACAAACTAATATCTATAAGAAACACTAGTTGCACTGGAAAAAATAACCATAGATAGAGAAATTTCTCGAAGACATTGTAACATAAGAAATTCGAAGACAAGGGTACCATGATAACAACAGAATCGACAACAAAAACCGTTAAGATTTATTTTTAAAAAAATGAATAGTTTTTTCTGAAACAAATTATGTCCTCGCATAAAATGCAGTGCCACCGAAGAGCAACAAGGAAAGTTTTACGACCAAAATTGTTCTGAATGCTACTGGGCTCTCGAACCACGAAGGGAATCGAGGATTAACAGCGGTAGTTTCAACAGAACATCTAGCGGGGACCAAGAGAACCAGCGGCAATCTAGTCATCTGTGCCTCTCGTAATTGTATATTATCCCATTATTCACATAATTTGCTTTATTAAGGGGAATGTAAACTTAAGTTGTGAACCAATTCATATCAATGGAGCAACCGCTGGCGGAAACGATCCCAATATTATATGATTACGACGTGAAAACAGCAGCTATTGAAATTTATTAACCTCTAAGTGCCGACATAAATAGAGATACAATTGCCCTTCAGAGACAATGACACCGGTGACAATGGACTGTCGCAAGGTCAAACGTTCAGCCGCGTAATGCAACAGCTGGGTCAACGACGTCGGGGGGAAACTGGAGGCACTGATCCCGGTCCCAACTTAACTCTTTTAGATGTCAAGTGAAGAAGGAACGCAGACTTGAAACAATTTTCATTCAATTCAAGTGAAAGAAGTATTTCATTGGTGATCTCATTGTCTGAGCAAGTTCATCACGTCTCTCAGCGGCGTCCTCTTAGTGAAGAAAACCAGATATTGCAATCGTCATTTATGAAGTATTATTTTACTTCTTACACGAATATAGTATGGCCGTCGTGATCGACTATATCAATCAGTCTGGTCAATAACTGTGGGCTCTAACGTTTTCGTCTTCCTTCCCCGTCACAAGATTTTTTGATTGATTGATTGGTGATTCCGAGAACTTCTAAGGTCATTATTCCATGGGTGATGTGCATGTTTTTCTCAGGCGATGGCGGTGATCTTCCCCCACTGGATGGCGCCGACCTACACGTCGGCTTGCGGTTTTCCCCAACCAGGCATCTCCCACCAGCGGGGCACCGCCCCAGGCAGGACAAGATCGAAACGGTCCTACGGCAGTTTGTTAGGCTCCGGCATTCGCCCGGTGTTTATCGGAGAAACCACGAAAAAATACCGATCTGAGCGGCCGACCGCTAGCATTCTCCTCTCGAATTCCACCAACCTATGTGTCGAGAATCGAAAGTTCGGCATCGTCGAGCCTCTAACCCTACGATCACCTAGTCGCTGCACACTGCACGGTAATGCGAGCTAAAACAAGTGCTACACATTAAATAAAAGTTACGTTTGGGACTAAAACGTTCTGGTATTGTTAAATCTTTTCTCCCAGGCGTCTTAGGATTCTACTGATTTAAAGGGGGAGAGTCAACGATTTAAAACATGGTTTTTCTTTCTCCATCAGTTGTACGCACCGTGAAAAACACATAATTGACTAAACGTGCTTAAGGGGGAGGGTGCCATGTGTATCGCCCATGTGAAAATGGCTTTATTGATGTACCTTTTATAGAAAATGGTTGACTAGAAAATTTCGATATTTCGCACACAGATTAAACCTCATTATTTTGCCTCTTTTAGTTGACTGAAAAATAATTAGAATTTTCTTTTCAATTAACACTTTTGTCCAAATTTTTGGATAATTATTTTTTAAAATATTTTTATTATTGAAGAATGTTTATACAAAAATGTCAATTTATTGAAAATACTATGAGGAATGTATCCTGCAAATTGCAATAAATTGTGAAAAATAGTTTCTGAGAAAAGCTACATTAATTACAAAATAAGTACATTTTTGGGAAACGCCATTTAAAAAAAGGCTTGTAATTATCGCTGCTCTACTAGAACATTCCTGCTCCGTATTCTGGACCATCTTCAGCGGAAAAGACCAATGCTACCAACGTATTACCACGAGCACGTTTCATTAACTCATTAACAACCCCGCATTGTTCAAAGTTAGGAAAAAATAGTACAAACACGTCATATACTTGCATTGAGTGTCAAAACAGAGGGCATGGCTCATGCGCGCATATTACGTTTGAATAAGAATTAAAGGGACTTCCAGGCATCCTACAAGAAAAATGTTGATATATTCGGAAAGAACAAGGTTTGAACTATTTATTAAGCTAAAACCCCAAATCGATAACTTGACCCATTTCATGGTACCTTCTCCCCTTGACAAATTAAAATAGTTTCAAAACTAACAACGCACAATTAGTAATTGAAAAATATGATCGCTTTACAACCGCCTAAAAAACTTCCCAGGTTCCTACCGATCCTTCTAAGATTCCTTCCCTCGTTTTCCGAAGTCTTTTCCAGACTGTTGAAATCCCACAACTTTTCATTTTCCCTGATTTACAAAGTAGGCTCCCTGCCCGTTGGCACTCACTTAAGTCGGGGTTGGCGAGTGGTCTTTATGTGGCCAAACCGCTTCATTCGCCTCCATTGGCACGGGGGCTGGCTGTCGTCGCGAGCACGAGGCGCTCATGGGGGCTCGAGGAGCGCCTTCCTCGCCGCTGGTTGGGGAGATTGGATAATTGCCGCGTCACGTGGCCCATCGGGCCAGGCCCCTCGCCACCAAAGGCTCCACACGACTCCCCGCCGCTCGCCGTCAACAGCACCACAGCAGAAAGCAGGTCCTCAACTCGCCGCACATTTGTTTTTGCTTCTGACCGACATCAACGATTAAAGATCAATTCCAGTTTACAATTTCCAGTTTAGGAGAACTTACGAGACACGAAAGCCTAGGTCATTGAAGAAAAAGCTTTATCAATTACGGAAACATTCATTACAGAACGGAAAAAAGAGTATAGAATGGTTGAAAGCGTATCGAGACCACCACCAGCGTGCATTTTAGTGGACGGTATGATAGCGTATCCGTGGGTCTGTGTCAATATTGCAGGCTTGCGCGCCAGTTCATGCCGCGTTATTTCGATTCAGGTACTGAACGTTGTATATCATGGACGGAGGTTCAACGCACGACATGCACGAAACAGACGAAACGGCGACGCCTTTAATTAGTACAGAGGAAAACGTTGATTACAAAGTAGCTCTGTCCTGTCAGCGGAGTTTCCCTCTTTTCGGGGTTTTCCTTACGAGGTTCCATAAGGTCTGCTTTCTGCAGCTTTAATGCAACCCACAGACCCCCCCCCTCCGGACACATGAAAATATAGTTTAGAAATATGGAGTATAGGCATTGCTTAAAGGAATCTTAACAGCCACAAGGAATACCAAAAGTCTTTAATATGCACTATAAATAACCTACCATATAAAATAAAAAAAATCAATACGTCCTTGGCATTTTGTAAACATTCGCACCAAATTCCATTCGTGACATTTTCCCCACAAACGTGTAAGAGAGAATGCGATGTCGAAAGCTGTTCACGAAGACCGAATAGATTCCAGCTGGCACATCTGGCCTTGCGACCGGACTGCAAGGCACACGTGCAACCAGTTGCACAATGAGGGGTTAGCTCCTTTCATGCCAGCTTCCGCCCTAACACCCGGGGAAAAGTTCTCGCGACTTGGCCACGAGCAACACTGGCGAGAGCACCTGAAAGACGAGCACGCCCGAGCTTATGCAGAGTGATTCGCTTCATCGCATCTCACACAGCAAAAATTTAGTTTTATAAACTCATTTTATTCACAACAATTATCACATACTGTATCATATCCCCAACAGTATTCCTTTCATGAATATACATCGCAAATCTACTCATGGAGGGGGGGCCGAATTAAAATTACCCCCGAAATACATTCTGGATGCACCGCCGAGCTTCACTCACATAACCCTTCATTAATGAGTTCGTATCTAGATAACAAACAAAATATCCTCAGACAGTTTTTTCGCAGACGCACGTATAAAAATATTTTTTCAGCACTTATGCGTGGAAGCAACTACTTCCAGTTATTGTTTACTGATCGGAAACTGCGCTACGCGTACGGCAACGTAAATAAAAGACAAGAGTCAACATGAATCAACATAGCTGCCATTTCGCAGATTGAGAATGATCCCAAGATAATTTCCACAAATTCGTATTAAAAAATGAATGTACTCATTTCCTCCGAAAGTGCCTTTGGCAAACTCACATCGAAAGTTCAAATAGAGAACACACAGAATTTAAATGACTAGAATCACATGTATCCTATACGTGCATTGGTACACCGAAGTAGGACGAGTTGCCTTCCAAACAGGAGCAACTTGGGCATACGTGATTTCCCATGCGCTGGGAACTATCATCTTGGACCTCCTTCGCGCACTGAACCTTTGTAATATTTATTCTCAATCACTTGTATTCAAATCTATAAACGATTAGGTGAGATTCGAATCTGCTACTGTGGTGGTTACAGGCTTGCGAAACACTTCATACATTGACGAGGCAGCGACCAAATAAACCAAGTCTCTTCCGCAATCACCCAAGTTGCAAGGAAGTTCACGGAGTACAGATGCGCGTGTTTTATTTCGCTTTAATCGCTTCGTATTAATCGCTTTGGCTTTACACAAGCGATACATTTTATAGCTACAACTAGCACTTTAATGCCAAGATATTCCAACGGTCGTGGGCCATGTGTTTGACAACAAGTTGGGGGAAAGCAAAAGCCCTAAGCACACGAAAAGAAAATATAGATATTAAAAAAATTCTGCGCGAGAGAAAACGGCAGCACAATACATCCACTTTTAAACTTGCCGAAGAAATGACACGGACTAGAAGTAATTCATTAGACTGAGGCTATACTGCGGCAATCATTTATTTTTGTGATAACTTAAAAAGTCTCGATTTTAGATTTATACATATAGCAATATATTTATGTAGATCATGCTCTTTGAAGTTACTAAAGGGAAAATGTAATTCGTTCCTTATTTTGTAGCCCATTTGAATAGTGAAAGTTTGTAAGAGTTTCAATAGTTTGTGTACATAATTTTAAATACAATTCAAAAGATCGTATACACTTCATTATTAAAGAGTGTGCAGCTGTTTACACATCAGATCACTTTACACAGCACAAACATTTCTTACATTTTCAAGATTTTTAGTCCTTTTATCTCGCCAATTTTCCTCATTTCCGCCTTCCTGATCTGTTACTCCTAACCTTCCTAATATTCCTATACTCATTTGATACCCCTCCATTCTCAATAAAAATTTTCTTCACCTTTTCCTATAATGTTACTCTCCCTACGACATCCTCCCAATCATCTCTCCACACACCACATTCCCAACACAATTTTCGTCATTTAAACAGTAACTGCTAGCCCCATCACTTTTCCAATCGTGGAATTGGCCACTCATCTTAATGCATTAGACATATTTCATCTAAGATAAAACTATTACCATACACATAACACAATGTATTTATACATTAGATTGAAATTAGATTCTACAATCTTCTCGTACTGTTCTTGGCCTTTCAGTTCCTGATCCCTCACAAAACATTCACCCCTCTTTCCCAATTTTGACTCGCACCTTTATTCTATATACCATCTTTACGTCCCTCCAGCACCCTCATGCTAATTCAAAAAAAGACCACTTCATTTTTGGTTTAATTAGTCTTTTCCTTTTGTTAGCTTTTACTCTCATCGGTTGATCTTTGTCCTTATAGTACACTCAGGCGTACAGTAAGACCAGTCCAAAACATTTCAGTAATCTAACCTGAATCCCATTAATTCAGACATTTGCCACAGTGTAATTTCATAAAGATCACAATCGCTCTTCATCTCCATACTTCCGCGACCTACATTACTACCACTCTTACACGACTATCACAAATCCTCACTCTTGCCCGCACCCTACAACAGATCCTTTCCGTTATACTCAGATCTTGCCTCTTTAATCGCCCCCTTTCTCTAGCATTCTTCTATACACTACTTTCCTGACTTCCCTTTCCTTTGCCTGCAAACGCAAACGTATCAAGTGTCACAAAAAATCTAAAAAAGTGCAAACCTCCACAACTTTGCAAGTTTCTTCCTCTATTTTATGAATAGATTTTAAAATCTTAGTTAATATCAATCACAGCAGCTATAATAAAACAGTTTCGTTGGCAGAAAAGCACACGTTTTGTTTTATTTTAAATGTTAATTAAAAGTTGAAACTTGAATTTATGTAACTAGAATTAAAAGCTACCTAGCTAGTGTACCAGGCGCCCACCACCCGAAAGGATGAATGTCATCGGGGCGCGATAAAACACGCTACTTGCACTTACCGGAACGAAAACGCATGAGAGATTCTTCCGCCGTAGCAGTTGATATGGACAGTAACTTTCTCGGAGGCACTATCCTTTCAAAGAATTGGAGCTACCGGACGACAAACTTTCGGATATAAAGAAGAAATCTCATGAACCATGGCATACTATAAACATTTCAATTGGGAACAAAAAATCTTGATTTGGAAAACGCGTTACCCTTATGATGGTTGTTAACAGCTGTGAATTCTGTTTGCAGCTCTGAAATGGAAGCACAAATGGATTCCAGAAGTCGCAAGGCAACGGCAATATGGCGAATGATTAGAAACTGATGACAACTGCATTTTGTGACCTACGAGATTCCATCAAAAAATATTTTCTACAACCCTCCACTAAATGTTATTCCTGGATTATTCATTTGATCATCAAAGCGTACCCTCCAAGCACTATTCCTAATCTCTCCCCATTTCCCAGGGAGAAATCGGGAATGAGAAACATGAAAGTATTCATAATCTAATTAGCTTGCCGAAAGCATAAAATACGAATTCGACTAAAGTGTGACTTTTAGTTCTAAAAAGTGAAATAGGGAAACTAGCATAAATAGATCGGTTCTCCCTGCAAAAGGTAGAATAGATTTCCCCTCGCATATTCTTGGGTTAATTTGACCCTAATTAAAAAGGGATGAAGATGGAAGAGGAAGGAAAGATCGCGTGCAATCCACTGCTCGTTGGTTAGAGTATGCTCCGGCATTCCCCCCATATTGATAGAAGAATCCACGGAAAATACCTCTCTGAGCAGCTGGCCGCTGGACTTCTTCTACAGACTGCGGCTGAATGCGATCTAACTACATACACGGCGACGAAAATTTCGCCACTCTCGCACTCTAACCCCAGTACCTCTCGGCCAAAACCACTGAACAGGCAGCAGGACTGCTGGTTCTGAGTCGGTCCCCTCCGTCTAATGGTGGATTGTCACTTGTTACAAATTGACTGTAACACTTTTTTTTGAATAAACAAAACAGAACAATTGTAGTACCTTGACATCATTTGAATACAGAAATGCTTCAGTTCACACACAAGACTAACAGAAAAATTTCGATAAGATTTTTCAGAAATGCATTGTCAAATCCTTCCCCTTAGAAGGTATAAATAGAGACGCTACAAGGGTACAGACTTTCTCGTATTATTTGAAACTGTCGCGTAACATTATAATTCTAGTTGAACCCGCAAAAAACACGGATCGTGTTTTTTGGTGTCTCGCCAAAAACACAATTTCCAGGACCACAAAATATGGATTCTGATTACACCACGAGAACGATATTTACTACAAATAGGTACATGAAATATCGGCACTTTTTCCTTCAGCATTATTATATTTTGTCTATACTTCGTAGTATTCGAGATAATTAAGGAGGAAGGAAATTAGTCGTCGTTCAGTCTGTTGTACGACGTGCCCATCTGCGCTTCGCCTTCGTCAACACAATGCCGGAAATTAAAAAGTTAATTTCCTTCTTGGCCGTGCTACAATCACTTTCAGACGACTAAAAACCATTCCACTTCTGTATGAACGCATTTTCACGAACAAATTTCATCTATTCTGAAATTTGGATCCAGCAAAACTGATTTCCTTCCTTCAGAAGTTCCGTCAGTTTCTCTGTGATAATATTAATTTAGAAAGCTCAAGATAACTGGTAAAAAGGCGTATAATGAATTTGAACTTATACATTTGTTTACCGCTTTATTATTTAAGATACAATTTGTCACAATTTGATAACAATTTGAAAAAAAAATTATTAAATTTCAATAGTTTTCTCTTGGTTTACATGAGTTACGCTCAGCCCTAATCTCATTCTGAGTATCAGAAAACCAGTCCGCCTGCCCTCGTCATAACAGTTCCGTGACATCTCCAGAGAACTGTCATTTTGTCTGTCACAAACAATAACTTGTGCGCCAATACGTTCGGTGACGTACGTCAACAGCACCACGCCCGCGGCGGGGCTGGGCTCGCCGCGGAACGATGGTTCTGCGACGGCCCCCGCTCTCCATCTATGCTTCCCCCGCCGCAGCCTTGGGGCCACCCGTCCCCTCCCACTCCCACTCCGCCCCCGCCAGCTGGACGCCAGCGGAACAGCGAAAGGTCGGTCGCGAGGGCGGGCGAGCGGGCGGGCCGGCGCTGGCATTCCGCGCACCGCGCCCGCCGGCACTCCAAGGCCTCCTCCGCTCTCGCTCCGCGTGACCAATGGGCTGGGCACGCGATCACACGCTACGCTAGACGAATAGCAAACACAGACGCTGCCCGCTGCTCTCAGCCAGAAACATCGTTTGATGTGGGAATTGCTCTCGCTATGAAATAGCTAAAATGAAACGTAACGCCCGAAGCAGATTTAGAAAGTATTTCCGGAGACGCTGGTTCGTAACCCATCCACACATTTTTGAAGCAAAATAACACTTTTCTTCGAATGTAAATTTCTTGACGTGACGTCCGCTCGGGATTAATGGAAACACTTATTTGCACAACAATACAATTCTTTTGACGAAACTTTGTAACATTATCCACAAATGTTGGTATTTCGGGCATGTCATTTTCTGGACCCATACTGCGTTTCGTGGTGCAAAGGACTTCTTTATTTCGAACTCCATGGGGATACGGCAAATATTCGAATTACCGAAAATTTAAATTAAGGAATAGTCCTATGTCGGATGAAGTAAAATTAAAATAAATGAAAAAAAAAAGTTTTGAGAAATGTATAAAATGTAATTCAATGTAAATATATAATTCATCAAACCGTGGGAGAAAAGAAAACGGAATACGAAGGATCTAGATGCCCAAATAAAGCCAGTAACGACACAGCCAGGGTGAAGTTACCGAATGCATAAGGTAAGAAGGAAAAGGAAGCGGAGAGAGAGAGAGAAAGAATGCACGAGGAAACAAGAAATGTAAATTCTGAGGTTCTTCTGACACGGACAAAACTATCTCTGATGTTCAAGAGGATTCTCCACAGCCTAGGAGAGAATACATTGTGAGAAGAAACCTCCCAACGTTCCGAGTGGAAAAGAACTGCCTCTTTCTCAACGTTCTTGAGCAGATCAAGACTCATTGCGCGCTAAAAGGCGAAAAAAACAACAACAAAAAATTCAAGGGTAATAAACGCTTCTTGGAATTACCCAATGTCAAGTTAACCTCTGACCTCTGTACTTCCAAATACCTTGTTCGTGTGGGAATAAAGGATGATTGAAGCGATGTCATTTCCACTTGCCTCTTAGGTTCAACGACGGCTCGAGGTACTTGGTTGGTACGGAAGATCGAGTTTCAAAAGACGCCGCACATTCTCAAAGGGTAGGCGGCAGAAACGCAAAATATCGCGTATTACCTTTCATCGGTGCGTGCCTTATTATACATCAGGTGCATTCCAAATACGGCCGTCAGGAACAAACCTTCCTTAAACATTTTCGCGACGACGAGACTGACCATTACTAATACTGTAAGAATTAATTACTATACAAATCTAACAACTGCAATTAATTCACTCATACGATGTCGCTAATATTTGATGCAGAGGTTCCATACAATAAGCCAGGATGCTTTCTCATTTACAAAGGGAACCTGTCTCTGCAACAGAAAACATTGGGTTTCTGTCGATTGAATTCGCTCTTTCCAGCTTTGCCAAGTATGGGGGTTTCAAGATTCCAGGGCTGACCATCCTTTAAAAGCAATTAGTTTCCATTCCATTTTGGATAAAAACCAGGGTCAGCAACTATGTATAGAGTCAGAGCCGATGCTCTTTGAGATCTAGCTACAACTGGAGATGAGACCTTTCAATGGTCGAAGCTATCGGCTATTCTGGTATGCTAAGCTGGAGATCACGGTCGCCACGCACTACGTAAGGTAATACACAAACTATAATATTAGACATTTTATCTCTAAGAATTTAAGCTTTTTGGTATTGAATCGGATTCTTCTTTGCGGAGGCAAGAAACGAATCACTTTGGATTTTCATCTAAATCAGAACTAGTAATAAGTATTTAAATAATTGATGATGTACTTTAATTATAGAGTAGTTTACCCTGTAGATCAGAGATCCCGTATTTAGATACACACATTAAATACTTTCGTTTTCTGATTCGGGAAAATCGGCATCGTTTCTTCGCTTGATTTGTTCCACTTTCTACACAATACGAATGTTACTGAACTCTAAAACACAAGCAATATGACTGTGTTGACAAACACTGTGATGGGCTGCGAAATAAACTGTTACACTCAGATTAAAATCGTTCTCCCACAAATGACCAATTTTGAGAGGTATTCCCTTTCCTTACCGAAGTCATGATTCTACAATTCTAAGTCGTTGCGTATTAGCAGGTTTTACAGATGCCTCGTCCGTAAGCGTCAAAGGGCCACACACGTTTACGATACAGTCAGATTTACTCGTGTTTTCCCGTATGTCTGAGCACGACCGTTCGTCGTTGCAGTTCCGCGGGGAAAACTACATGGGACGAAACCCATGGACTCCTGATTTCCTTCAGGATACGAGTTTGTGGTAGAACGTATCCTTTTCCGGTGTTCGTGGTTTTCCTGTTCCGGATATGGTTTCTTGGAAATTACGAGGGAGTTGTCATTTGCCAGATAAACAGACATTATGGCGACACTATAATCATGAAGTGCACTGAACAGTTCGTGAAAAAGGAGAACATAATGATTCCAGAGTTGAATGTTTGAACTTTTGTCCAATGCCACATATTTTTACCAATTAAACTAATTACGTTTCTCGTACAAAAATAGTACCCGATAAGACAATAATACAATTGTAATCAGATTAGTCCCTCTAAACAAACGTTATTTCTGAGGAGTAATTAAACAGTTCTCCACTACTAGCCTTCCTTTAATTGAAGAAAAATATTTATTCCTAGTTAAACATTATTGTCGCTTCCATTCAGTATTTCAGTTAAGCACGAAAAGGGCAAAACCCGCAAGGGTAGATTTAGAAAGAATCCCGAGTGTGTGAGCGTTTTCTGGGTTCAGTTAAGCGCGAGAAGAGCGAAGTATTCGGATAAATTTGAAACATATCTCAACCACGTGCCTCTAATGGAGCCCGCACACGTTAGGAACACGTGATTGTTTTACGCGTTCCATTTAGCCCGTCTGTGACCCCACCGACGAACGAAACTCGTCTATTCCTGATGCTCTTCATGATACGCGTTCTTGGTCGCCTTATCTTGAAGGTACACGCGCGTAACACTGTTCCGGGTACTGTCGTGTAAAGAGCACGTATAGCGACGCACCTTTGCCCAAACAAAGGCGTACCACTGCATGCGGAAAGGTACGCAACGGATGGGCCAGGACGACGGGCCGCGGGGTGGCGCCATGGTGGTGAACTGAAGTGCGAACCGAGATGCGGTAAACCAAACATGCAAAAGTGAGTGTGTATGGGCCTTCGAAAAGCCATTAAAGAGGTCCAAACACCCCTATGCGCCGCTCGCAAACCCGGTGCGACCCTGTGGTAAATCTGTTATCGCACTGTTCCACGTTGTGAGAATAGCGATTGAAGAGTCCTTAAAGGTAACTGAACAGAAAGAAGTCTGGCTCTCAAGACTCGCTTGAGCCGGGTGTAAATCTGGTGTCCACCGCTGCAGTTTCTTTCCGCATGTTTCGGTAACAACGCGTTGGTGACCAATTTAAAAGCGACGCAAGTCGCGCTTGCCCGTGTAGAGCTTCTATTAACGCGGGTTTGCTCTGGGGCTGGATCCATTAACCCAGAGTGCAGACGACCTCCCGGAGTGGCCAGGTTCAAGAGCCGAACAGCATAAATGGCCGACTTACCGTCTTGGGGGAGCTCCAGGCATGGGCAAAGTATGGGGCCCTCCACTAACAATGAAAAATTGAACAGACGACTAATTAATTAGTTGTTGTTCCAAACACATTAACTGCTTAACTCATTTCTCCCTTTAAGAACAGTGAAGGCCGCTTTTCGTGAGATGGCAGTGTTCCTTTCCGACGCCGACCTACACGTCGGCTTGCAGGGAGGATTTCTCCCTTCAGGTATCTGCGCCAGCTGGGCAGCGATCCAGCTGGGTCTCTATTTTAAAAATCAATATTAATATTGCGGGCAATTTCAAAAATCAATAGTAACTCAATATTTTTATAAAATGTTAAAATTTTTTATTAGGATCCCTATGGGGCGGCGGCCCTAAGCAAGTGCTTAGTCTACCTATGTAAGAATCCACCCCTGAGCACAGGCGCAGGCGCTGGCTCAAGCTCAGGCGCGGGCGTAGGTGCTGGTGTGAGTGCGCGGGCGGGCGTAGCCTTTTACGTAATCAGCAGCGGCGGCGGCGGCGGCGCGCAACCGGAAGCTGGCGCGGCCGCATACCTGAGACCGTATCTGTGGAATTCCCAAGGCCCGCCTCGCGTATCGCTCGGCCGCTGTCCCCGCTGCCGGCCGAATTGACCGCGTACCCCGAGCGCTCGCTCGCGAAACTCCAAAGGGAAGGAAAAGGGGCCTCTGAGGCCAGAACGCGTTATCAAACTTTAAGGGTACGAGACGAGCCGTAAGTTATCTAGTATACCGCTGTGTCGAGTGGCGAGCAAACAGAGGCGTGAACCTGGAGGATTTAATTATATTGGCCGAAGGAAAGCTAACTACAGTATAAACATTCGAAGAATCGCGTTATTGCAGTGAGTGTAATTCACTATGCACCGTTTATATTCTGGCATTAACATTTCCGTATTACTAAAGTTAACATAATTAACGTAATAATCTGTCATCCGCTAACCAATAAATATGATCGTGAGTTATAATATGTTTCACACTCCTATATCTTTCTCATAATCACCGTGAAGAGACCCTCCCCCCTCCACCTCAACTTAACCTCCCTGGCAGCCATGCCGCACTATGCTACTTTGTAGCCATTTCTACACATTTGGTCATCTGTCAAGTGGAGATGAAAACTTGTTGGTTTGTCGTTAAGCAAGCTTGTATTTACCGACGTTTTCTCGCCAGCACAATAGTGGGGAGGGGGGGGGGCAAGCACGAAGCGACTACTGCATTGATCAGGGGGGCGATATTGATGAATACTTTACTTTCAATTCAGGATACTTTTGCAATCGTATCCACATAATATGAATTACTCTGGAATCAGAGCTAATGCTTAAAAATGTGTTAAAAACGATATTATTAAATAAACATATTCTAAAAGCAACGTAAAACAGGTAACATGTATATGCAATACACATTATCTATCACCATATCATGTAGTTCATGTAAACGTCCTTAAGTACATATTTGCTATTGGAACAATACAATAATATTTAAAGAAGTCTACTTTAAATTATTTTATTTAATGATAAAATATTTGCGTTCAAAAATGCAATATTTTTAAACAGACCACATATGACAATGGTACTTTTACTTTTCTTCGGTTATCAGTGAGTAAACCTCTTTTGATGCATGGCAAAATCCCTGTCTAAGGCTCGCACTGACGTAGATGAAGAGAAGGCGATGTATGCGAGAAGGTCGTCAGTCGACGCCAGCGCGTTCTTGCGGGGCTTCTGGGTCCCACGGCCGGTCGCAGACAAAGACAGCGACACTAGCATTTGATACAGTACAAGGAAAGTCAAATTAACACCTTAAAAAAGGTCATCTCGCAATTTTTCCAAAGAAATGCAACAACTACTCGTATTACTGCTTTTGTCAACCCTCTTCCTCCCTAGCATTGCAGAGCTTTCAAATTGCAAGGATGTAAAAAAAAGTCAGTTGAACATTGCTCATACATCGCTTTTCTAGGAGCTCATATCCTGGCTACTAGAATATTTTGTGAAGAAAGATGTGCGTTAATGTAGTTTTCTTTTATTCTCCAATTATTTGCGGTGGGTTTCCATGAAATCTGAGCTCCAAAAAAGCAATACCACCACATCCTATTCTTTGGATCACCTGTCAGGGGTCGCCATATTTGCACTTCAATCACGAGCGTTTGTCAAGTACCAGGTGATGCGACCAGTATGTTCAAATCAAAATCATGTCCATTCAATGTTACTTGATATAAATTTGAAAACTGATCAAATTGAACATTGTTTAATTATTTTAGATTTTCATTTTATTGTCCCTTGTCTAACGAATTTCTTTCATTCATGCTTTCAGAGGAGCTCACAAGCAAATTTTGTAATTGTTGCGTACAACTTAAACACTACATACAACATTAATTATCCGAATGAAATGGGCATCAGGCCGATTCCGATTGTTGAAATTAGGATGATAGGATGAAGCTCAGAAATTAATCAAAGGCGACGCCAGACCAACTATAATTAATGAAATTAAGAAACATACGTCACAGAAAATTAAAAGTATATTAGTAAATATAAACAAAACTTTTCTCAATATTCCTCATATTTCTTGATTTTTTCTCTTAAAATCTATTCGGATAATTGGGAATTCGCCTAATGTGAATTCGGACAATTTAGGTTCCTCTGTAATTTTGAACTATAAGTTATTCTAATCAATTAATCTGGTAAATCACCACGTACTCATCCCCCCCCCCAAGGAAATTTTTCTGTTTTCATCGCCAACAACTCGTTTGAGAACTAGAAATACACTCTCGTAGTGGCTCTTTCTGGCTCGGTTGCATGTTGGTAAAATAAAACGTTTCTCTTCCTCTCATTGAATGTCATATTTATTAAGAGATTTACATTAATCCACATCTTAAATATCGAACGTATTATTTTTTCCAAATTATATTGATTATGAATGTAAGCATGATCTACCAGAAGAGATGCTGCATGCTTCGAACTCAAATTTATTTTCCGTGCGTGCGCATCATCTAAGCTTCACCCGTATTCCGAGACATCATGGATGAAGCCCAACGCGGTTTGCAGAGAGCCTGAAAATCTCACTTCAGTCAGACTTTCGAGCGTCATTAACAGATTTGGAATTCTATTTCAGTACGTGCATTTAATGACTCGACACACAATCGTATAGTCTTTTATTTTTCTGACAATGAATGAGAAGGAAAGATGGCGCCCGGTCTGTGGCATGATCTATAGAAAGTTCAAGCATTCTTCTAGAAAAGATCAGCGAAATCACTGTCAGAAAAGTCAGTCTGTGGCACCGGCCGGAACGGAATTCACAAAGTCACAACAACTAAAAGCAAAAAATCAATTTCTGACACCTTGCCGAATAGAACACACGACCTTCCAATCACTAGTACGCTCGACCCAAAACCTTGTAAATTGAGAACAATGCAACAAACAGCTTTTACATATTATTCTAGCTACTTGTGTCTTCGAATATCAATGGTATGCTGAGGTCGGGTGAACAGGCCAATAGACCTACGCCTGTGAAAAAAACTATGGGCCTTACCTCCAATGTAATACTTCTACGTATTGTTGACAGTAACACAGATCGATTAACGAATTCACACAAGAGGCTTTGCAGCACAAAACCGTATATGGTGGGTCAATTTCTAAATGGGACTATTATCATCAAACGCACGGGTAGAGAAGATTAACAGGCACTGCATTCGGAAATAACGCCAATATACCGTTTGTCTTGCTCACAGACAAACAAAACATAGGTTAGTGCATTAAGAGAGTTCAATATCGTCTTTGCCACCATGGCATCGTAACAATTTTGAACTTGTCATTTTTTAATAAAAAACTTTTTATATCTAACTCCTCATAAGGGCAATCGAGGGAGGTTTGATGAAAAATGAACACACACACATTTTGTAATATTTAATTATTATCACAAATTAATAAACGATTTAAGTTAATAAAAATGTTTTTTATTTGAAAATAATGATGAAACAAAATGTACACAATTTTCCCAATATTTAAAGCAGTTAATACAACTCGGGAAGGAGGTTCGAACGGAAACGTTCATCTCCGGGAGGGAGGGGCCTTCTTGTTGCGAGTTGTTCCTGGGAGGGGAGGGATTTTTAAAAAGCTAAATTTTGGCCACTTCTCTTCTGATTGGTCACATATTGAAACTGCAAGCTACAGCCATCACCGCTTGAAGGGGCTCCTGCGCACTGCTGACGAGCTCCGGGCAGGCGCTAGCGAAAGCCTCTCGCGGGCAAACCCTTTCTCCTACAAGAGTTTCTAAAATCGCTATTCCTCGCGCCCTGATGTGCGTCACCTTCAATGTATTGAATTGACCCTAGCCCAGATTTACAATACACGATTCTAATGGACCGGGACCCAGACCAACAACTTTCCAGAGGGCGCTAAGGATTCCAAGGAAGTTTAATTTCAAATCAATACGATGTACAATGTGGCAAAACAACCACCCTCTTAAAATGCGATGCATAAAAAATGGCTATCCGCCTTTTGTTGATTTTTTTCAATGTTGGCCGACATGCATCATTTGAAGTAACCTTACGGTACGGGCGCGTACTCAAAAGCTCGTAAACGCTTTATTACGAACGTCGCAGGGCGTTGCGTGTCGTATAACATGAGAAGTTTGGAGTGTGTATCCCTCGATTGTATTTTACAGTTAACATTGCGAGAAGTATTATGTTCTTTGGGCCCACAGCTACAAGCACTTCAAATCCGGGCATGACCCGTTAATGGTGCATAATTCGAAGGACCTTCTGAATGCTGTTTACAAGCCGCTTGATCTGTGTAAAAGATCTTATGAAATTAATGTAAAAAACTAAGATAACTTTTTATACCAGTGCTCGTCAAAAAAAGATCCGAACCGGTTGAATAAGGACGAACGTTTTCACAAGAAACGTTTTCGAAAGGTTTTAATTGGGAGGAACTAACATTTGTATTTACTCGCGAAAGTCGTCTTCCGCGCCACAAGGAACGTTGTTTTCATGGCTGGCGGCAGATTCCACAAAAACCTATTTCTACAACTTAGTTAACACCTTCTGTGTAAAATTACAAGAACCGACGCTTCAACATGGAGCTCTAGCCGCAGAACTTGAAGTTACACGTACTCGTAAATGGTTTTAAAACATCGACTCAAATCCCAGCGTGACACAACGTGACAGCTTGTGAAGTTTAAAAGGCGTGGAGTACATTCAGAAAGGGTAACAAAAGTAATTATTCCCATTATTCTTTCCTGTACAATTACATATTTCAAATACGGTTAAATACAAATTCTTAGACTGATGTTTTTACTTCTTGGCGCGTGAGGGCCTGTCTTCACGATGAAATATCTCACGGCATTTCTCGGTTGCCAGCACTGCTCGATACGGTCGCGATCATGCGACTTCAGCGGCACCATCACGAAAGACAAATGCCGTGAGATATTCCGTCGTGAAGACAGGCCCGCACACGCCAAGAAATAAAAACCCAAGTATAATCTCTTTAACAGGGTAGTTCTCATACTCCCCCCTCCCCCGTGTATTTTGCTGCGCTTCGCAAGATTTATTCACGGAGCACTGACTAATTCCCCATTACAAATTGCCAGTCACTATCGCGAGTAGGGGTGTGATGCCGTAGGCAGCCAGAACGTATGGTACCTTGTCTCCCAGGGCACAACTTGAACTCAACAGTGGAATTTAGCATTGCCCTTGTGATGCTGCAGCAAGTCACACGAAGGGATCATGTGAAAGGGCAGTCGTGTTAAACTGTCCAGTCAAATTCAACGCATCGATAGGTTGCCAATTTGAACGACCTCAAAAACTTTCACCTCTATGTCAATGACTCAATGGAGCACTAAAAATGCCGAGCACAAGACAGTGTGTTCCAGAGGCACCGCGTCTGCCCCAACATCTGGACAAAACTTCAAAGGACGTTCTTGCAATGGTCTTCCAACAGCACTTCAAAGCAGCAGCCAGCTGGTGCAGGTGGAGTTCGTGATTGGCCTCCACGCACGCGGCGATGAAGACTGCAAGTTTGAGTCCGGCATACGGCGTACACGTTCATGTCACAGTGAGCAGATGGGCTCTCATTACATGGCCCCTTCCCCCCCCAATCTGATCATCTTCTCATCTATAATTATAATTCACCCCATCTGAGGTCACAACTATTCTAAACACTAAAGGTAAAGGCATACCACAACTGGCATCACCTGCCCAGAAACGGGAAGGACATTCGAGACCCAATCCACCTCCCTGGCCCGTGCTCCGAAATGAAGGGTAGTGGCAGAGAAAAGCAAAAGCCAAAATAACAATTTTTTTAAAGATTGGGTTTTGAAAGTGTGAAACGTTAAAGTCTTCAAATGCGTTTTCTTTAACATGAATAAAATGTTAACTTTAACATTGATATTTTTAAACATGTTCCACAATTAACTTATTTATTCAAACTAAAAATATTTGTTACCACTCATGCTTGGAACCTAGTACCTTCGATCACTATTTATTAGTTATCAAGAGATATTTCATGCAGCATGCGCAAGGCGATGCAGCTTTTCGTGGGTCGCATGCCACAAAGTAATTAAATGCTGGGTTCAAGTAAACAAACCCTCGACAGACATGAATCAACAACCGCCTCAACCCATACTACAAAGGATTTTAAGACCGCATTTGTAAGTCTCCATGAAAATGCACTAAATGATAATGTACGCTACTCGTTCGGAATTTTTGACATACGCATTTCAAAAATAAACTTCGGTTCTTATCGGTGCCTCGTCTGCAACCGTTCGTTTGACAAAGCCTACTAGGATTCTTACTAGTTACGAAAATAACTATTTGTAACTGTATTATTGAGTTATATCGCTTTATCTTGACCAAGTAACGAAAAGCCGACGGCAGTTTTAACGGCCGACATCCGTTCAGGATGTCACAGTCCGCCGAGCCTTCAGTACAACGAAAACAAATTAGCTGTAGCCAACGATGGCGTGTGAGTTCACTTATTCCAAGAAATATTTCTTTATGATTTTTTCGTATAAGAAATTACGAAAGAACATATGG
Source organism: Gryllus bimaculatus (assembly GCA_017312745.1). Lineage (NCBI taxonomy): Eukaryota > Metazoa > Arthropoda > Insecta > Orthoptera > Gryllidae > Gryllus > Gryllus bimaculatus. The sequence goes on along the minus strand of BOPP01000006.1, from coordinate 13,524,861 downwards.
CCGTTAAAACAAACAGAGTCGGTTAGGTTATAAACCTCTGCAATCATCTCGATTTACGAACATCAACCGCGTCTGTTATTTGCTTTTTATCAGCCCATTGATGTTAATAGCTTCAGCATGTTTCACACGAGTACAGATTTTCATAATAAACAGAAAGAATATTTTCGTAACGTAGCACCTGCTGCATTCGTTCATTCGCGCCGCCCGCATGGCCGACAGCCCGGGGCGTTGCTTCATGCTTGGGAAAAGGCCGCGGGCTGACGTAACGTTGTTGGAACCAAACAGAAAAAAAGCGTAAAAAAGAAACAAAGTACCCTCAAGGTCGCTGCAGAAGAAGACACCGCAGCGCCATCCAGAGAAGCCTTTTCGGTTTATTTTCGGCCTCTCTCGTCAAGTTCGTGCTTCTGAGCGCGAACTTGCTCAGATCTTCGTTGCGAGCGAGGAAGTAACGACCACCAAGAGACTACAGTAAATGCCCACAGTAGTGCTCAGCGCAGTCCCTCAATCCCAGAGCAGTAACCTCGCGAACGAGCAGGCCAAGGGTGAAGACAGAAACGGGCATGCCCAGTTGTTGAAAATAAAATCCTTTACTACATTTAGTTAGTAAAAAACTTTGGTCTCGGTTGACCGGAAGACGGCGCGTCCTAAGTACAGTTGCCAACCTTTGGGCTGTCATTCCACGACCTGCCTCAGGGCAAAATGGTGCATTTCGCTTATAGGCAGATCGCACAATGACGGTCGAAACTTTGGCAACTGCGCAGGACGCGGGCATTTCACGGACAACCAAGTATCAAAAGACTCCCGCCGCGGAAGCCTACGCTTTCATTCGGTAGCGTGCGTTACAGTCAGTTCGCAACTGAAGTTTCGTAGTTCAGGAAATCTAGGTTCGAGTGCTCTGAAAGATCCTCCATAGATTTTCGACACCCTTCAAGTACCTGACCTGACGATGCCACTGCCAGGACAAGAATACAGGGACCGGCAGCTCCAACGGTCGTTTCTGTGGCTTCCTCCGATCAATTCCTGCTGGACGCCACAGCAGCACCTCAAAAGATGGGTCAGAGTCAGGGTAACAACTTCACTTCCCAACTCTTTCTTCACAGTGTCCTTTCTCAGGTAGCATTGCGAGTACGTGAATTATCAGAACGCGAAAGAGTAGTAGCGTTAAAGGAAGTAATTCATAATCTATGGCTTTTCTCACCGCCCTCATTTTTGTTCCGGACTACATAGTGAACTGTGGCTGAAATTTTGTGACAATCGCAGTCATTCTACAGGACAGGGTCCCCCTGCAGATTCTCGACAACATTCAGCATTCACCAAGGCCACGAACGAGGCAGAAAAACTTCGACAAGACTACTCGTGTGAGAAAACCCTTTATGGTATGTCATCTAGTCTTTGAGAAGTTCAAATAGCATAATTGCCAATCTTACTTTCCGGCAAGCAGACGTTATTAAAATCAAGCGAAACATCCAGATTTTTAGGACCGACACACGTGTATATTTTTGTTTCTTGGCGGGAGCAGGTGTCCTTTCCGACGCCGAGTTCGCATTAACGTGCAGTTCCGTCCGTGGCGAGCGAGAGCGTTTTTGTTGCGCTCCCAAGGCAAATCAACGCCCGCTGGCCCGCCCGCGCGCTGGCCCCTGACGGCGCCGAAGGTCGGGGCGGAGCAGCCGAGCGCAGCGCCCGGGGCGATAGCCCGCGCCTCAATGGAGCGAACAGCCAGCCGGAAGGAAGCGTTTCCAAACACTCGAGGCGCGCCGCAGGCGGTGCTCCAACGTCACTCGACTCCCCGGCGCTCCGGACAGTACAGAAATACAACGCATTCTCGATAACTAATGCAGTTCTACTTCCCCGATACCTGTACTGTCCGAATTAACTTATTTCCAATTAATCTTGATTTATGAAATGTGCGGTGACCCGCGGTAAAACAAAATCTTCATTAACTGGAATTGGAGTTCCTATTTTTTTGATTCAGAGATTTCGAAGTTGCACAGAATTTGAAAATGCTATACACTTCACGTTCAACAGTCCTAATATTTTCTTTTATACTGGGCAATTCGCAGAAGCTCCGACGTCAAGGCAATCCACTCCGGGGTAGAATCGTGCACCGCGTCGTCGGTTTTCGCGTGCCTAGATGGAATACGGACATTTCCCTCACTCTAATCCGCAAGACTCTCGGGCTAGCTATTAAATACCACTTACACGGCAGTGGGTCAACGAGGCCGGAATGTGATGCTGGCCGCTTCTGATGCATCTGCTACCGGGGCCTAGTAAAACGCAGAACTTCATCTTCGCGAACCCCGCGCGCATTCTGCGGGGCCGGCCTCCACACCTCTCAGAACAACGCTCGTCCGCGAAGCGCCTCGCCCAGAAACACGACCGCACAATCAGGCACGCATTGAGGTGAAGTAACAGCTACGCTTTGCTGAAAGCGTAACTGAAAAGAGCTAATTTTCATAGCAGCCAAAAGCACATGTCCGAAAATGTCAATAACTCAACCTTGGCGAATATGGTCACGGATTTTACAGATTTTTATCCATGTACGATTGAAATTCAAAATTAAATCGTTACTAAGGCCTGTCGAAACAACTTATATTTAAACTCCCTGTACCCCTGCGATTACATTACACAAAAGAACAACAAATGCACTGTAAGGAAAATCGCAACTTTCAAAACATCGTTTCGTTCCGTAAATTCCGTTAGGCAAGTCTTCTCCAAAAATGATACATAGATATTCAGATTCAATTCATGGCAGCATGAGAAAGCGAACTCCGCCCCACGTGAAGAAACCAAACATTATTTACGCTGGACTAAATCCCTGCGTCATCAAAGCGGCCGTCAGCCTTCCTGAGAGGAACTTGCGACGTCGTAGCCGGGAGGGGCCTGCGTTGAACGCTGTTCCGCAAAAGGACGGCTGCTGGCCATAAAAACGCTGACAGGGTGCGACGCCTGTGATCACGTCGGCAGCCGCTCCTCCCTGACACCCTAAGCGAGGGAGTGTGTGAAACAGCTGAAGAGCTAGGGACGACCTTCGTTTTAGAAGCCTCTTCGCACGTGAGCGTGAAAGCGCAAAGAGCGGGATGGGGTGGGGTGGGGAAGAGAGAGAGATTGCGATGGACGCATCCTGAGTTCAGATACTGTGCACGATCTAAGAACCATACAGATGTAAACAAATATATCTGTTAAAAATAACCTTTTACTGGTTGCTTAGATTAGAGGCAGTATTATCATAAATTTTCAGTTTCATTTGAAACTATGAACATACAAAAACGGAGGTCAGAGGATGGAAACGATTGTAGAATCCTGTATACGGACACTGCAATCACTGAAAGTTGATTCTAAAGCAATCACCCAAAGGGCGAAAGGATGGAGAATGAGCGCGAAGAAATCTTATACGGAATGTCTCAGAATAACTATTACTAAGTTTTAAGACAATAGGGAGGACGGAGATGACGTTCCGAAATCAATCACGTGATGGGAAATTTCGTACAACGAAGGGACACATGTGACATTTCTTTCAAATTGTTACGCAAGCGCACGAAATTAACTACTTCCGGTATGTAATGTGTAATTTTGTAATATGAAATTTCCCGCCATGTGAGAGAAAAGGGGAAAAGTAGCGAAATAGCGAGGGAAGAGAAAAGAAAATAACCGCCCTGGAAGGGTTGCCGGATGCCAGCGTGGACCAGGAACTCTGCGAGTTTTAACTCTTTCTTTATGATGTATGAATACTTCAGAACGTTTATTTTAATAGACGTTCTAAAGTATTCATACATCATAAAGAAATAAGTTGAACAAAAAGTCGTCTTGTCTGCGAGATAATAGGCCCCGTTAGAGAGCGTTCGTCGAAACGACGAGCGGTTTGCGACAAGCCTCGAAAGGTAGCACAGTCCGCCCGAGTCAGGCCCCCGTTACTCGAGGGCTCTTTGACAGGCCGGTGGTGGTGGTGGTGGTGGTGGTGGTGGTGCAGAGTGACGTTCGCCCAAATTTAGCATCCTCACTCAGGAGTATTTTTATGCCAAACTGCTTTAGAAGATTGATAAATGGAACACGAGTAGAATGAGCGTTTTTAATTCGGTAGAAATACTTCCGTAGTAGTTATGCCACGGAAGCGAATGAAGATTGTGTATTTTTGTGTGAAGTGCGTAGAAAATTTTGCTTTGACTGAACTCTAGGATGCCTTACGTGAATTGCAGGGGCCGAAGACTAGACACTGGAGTCTCATCGTCGACTTGAAAAAGCACGAACGAAGCGATTCTTTCAACTTTTTCAACCGCCACCCACATGCATAACATTCCGGACGTGCTCCATAAAAATAAATAAATAAAATATGGTTTAGCCCCTCCGGTGGTTCATGTACAGCGAGCTAGCTCTCAGTGACACGAGGTTAGATTCCCGGGCGGAGTAAAAATAAAGATGTAGCTTTCTAGCCCAAATCGTCTCAGTTTCTATAGTTGTGTGGAGAAAGGGGGTTCAGGCAGGCCAAGTAAGCTAGGTACAGTAATGGAAATGTCATGCTCGCCACCCGTTTCCCTTACCTCCAGGAGTGAATTTAAAAGAAGGCCCAGGCTAAGGAACACCGCTAGATGGCAAAAAAAAAAGTAGGAATAACCCGACCCAAGTGTAAAAAAAAAAAATAATAAAAAAAAGAGCTCTTCCCTCCCATTTATTAGGGTACAACTTTCTGCGTATGCTTGGACTTCTCCAGTGGAGGGATTTTGCACACCTGAAGTAAGTGGTCTGCGCGGTGGCGTTACAAGTAGCGTATCAGACAAACTACGAAAGCGGTTTCGGTTGAAACCCCCGGAATTTTCAAATGTGAAAATCGATGGCTTTTGTGAAACAAAATGGCGTTTAAAAGAACTCTTGGGAACCATTTGGGTCACCTTCGACAAAGTTTACACGTCAAAATATGCACCTAGAGGGATTTGTCGGTTGTATGCAGAGCTATCTACAAGTACGTTCAGCAAGTCCCAACGTCAAAATTTGCGTACGAGAAAAGGAATATCTACCCATTGGGTGCCACACAAAAGGCTACTTCTAACTACCATGGTGAATAGGTCATACGTTTAACTAAACTAGGCGAGGAAGGACTAGGACTATCTATGGTAATCGAATGGCGACCGGCGGAGTGTTGGCGCAACCTCAATCATCATATAAGCTCGAATAAAACACATCTGAAATAACATCTCTATTCATCGCCAGATCATTACGATCTATCGGTCAGAGAGTTAACCTTAAATGGCCGCTCCTGCCAGAAGATACTAGCATTGAGTCACACCCCTGTACAGCATTCGGAAGAATTGTACTCACATATTCCAAGTGTCATAAGAACTTCTTGCAGCTTACCTAAAACAAAAGAAATCAAAATAATGCTATTTATCAAAATATAAAATAAAACATTTGCAAAGGTTCCCCCTTTCATTTTCCTCACAATGGACAATAAGTAAAAAATGTATATCTGTGTTTCGGAACACCACACGAATGGAGATAAATTATCTTACAACTTTTTCTAATTAAGATCAAAATAATATTTAATACAGAAGGTTTCTAAACAAACTGAACGTGAATTTGTAATGGAGCATGTTGTAGGAAGTTCGAAATTGCCTTCCAGACCACAAGATGGACAAGGCCATGAATCACGAGAAATCACTTACACATACATGTGCAGATTTACAAGTTTAGACGAGTCTTGAATAAATTTTTTAACGAGTTTTTATAACATCCGCTATAAATGTTTACAGTGTACAAAAGATCAATCTTAATTCATGAACAATAATTATTAATCTCAGAGCTCCTCTGCTCCTAAATTTAGAAGGACATGATCTCCGCAAAACGCAAGAAAAATACAACTTCTGAAAATCTTCCCGGACCACTATCTGATCTGTGTTATTTAATGTTTAAGTACTTGATGGCACCCAAGCTGCAGGGAAATAAAGAGCAAAATACAATGAGTAATTCGTTTCATCCGCATTAACTGTCCAACTGCCCGGAACAAGATGAGAAATAATATACTGACCATTTTCCTTGCAGAAGCATACTTCTCTGAATTTTAACTTTCTCCCATACTACCAATCTACGAAAGAACAGAAAGCTGCAATTTTTTGGCAGAAAACTCGTGTATTTAAAAAATCCCTTTCTCTCACTTTGATACCGAAAATTGGTTTACGTGGGTGAACAACGCTAGCTACTAAACCGGAAGCAGGATTTTCATACAAATCTATACTCCCAGATCGATTTGGCTGAGGCCTCTGCCCTTTAATTTGAAACAGATAATTTCATTGGGGGGAGGGGGCGGGGGTACTTTAAACGAAACCCCAACAAAAATTTCTCAAAAATTGCTCCAATCTTTTTTTCTTTAATTTTTCCTCTGAATAGAGCAAGTACGCTTATAAAAATTTGTGTCAAATTAGATTTTCGTTGAATTCTTCCAATTTTCGGAAATAAACTCTCCGTGTTCCTTGAACTACAACATTGAAGGAAGAGAGACTTTTTCATAATAAATCTGTTTAATAATAAATTTTAAATAAGATCATGAAAATATTTTTCACAATGAGTAGTTTTCGCGTAATTTGAGTGAAATAAAGTCAATTAAAAACAAATTATTAAAAAAAGGTTCAAATTTTCTCTTAATTATTTTTTCACTGACAGTACGAAAATCGCTTAAGAAAATGTTGCAGGTCCGATTTTCGTTGAACTCAAAGCATTTTCAAAAATTGAAAAAGTTTAATAATCTGAGTATGTAGTTTCATATGAAACTATGATTGCGGTACATTTACAGTACTTCCAACAACGTAGACAAGGCTTTCCGAATTACGCCTCGCCTAGCAATTTACACTCACCCAGCAAACAAAAACAGATTTTTAAAATCATTCTACAGCCTTAAATTTGTTACAAAACCTGAAAATTAATATACCGGTTTTTAGTCAATTATTAACGATCAGGTGGCCCTCTTCCTACTAATTTAGCTCGAGTTCAAGAAAGGTTAAAGACCCCTGTCGTAGTGAATACTACCCGCCAAGCACCAATGCATGTCGCGCCCAAAAGCGTTGCATCGACAGACAAAGGACTCGGGACTGTGCACACGAAAAAAAGTTTTCCGTACTCAATAATTCATATAGTTTAAATCTGCGTCTTGACATTGTACGCATGAAGAAAATTGAGTTTTCTTTATTGTGATGAACAGCATATGGCGGATCGTTTTACATTACAGTATGCCGGAGTTGGTATCTTTTCCAAGTTAGGGGATATCTAGAACTGCTGTAAATTATGGCGGGTTTATAAGAAAACTTATCTCCGAAAATATTTGATCAATAGTGTGTCAGAAGACATCTGAGATGGGATTACATAAGTAGAATGCATCACCAGCACTTCCAGTAGCAACATTCTGACCAGGAAAAGCCGACCGGCAGATGAGAGACCACATTTCGGCTCTTCGAGGGCAGATGATTGTAACAGGAGACTTACTTCAATTTTCTTCACAAAGTTCTTGTTAGGTTCGCTTACTACACTCGTTTTTATTATATATGTACCAAATTCTTTGTAAATGTTTACTTAAGTCCTAGCTTACGAACTACCTTACTAATTAGTGTCTCACCTACGGTTACAGTAATCAGAAACGCTTTCAGGAAAAATGTAAAATGAGGAGTGGCAATTCAAAAATTTAGATAAATCAGGATTTCTTTGCTAATGCTTTCTAGTCTATTTCACAGCAGTTATTTCATTAACTCATTGCTCGAAGGGGAACTCAGGCAATCCGTGTCATAATAATCACTAGCTCTTCAACTTTCATCCACCAGGCAATTCTCATTTCTGGAACGACGAACGTGACATATCTTTCGTCGAAATAATTTTCAACTTTCTGTGACTTTCTTCGGCACTTTTTCTATGCGACTTTAAAATTAGATTTTTTATTAGCTCAATTTTTAAATATTATTTTTACTAAAAGGAATTATCTTTAATTCAGATTTACTCCAACAGCATTATTCCGTTCTCCTAAATTCTGACGTAATACTGAAGTATAAAACGTTGATAAGAATGTTAATTTGCAAAATTTTTAAATTTGTATTAAGACCAATCACAGTTTGTTCCAATCTTCAAAAAAAAAAGTTAGTAGCCAACGTCTACTTCGAGGGAAGGCATAATAGCAGTGAAATTAGCATTAGCGCCACACAGCACACTCCTACAGAACATGAACTTTCAAATAACACTCCAAAGGTGCAGTCTGAGAGATTGTAAAAGTCCGCGTGAATGCGCTGGAGTAGAAACGAACGTCGTGGTATTGACCCACTTTGGCTAACGCGATGTTTCCATTACATAGCGAGTAGGGCTTCGTAAGACAATGGCACCCGGCCACGTGAGCACGACTGTCTGAAAAAATGCAGTCTGTTCAAAGCGTGACCCTGTGAATCTCCGCAAGTAATACAAAACAACGAAGAGGCAGGTGGGAGGCCAGAAAAAAGGCAAGAAAGAAAAAACAATTTTCGAGACAATGAAACCTACCAGTTCAACAAATCTTCGAAAACTTACTAACGTCTAACTAAATTTAGAATGCCGCACGGTTATATAAACCAATATTAAACAATTAAAAAGAGTTTAACAGCTTAGCATCTGAAACGAACTCCTGCCAAGAAGGTACCCGAGATTTTCAGTAACACAAACTATCCTATGCTAGTGATAAAGAGTCACTTTAGTCTCAAGTACCCCTTCATTTACAAAATTTAAGATTCTGTGACATTTAAATTGCAACCGTTGATGTGGCGAAAATTCTCACGACTGTTCTTGCGTCAGAGGGCTAAGAAGCATAGCTAAATCTTATTTTTCAATTTCAAACTACCCAAATGCTGGTCGTGTGAAACGTTTGTCCTTCTTCTGTTCTTCAATTGACTTTAGAGTATATTTTAATGGGGGATCTCTATTAGGAAAATTGGATCCCATTGTGAAATTTACTTTAAATATGACGATAGGTCAATGAGATATATCTATCACTTTTATAAATCTATTTTTAAATAATGTAAATTGTATTGATAAGTTTAGTTCTTTAGTTGTATATTGGGTCACGTCCAAAAAGTGAATTTGAGATTTCAGACGGAGGGGCTCGTGCAAGATTACCTTAGGATTGTTTCAGGCACTCATTATCCGTTTTCACTTTCATGTTACAATTTTTTCACCAACGGCGAAATAAGAAGTATAGATTCACTTTGGACAATGCTAAATAAAATAATTAGAATCGTCGATTTTCCCTTGGTGCATGGTTGAACACAAAACCAACCAAAAGGGTCGGGCTGTGTAGCTAACACTGAACATTATCCTCGTGTCATGAAATGTGGACACATTTCAGGTTTAAACCTATTGTTAAAAACCGTTGTCCAGTTTAGGGCAGAAGAAATGCTAGTGCAGACGTGATGCGACGGGCCAAAAATATTTTGACGCTGAAGGGAGATAGAACTTCTGACTACTTTTCCTGTGAGCGCATTTATTTCACAATCTTTATTCCAACGACATTTACACTTACTTTTAAGTGCGGCAACTTACTTCCTTATCTGTTTTCTCATACAAAATATTTATCCATTTGAAATAGTTCAAAATTATATATTGGCATTTTTAAAATTACTTCTAATTTTCGGCACAATTTGGGACTAACATTTTTGTTTGGTTTTAATTCTCAAACGCGACGCCCCATGGGTAAAATTTTATGCATTGCACGCGAATACACAGCGTTCGTGCATGCCACTCACGCTATTGTAAACCCCATTCAGTCCTCTATCCGGTGGCGATGACAACAGTTTCCAGGGTGAAACATCCTGCCCAAGCGAATCTCTGCAACTGAGTTTGACAGGGTGTCGACCTTGTCATTTGCAAATGAGAAACAGAAACGATGCGAAAAAACAAGCGTGATCACTATTTCTCCCACTTCTATCATGATTCCATACCTAAACGTTTGTGTGTACTTATCGATTACCGGCTTTTAAATTAAACAAATTTATCATCCAAGCAAGGAACAAGGAAATTAACGGATCTAAGCGACTTATCTACTAAGGCGCGTTAATGTCCCTTAAGAGCACTCGAGTAAATGTTTTCTACGTAACATGAAACTAATGGGTTCGCAACAATTGTTCCTCAAAAGAAAATATTAAACTAACAGACGCCAAGAAACATCTAGACACGAGTATTTTAATAATAATAATAATAATAATAATAATAATAATAATAATAATAATAATAATTAGTAACAATAGTTATATTGCTTTCGTACATTTAAATTTTGCGCTTAACCTGTAATAAACCATCTCCGTGACACAAGTTCGGGCTAATCCCGTGCAGTTTCAAGAATTGCGCCTTTGAGATTATTTTAGTTTTGTCCAAAATCCACAAACCTTATAGCAGAGAGAGAAAAAACATCAAGCAATATTTACATTTAAAATACTGCACTTCGCTACTAAGCGTAGCACCGTTTGGACAATGCGCTGAAAAATAAGACTTCCCAGGAAACAAAAATAAAACAACAAAAAACGGCAACAAGAAGATGCCGATCCCTTGCATTATTTAAAAACGATTAGAGCTTCCACTGGTATACATTGCTTTACGTACATTGAGCAGAGAGTATTTTCATGTCGTCAGGAGCTGTTCGATGCCACTTTAGTATCGGTACATTGTTGAGAATCCTTGGCGGCTTCGTAATTAACGCTTGTTGAACAAATACTGCTATATAAACGCTCACGAATCGTGGAGGCAGAGCTGGCGTGAAATAACCGCAAGGAGATTTGGTAAAAATGTGTAAATACGCCAAGACACGAGACAAATATCGTTCTTGAAATATTTAGTGTTGGCAAACAGATTCTAACGCTTGCATGTAATGACAAAATAATTGTTCCATTTCAGGAGCTAAAAATCACTGGATGCTGTTAGAATACACCAGTCAACGTCACAAGTTTTTATCTAATTTGCTGTCCCACCAAATGCTAACCGACTTTTTTTATGCCTTGACAATAATAATGCCAAAAAATCATTGCTTAAAACAAGTATGAAACATCACATTAGAACATTCAAAAACGAAATAAGGTTAAATTATTTTGACTAATCGTATTATTAGAATTAAATTATTTTCGAAGATTTTATGAGTAAATTTATGATTAATTAATATTATAATGAATGAGCAATTCCCATTGTTACATTATAGAGGTGCAATTTATTCTGATCTTAAATTATAGAAATTGTATTAATCTCTTTTAAAAACTTATTTTTGAAGTTCTTGGGTTTTAAAATTATAACTAGTGGATAGAGATATCCGTAAGGTCGGCGAGCGCTGCTGGAAACAAAGCTTCGTTACTAAGCTATGTATTGTTGTCGGCATCTGGTAGTTCGAAATGATGATGTATAAACTGAATGAAGGTAAAATAGTATAAACTAAATTAAGGTAAAATCTACCCGTGATATTCTCAAAATAATAATATAGAATTATAATTCACAAAGGTCAATATCTATTACCTACGTTTTTTATTTACGTTATTGTTTCATGTATTTTGATTTAGTAATTAATGAGAAACAAGGACAAAGAAACAAAACATTTATACTAATCTTATTGATTTCCACAATCTGTTAAAAAAGGTCCATGTGAGCTTTGTTTCAACACGAGAACGTTGACAACGTCACATTTATCGCTACCTTCTGGCTTGATTTCAGAGGGATGGAATTAGAAAGGCTGAAAAAAAAATTCTTTTGAGTACCACGATATCAAAGTTTCAAATGACAATCCTGTTTTGCCTAATAAAATTCTTTAGTTTCGGTTTAGTTTTTTTAACCAACATTTGGAAACCGGTTGCGTATTGCTCCAAACATAAGTTGGGTTAACTGGAAGTTAAAACTTCCAGTCTTTAAAGATATACAACGTGCGTGACAAAGTTAGTTGCAAAATTTTTTTAGCATTATTTTGAGAAAAAAAGGATTGTCCCTATTCATCTGAGGCAAAGAGAATAAGTTGTCTCTGAGAAATTACAACAAGAAAAACGTCCGAAAACACGAAACATCTTTGTATACACTACGAACCACATCTTAAAACTATTGATTTGACTGGCTCATTAGAGATTCCAGGTGCGTCAACTAAGGTCATTAGTCCCGTAAATGAAGCGCGTTTTTTTTTTGGGGAATGGCGGTGATATTTCCCCGCTAGATGGCGATCCGGCGCTGGAATAACGTCCGCCGGCTAGCGGGATTTCCTCAACAAGGTATCTCCCATCAGCGGGGCACCGCCCCAGTTGGGTCAAGCTGAAAGCTCCCGATCGGTCTCCCAGCGTGCCTTGCAGTGTAGTGTGTGTAAGTAAGATGTAGGCTAGAACAAGGGATGGTAAGGAGAACTCGAGTCCGTGGCCCGTTTGTTAGGGTACTGCCCGGCTTTCGCCTGGTATTGATCGGAAAAACCACGGAAAACTACGAATTAGAGCAACCGTCCGCTAGAATTCTTCACCAAACACCTGCTGAATCCGACCTAGCTATCTAGCTAGAGATGCAAAATCTTGCCACCGTCGGGACTCGAACCCTGGAATCTCTCGGTCAGAGGCACTATAGTAACATCAATTGATGCCCCGAGATACGTAAACCGGTCATCTTGAAACTATATTACGTCACAAATTTTACGTAATAATGAAGGCATTTTAAAAACAGAACGTTTCATATGATTTCGCTTCTAATAATATATTTAATGTAAAACGTAACAAAATTATTCACACTGCTGAAACAGTTTTTAACGAGCTTCCGTGACACTTATACTAATAATATTATATATCGACTATGATGTTTGTTGAACTTTTAACACAAGTAGTTATTAATAGTTATCTACCTTGTAAGTGGTTAAAAATACAAGTACAAGTCAACTGATTATTCAAGAAACGGTAGCGCGAGTATAGAATTACTAACGTACACATGATGTTTTTTAAGCCAGGTATAATATATGTTTTACCATACCCGATCGCCTCAGTATTTTTAAATTTTCTAACCACATGTCCGCATGATTAATGGTTTTAAATGGATTTCAGTAGTACCCTTTATAACACTGGAATTAATAATGATCCATTTTAACTACGGCAGAACGCTTCGTCCTATGTTGGACCGAACACATAAAGGCGATCGGAAAAAAAAAGCAAAAATATTAAAACTTTATCAAAGCAGAACCCTCCATACTTCAATGTGAATGTTTTCACCTTTGTTGGGAGAAGCCTTGCTTAATGTGCCTTGGCCCTCCAGCATTGCTACCAGGTCCTTTGACACACCATACTGGGATTCGCCAGGCAGCTGCCACAGACGCTCGTATTTATTAGAACGGGGAAAACTGTTGTGTCCCGAGTGAATTTGAAACCTTTTACACTCCCCCCGCGGCCCTTATGGTAATATTGTGCGTGCTGTCGTAATAACATCTTTCGCTAGAGTTCACCTTCCTGCGTCATATTACTTCAACCACTGGAGCCCCCGACCGTGAATGCACCTCGTTAGGAGTGCTTATGCAATAAATCCGGGACGTGCGTCGGAGTGCCTTTAGCTCCGGAGGAGTAGCAAAATAGCCTTATTAAGCGCTTCCAACTGATGAGTCACGAGTCAAAGCTATTCTCGGGTTGTTTACAAAAGAAACTCCGCCACGTAGACGTGCCACCGGTCAATAGCGGTTGACACAAGTTTGCGTTGCACCGCTGCCGGCGGAACGTTCACGGACATAGTCATGCCACTGTTCCGAGCAAGCAAACAACCCTGTTCCAAGCTGACGCTTTGTGGGGTTTTGCTAGCCGCGATTGCTAGGTAATGCAACTTGAAGTAATACTATTTTTGGGGAGAAATTCGTGATTTCCTTCCAGGCAAATATTTGCAGTCCTTGGACTCATAAATACCAAAATTTTACAAGTGGAATGTATTAATTTATCACAGCACAGCTTTTAATATTATGTAATATTAAATTTCCAATAAATATTGTTGAACGAAATACTTAGAGGTTGGGTATTTTATTAGTCCAAGGTAAGGAAAAAAATAATTATATTTACGATGCTTATCTGCTCTTCTTAATAGCAATATCCGAGAGACTTCTTCCCTTTCATTTGCATCGTGAAAGCGCCAAGCAGTTCTCACCTCTCAAATCAGTCAATTCTCGGTCTATTTAGCTTTCATTAAGTTATTTTCATGGCTTACTTTAATGAGAATGTTGTTAATTTTTTTATCTACTTAAAATAAAGCTCAGTGAAACAAATACCAAAGATACCATGGATTGGAAGGCCTTTTCTCCTTCCAGTTTTGGTTTTGCTTTTGTATTCTGAATCTACGTTTAATGTGAAAGTTATTGTAAGAACATATGTATTCCGAACTGCCATTAAAATTCATTTTGTGCTCTGTGCAGACATAAACAAACCAAAGAAGGACCGCAAATAATACCAAAGAAAATTTGAAATACGATGTATGTTGCCTACGGTGTTGCCATTAATGCATACTAGTGTCAAGTGATTCTCATCGTAATCTTTTATCTCGCATACGCAAGGTAACAACTTGTTTTATCTTTGATTACAGTAATGCTCAGCAGATACGGGGGCAACCGGAGCGCTGCGTGGTGGAATTGCGCGCAACGCCAGCACATTCAACGCAAGCCCATGCAACAGCTACTCAGGCAACTCCGGGAACTACCTATTAAACTTCAGGCTTTATATTCCGTGACCATCATAATAAACGGAAACTTTAAGAATTGAACTAACAACAACCATCTATATTACTAATTTACAATGCGCGCAGAAATTCAAGGAAATTATGCAGCCTCCCGTCATATCAGATGTCTAAGGTTTCGTTAGATACCCAGAAACACGGGGAAAATACAAAACTAATGGTGCATAAGATCAAAATTTCTCGCATTTTTAAATTTTCAATTTTCGAGAATTTACAAAGTTCAACGAAAATTAGCCTTGCGCAATTCTTTTGAGAGTTCCTTGTTCAACCGTGGGGATAAACGACGAAAAAAATTGTAAGTTTTGCGGAAAATGTTTGTTTTATAAACTGCATTATTCCAAGTCCAAATAAAGCACATGTACTTTCTTTCCCAATATTGTACCGGGCGCTCAATTTTACGTACATACACTCAACGTGTATGGGTCATGCAGCTCTAATGACTCACAACGAACACTTCACGTTTCCGCTGGTCGCCATCAAGATGATTTACATATGACTCACAAAGCTACTTATCTTGCCAGACACTTCACAATTGAATCACTCTGACACCCGAGAAATGTTTCATGAACCGCTAGTTGGTGATGCACACGACCAAGTTGCGAACTTTCATCTAACTCCACAATCCCGTACAAGACAGAGGATAAAGAAATTACTCTTCTCCCCTGCGGATAACGCTGGGACGTCAAGTGTTGTAAGAGTACCGGGATTTAATTCCCGATCGATGTATAAGAAATTTGTGGTACACAAAGTGGGTTTAGCTTTTCCAGGGGTTCTTCCATTTCCTTTACCTCTTGTTCCCTCATCGTTCAAATCAAATCATTTGCCACATCTATCAAATCATTCATGGCCAAAAACATAGGTTATCAGACTCATACGATTTCCGATGCCGTTTCAGCCCCGGTCGAGCGTCATTCGCCTATTCTCAGGACTGGAAAATCTTCCGAAATCCATGGGATTGATTAGCTAATCGCACAGCCGTAGGGAGACGACTGAGAAAAATTGAGGGAAGGGAAATTCGCATGTGCTCCTTGCCCTACGTATGGCACTGCTCCGGCGTTCGCCTGGCATTGGAAAGAGGAAACAATGAATATGCCCAAACAGCACGTTTTTTAAATTTCTCGGCCATGCACTGGTGCTCACTCCATGTAATCGCAAATAAGTCACTCACTGGGACTCTTAACCTATTTCTAGAGCTATAAGGCTTTGACAGCAGATTCGCAATTAC
Source organism: Gryllus bimaculatus (assembly GCA_017312745.1). Lineage (NCBI taxonomy): Eukaryota > Metazoa > Arthropoda > Insecta > Orthoptera > Gryllidae > Gryllus > Gryllus bimaculatus. The sequence continues at coordinate 13,508,948 of BOPP01000006.1, read as the reverse complement.
CTATGCTAACGCAAACTTCGTTTTGGCTGGCAGACTCATTACGAGATCCTCTTGCCTATCTTCATTATCTGCGCAAGTGCTGAAGAGCCGGGGGCGCCTGGGAATGCTACCGAGGCCACGCAGGGCTCGAGACGCCGCAGCCTCTGCGCCAAGGTCGGAAACGTTTTACACACTCCAATGTGAAAATTATTGGGCCGAGTTGTGCGGTTATTCTATTCTCATGTATATGAATAAGATTTAATAATTTACATTTTTAAAAACTGCAATGATTCAATTTTTAATAAAATACATATTATTGACATCACAGTGTAATTATTCGTTCCTTTCTAACCAACTTTACTCAGTGTATAATTTGTTCTCATTTATTCAATTATTTGGAATATTTAATTTCCCAGGCAAGAGCTGGCATTCATCATTTGCGTAATCTATGCTATACCTATAAATGATGTTTGTATTCACCGGTAGCACGAGTTTATGAAAACGATCTACATCAAGCTTCGTAAACCAGAAGATCCTTCACACAGCGGCAGATTCTTGACACCACCAATGTACTAATGTCTATTTCTGGACCCCGATTTGCAAAGTTTGGCACCACGTAGTCTAGGTAAAACTTACGCAAAAGGCAAAACCTTTCGAACTATGGTTAGTGTCAGATAAAGAAGGCAATATTTTATTCTCAACCATTTAAATATAGATTCTACTGTACTTGCAGAGCTACCAAGAGATTTAACAATAAACTTTTATACATATATTTAACAAGAATTCTTATATAGAGCCTTGAATAGACACAAAACAAATCTAATGTTCCCCGAAACAATATACTAATCAATTGCTGAATCAATATGATTCAACCATATTTCAGAGTCAGAATAATGTTTTGCGCGAGGCTTACGAAACTCTCAAAAATACCTCATTTTTCGCATATATTTTCAGTGCTAGATAAAGAGGGAGGGCGGAATAAGTAGAGTAATTTTTTCCTCTGAAAGAAACAATATAAGCTTAAAAACACTTATCAACAGTGCGCTGAATGCGATTGGAGCGCTTATGAAGTGGCTTATATAATTTTTTCTACAATAAATACTTGTTCCATAACACTTGTTCTTATGTATAAAAAATAAACATTGCGATTTCATCACTACTCGACGTACTCAAATCTGACAGTTCTGAAGACTTATGGTGATATCTATAAAAGAGAAAGGATAACTCGTTTATACTCGCAATAAGTGATTGTGATGGCTGAATTACTTCTCTTAACATATAGATTATTACAACCTACTTTCAGCACAAATGGTTCCGTATGAAAGGGAACAAATAATATGTTAACTACATTATTCGCTTTATACTCAAAAGTTAAGTTAAAATAAAAACTATCATTGTTATCAATTCATATTAATTCACCAGTCATACTGATTAAAATAAATCTATAGAATACAAGATGTATCATTATCACGTGAAAAATAAATTATTCCGTCCCCGAATCCCGAAAATAAGTCGATTTGTTGAAAACCTGCGAGGAAAGAAAGCAACCTCCAGTGCACGATGAAAACATCACCCTTTACCTCTGAGCATTCGGGTAAACAATCGCGCGCTGTTCTACTGCATCGACCTTAACTAATCGGTGCAAAGATACGGATCGACCGATCACGGCTATTGCCGCCTAGTTCTCAACCGCGGCTTCATGGATGGGAGACTACATTCATTCACACGAAGTTACCAAGTTCTTGTTAGAAATCTACCAGCGGTACCAATCTAATATAAAACCTTCGGGACATATTTATCAATAAAAAACAGTAAAACTGTACGCGATTGAAGTAGGTACAGAATTATACATGTACTACCGCCATGTAATCAAACTATGACCGATTTTAAACAGATTTTATTTTTTCAGTAAAATGTTCAATTGTAATGGAAGGATAATTTAAGTATGTATACACTACGTAGTGTGGTATGCTCTACTACGAAAACCGAAATAAAATTACATTGCACAAGGTACTTTGCACACTTCCGCATTGTGGTTCAAAGGTGGTACGCTAGCAAGAAAGCGAAACCACTAAAAACAATATGTTTAAAATTATTATTTACTATTAAAATAATTAAAATTATATGTTAAATTATTTTCTTCTAAAGTTCATGATGCTTCTCACAAGCGGAACTCATAAAAACTACCCAACAAACTGCGCACAGCGCCCGTTCTCCGATACTGTCAAGAGCAGCCGACAGTTCCGATCCATGACAGACCTAAGTATAGATTTCACAGGCAGTCAAGGAGCACGGTCTTCCTCCAAGACTGCAAAGAAAGCCGGCGAGAACGATCGATAATACACCGCGTTTTGTCCGGCTGTAGTGCGCGGCACCTTTTTGTGTCGCCGTGCCGTGCAGAGGCACCACTCGCGAGGACGGGCCAGACGCGCCGCGCCGCGCCGTTCCGCAGCCGAGCGAAGGCAAGCGCGGCGCGGCGCAGGGCGCGTGGGAAAACGGGAACAATGGCCCACTGTCTCCAGCAGCCCGTGTCGACCGCGACGTCGCGACGGGACGGGACGCCCACCTCACCGCACCGCGCTCCCCACTGCTCTGCTCTGCTCTGCTCTGATGGAGCTCTCTTGCTGCGCGCCTCCAAGCACAATGACTGACCAACCCACCCGCGCCGCCTTATACAAGCAAACCCACTCGTGCCTACTGCTAATAAAAATGGCGATTTTCAACAGGGACGGGGGTGGAGTGAACGTAGCGACCTTGGAACAGGCAAGACGTGGATGTAAATACCATTTGAATAAAAACGCTAATAAAGATGCTTGCATTAACTGGAGGATATAAACATTTTAAAAAAAGAAAGAAAAAATAATGAATAATAATGTTTCAGCTGAATTTTGGCATAACTTCCGAGTCGAAAGCTAGTTTCTTACACTACTTAAGGTTAGGTTTTAGGTTATATTTGTATGGGTATGTTTCAAATTCCTACTCTTCCACAAAACACCATTAAGATGTGTAATTTCGATAATGATAATAATAATAATAATAATAATAATAATAATAATAAATTAGATGTTGCTAGACGTCAAGTGGTAACAGTAACGATTCAAGTTACAGAAATCTCTGCAATACTGAAGACAAATCTGATACATAGGTCCTCGCAATTATCATTTCTGAGTTATACACGTGTATGAGTTTCGATAAACTACAATAAGTAGTTAAAAATGAACATAAAAATATATACATTACGACTGAAAAGTAGTATTTTGCGGTCGTGCTTTTTTAAAGCCCTTTCTAGAGCAAAGAAAGTACTTTTCAACCTAGATACGGAAATAACTATTTCGGATGAACAGGTGCTTCTAATATATCAACACTATTACAATGGAACACCGATATCTTAATTTGAAAGAGTAAAACAAAAACTTAGAAATATCGTTTATCTTTAGAAAAAATGGTCAACACATAAGAGATACTATAATATACTTCACACATAAGAGAAAATATAATATACTTAATAATATACTAATCCTTACTTATCTTCTACAATATTCATTATGCAAGGTTAGGAAGGAATTCATATTTTAATATTTAAAGCATCTATTTGAATGTCTTGTAACAGTTTAAAGGTTTTTGTACGTAATTAATCTCGCAGTCTGATGACAATTTATGAACATTGTCGAAACTAGTTTTCAAGAATTAAATGAAGACAAATTATGAGAAAGTATCTTATTACGCTTTTAAATAAAGCCAACTAAGAAAGGGATCATATTTATATAAACAGAGCTGACGTGGCACAAAGTTACTACCGGAATATCTTTCTGCGGGACCAAAAGCATCGGTAAATAGGGACAGGGAAGATGGAAGTGACTGATCCATGGTCTCCCTTGTTCCAGAAGTATTCTTTATCATGGTACGAGGGCCTAAGCAACATTGGAGAAAAGCAAAATTTGAGAGAGTAGGTGATTAGAATACATAATACTGCTGCTGACAATAAAGCAGTAGAAGAATGAAAGTCAGGGAAAACCCGCGAGCCCGCTTTGCCGCACAAAAACTGCGCAAGGAACGACCGGACTTTGAACGCGGTCCAAAAGGTTGAAGGCAAGCAACATAACCGGCTCCCCCCGCCCCCGGTCGCCCTGAACAAGAGCCATCGCAAATCGCAGGCCTCTTAGGACTTGGCAGCCCGCGTAGGCCTCTCCTTCCGATCGCTACTTCCCCCGCATTGGAGAGCAGCCGCGCAGTGCGCCACTGAGACTTCCAGCGGCCTCGCCACTGCGCTCCACTCCACTTTCTCTGCGCGTGCGCTGCTCGCTTTCTCGGAAGGCGCACGCGGGAAGCGGGCGGGGGCGGGGCTCTGCGAACTCTCGGGGTCAGGGGGTCACCCGAACTCCCCGGCCGCGCAGCCACGACGCAACCGATGTGCTGTAATTCTGGGTCCGGATTCGGAACGCCACACACTTCGGGAGCGGGAAGTGGCGTGGCCGCCACTGACTCCACGTAGATCGGGGGTGCCCTAGCCAAGGGCAGTTCCCGAGACGTGGAAGCCTCCTTGACAATGAACAGCTTTTATAATCCAATCCATATCTTTCACGTCAGAATTCTGGGTTTTCCCTCCTCCAGGTAGCTCTTTCACCGTGGAATCGCTCCGCCGAGGACAATGTCTGGTCTCCCAACATACTCGGTAGTAGAGTAGTGCAATAAAGAATAAGGGGCGAGGAGAGAAAAAAAAGGACAAGGAAAGGAAAATCGCATGCGGTCTATGACTCGCCTGTAAAAGACTTCTCCGACATTCGCCTGGTATTGATCAGAAACTACTAAAAAAAAAAACTAGCGATCAAAGCGGGTCGGACAACAGGCCGAAGTGCCTCCCCATAATTTCGACAGCCACCGGAGATTTACTAGGTGTATGCGAGACTAGTCGAGACGAGAAACGCCGCCTTGTCTACGAAATGCTTTGCCTTTCTTAAAATTTCAATACCTATTCTAGTCTTTACGCGATCGCGTGAGAAAAGCAGTCTAACTCACCTCCTCGCAATCCACATGGAGCTGTTGTCGCTGTGCACCAAGGGCTCGAATGCAATGCGCGGTCGAGCGGAGACTCCTAGCATCAAGGGCTGAGCTCTAAGCATTTGCCTGGGGAGGGGGGGCGGAGGGGAAAGAAACGGCTGTTTCACCCCCTCCCGTGTTGACGTTTCCAAATGCGTTGTGACCTCGCATGTTAATTACGCTCTCGTTAATTACGTACTGTCCCTAATCAAAGAGCACCAGGTTCTCCGATTTCGCGGAAATCTGATGTTGGCAGTACCGAAACACCGCCGTCCTACACTTTTTGGGATGCGCTCACAGAAAACTAGCACGTTTTCGACCTCCTCCAGCGTGGTTCCTCGGTCCATACTCGACTCATTAATATACATGCCAACTCATTGGACATTGTGTCGACGCATGCAAGGGTCCTCTATGTCAGAACACGAACAATGGCGGATGAAACCACACATCTCCAGAACAGATGCGAAATCACGACCATCTGGACGGACCGTCTGACTCGATGCACAAAAACACAGTAGCTCTCAACTGGCGTTCGGCGATACTGAAGCGTAGCGAACACTTTCTGAAAGTACTGCAAAATGTAGCAACAAATCAAATGGTAGCAAATGAATGGAAGCGCGGCTAATTTAACAAAACTTGGTTAAAAAAAACTGCATCAGGTGTGGCGTTGTGGTGTAGCAACTTTTGCGGCACTGTAGAAATAGGTCACCCCCTTTCGACGGATTGAATTCTATTTAAACAAAAGGGATTGAAGAGAAACTTGGCGAGAGTGGTTACAGCCTTATCCCCAATAATATTTGCACATGCTTGTTTTAACTCGCTAGCTTGTAAATGTTTTATCATTACCCTACCTATATTTAATCAGATAAAATAACACTAACTTCCATGTTATTAAATACTAAATAGCAACGAAACAGCAATTGACTAATCGCAAAGGTTTATGTGTGCAATAACTTAAAAGAAAATATATTCACACGTTCATAGTTAGCAAGAGTACAATGAGATAAAGAATAAGGTCAAGGATAGAGCGTCGACTAAAAGGTAAGCTTCCATAACTGGGGAAGTACTGAGAACAACTGAAATGTAATATTCCAAGTTTTTTTGTTTCAGCATGCTCTTTGTCCTTCCTCACACCAACTGTTTAGTCTATTCCCGATTTGCGGAATTTCAAAAGTATCTGTGTGATTTCTTTTCTGACTTCATGCCACGTGATCTAAATATGACTGAGGTACGGTTCAACCTTTCTTTTCTCTGTTCATGTAAAACGTTTTTGGATGCCACTTGCCGCTCTATTTTAAATAATGAGCGGACTTTTTTAAAAATTTTGTTGTCTATATATTCTAGTGAGAGAGTGATTTGACTTCATTATAAATCTATATTTTATTGTATAATATTTTTTTTCACTGTCTGTTTCGTTATTCGATTACAACGGAGGCAATGAAGAATCCAACTTGTCAGTACGCTTTCAATGTCATTACGTTTTGTATCTTACAGAATTTGAATTACAGAATTGACATTTTGATTTGACCTTACAGAATTTTTGTTATATCTACAGGAATTCCTAAAATATAATTTATTGAAGGATGTGCGTTATTTAATACTTAAAAGGACGAATATTAGCGCTTAATCCTCTTGAGAATTCCCACAAATGTTCCGTAACCTCGGGAATTTTTGTGAATGAAAGGAGGCTAGGGCTGGATGGAGAAGCCAGGGCCAAGTGGCAGCGCTGAGCCTCCGTCACGCTTTTCAAAACGCTCGGAGAGGAACGAAACAAAGTGAATGACTCCTCTCGTCGGAGCGCTTAACGGGGCTCTAGCAAGTGAAGCTCCAGAAGCAACCAACCGCTACCGCTGCTATGATATAATGAATGAGAGCTAAAATTAGGGCACCCTCCTCGCCGAAAACGAGTCGATTAATACAATGTTTACGTGCCATCGTTTGTGGTCCTTTTTTTAACGACCAGCAATGAAAAACGTGGAAGTACGCAAGCACTAGCAGATGCATTGCGTACGTGTATTTCAAGCGGACGACATTAATTTGAAACATAAAATTTCATTCGCGCAGAAATATGGATGTCTATGAAGAATTCCTAGCAGAATTAACTTTCTTATATAATACATGTATGAAGAACAGTAGAGGAAAGAAACACTGTCAGAGCAACCCTCCACGTAAGTCATACGACAACAATGCACACGTTCACGGGACATGTACACCCTGGATTTCATATTAGAGGCTCATTAAGTTTTCGGTGATTAAATAATTTGAATGTGAATTCCATATGAACGCATTAAAGAGGTACATTAAAAATTTTAAAAACTAACCGATAACGATTCATATTAGGTTATCTAATTAGAGTTTCTGACAATTTTATAACTGACTGTATATGATTGGGTTACCTACTCAATGGCTACATCTCATCTTCCACCATCATAATTTACGATCGCTAGTTCATGAGCTCAGCGGCGGGAGAAGAAGGAAAGAAAGCTTATGAGCAAAACGCAATCAGTACATGGAAAGTAAAAAGGGCGCCTCAAAATACTAAAATCGAAAACAAATCCATCGGTAGCCGAATTTCGACAATATCGCACCGCCTCTCCCCTTGTCCAGTCGTAGTGGAGTGGGAACGCGAAAGCCAGGCAGGTTCCTGGAAACGGGAGGTTGCTGGGCCATGGAAGTTCTTACACGAGAGAACGTACGGAACCAGAGAGAAAGGGGAAACTGAACAATGCTACCATTGTCACGCCTTTCCGCAAATTTCCGAGAGCTATGAAAGTTCAAAGAATATGTAGTCTAGACTGCGAGTTCCGAGTGCCACAGATGCCGCAGAAATGGAAAGCGTATAATCTCTCTAAATAAGTGGAACCTCTCTATTAGTCCAATTCCTGAATATCTGAAATTCTACTCATTCCTCTCCGTCTTCCAACATCTTAATTTGTAAGTTCATCCTAATCGACAGGAGACCATCGATTCTTAGATTTTTTTGTTGATTTATCATACTGTTGAATCTTTACTAAGCTGTCCCTTCTCTCAGATCTGAAAACAGTAAAGTGTCGACAGGTATAGGTTGCGGCATTCACGATATGCAAATTGTCGAATTTCAGTTATTCTTGGTAATACATTTGGAAATATTGGATAATTCGTACCATTTCTATTCCTATTAAATACACAACATTGCGCGCGGCGATGGAGTAACGGTTAGCGTATCGGACTGTTATACCGAAGTTGGCGGGTCGGGTCGAAGTTGGCGGTTGGCGAAGCCGTGGATTTTTAAGGGCGAAAACTCCTTCCTTCGGAGGGGAAGTAAAGCCGGCTGGCCCATGTTAGTAGATTTACTTGGATGTAAAATATCGCCTAAATGACGCCTCTGAGCTGAATTCAAATATCCTGTTTCTCACCCTAGAAATATCTCCTTTCTCTGCTAGTTGGTGAAAGGAGCGTAGCGAAATTTGCGTGGTCAGACGGAAGAGCAGGCCTCTTGGCCTGAGTCTCGCCACGTAAAATAAGGCATTAATTCAACAGTTATGTTTTACCAGAAATAAGTGATACATCCTTCCACCCGTAGCCCTAATATTTAACTTCTTTATCACCTGCTTCATTTCCTGCACCACGTGTTGGTATCGATAGAGGCAGCGGCGTATCTAGGTATTCCGACGTCCATGGCAAGCACAGAATTTGCGTTCCATGTAAGGATACTTAAAATTGCGGTTTTTGTTATCTGTTTTAGCGGGTATATTCTAAATAGTGTCCGTTGTGAGGGGCGACCACGGCACGTGCCATGTGTACCTAGTAGACACGTCTACTGGTAGATACGGCTCGAGTTAAAGTCACGTCTAGGAGCGGAAACTACTCTGGATATAGGATTTAAAATAATGAGAATTTGCGTAATGAGCGAGCTGCGTGGCGGTACACATGCCGACCAAGGGTTGCGTAAGCTACTCGTACGCACGGCTATGGCAAGCTAGTCCACAGCCCACTAGTACGGTTAGTAGACATCACTCGAGGGCTTTCGCCAAGCTACAACCAATTAGTGGTGCTGCAACATAACATACTTTCTCGTATTGTAATTTTTTGCACTTTTCGAAAGTTCAGAGAGTTTATCGAAATTCGGATATGCAGACTTTTATACGCGAACTTTGCCTTATCAAAGGAAAAGAAATTTGGAGACATTACTAATAAAATCATGGTTTTAAAATTCTTTATGTCACGAAAAAGTACGCGAAAACTACTCATTATGAAAAAAAATTGCACGTGGCCTAATTTAAAGACACAAGTTTGAACCAAGATTTCATTAAAAAAATCTTAATCTCCAATATTCAAGTTGAGGAATGTAGCAAAAAACCAACAACTTTGCAGTTTTCGAAGATACGAAGCATCCAACGAAAATCGGACAGGTGAACTTTTTATAAGCTTTACTTTTTTCAACCCCGAAAAAATATTAAAGAAGAAAATTGGAGCCACTTTTGAGAAAACTTTTCACGAAGTTTCATGTGAAGAACCTTCAAAAATTAATATACCTGTTTAAATTCAAGGGGCTGCGAAATGGATAAAGAAACATAAATTTTGTTGAAAATCCTGCTTACGGTTTAACAATGGAGTGGTTCACAAACAAGTTTTGCAGTAAACCAATTGTGCTGTATCTGGATGCAGTTGTTGGTCCTGGGACCCATCCCACAAATCGTGGATTTTGACTACAGAAAGGAGGAGGGAGTTATTTAGTATAAATGGGTAAAATAATTATCCATTTTTTCGTTTTCAGGGATTCGCATAATGATTTTTCTGTCAAAAAATTGCCATTTTTGCTGCTGCTTTACAATTTTTTCTTACACCTCACTTACGTAAGAAAGATAATAATGGCTTTTCCCTTTAAAAATATTCAAATAATTTTAATATTTACTGCAATTCTGATTTTCGATCCTGAAAACGATACGCGCTTACTGCAGTTTTAGCAACGAATCCACGATATGAAATCTTCGTTATCGATATTGATAACATGGAAACGAGAAATCAATGCTTCAATTACTATTACTATATCTTTAAGTGCACTTCAAAGTGCTCACGTTCACTGATACGAGTCACTCCAGCAAACGAATCTGTTGGTGGGATGCCGAGAGAAATAATGGTTTATTTCAATTAGTAGACATTCACCTACAGCATTACAGAAAGTAATATATTTGTCCAGCATAATCAACCAGGTCTCTCCCAACGGCATGAATTTCAGCAAAACTGGGAGAATTTTTGAAACCGTATTTGCACACACTTTACACATATGAAATTGAGAGAGCTACGTGCTTACGACGAAGGATGCCACACAATTTGGTTGGTAAGAGCATTGCCCCTCCCAGAGGTATGAACGATAGCAATCGCACCCACACTGCTTGGAACCAAATGCATTTTTCACCTCACGACAGCGTAAAAAGCACACAAAAAACCACCAATTAAGTCATAATAGCATTCACTACTTCATAATTGCCCGGGAAAGCCGAATACGTTACCTTCCTTGTAAACCCCGTCCCATCGCGTATATGGAAGCCAACACAATCCCCAGATCTCTCCAACTGATCTAAAACCGGCTAATGATCCCAAGAAAGTTTCGCCGAAGAAGAAACCGCACATTTAAGAAGCAAACAATTATTTCAAGTGAAGACAGGTAAAAAGACGCAAAAAAAAAAGAAACATACATAAGAGAAAAGGCGAAGCGAAACGAAGAGGGAAAAATGAGGAAAACGAAGGCAATGGAGGGCACGTAGGAGTATTTTTACAATTGCAGGAGGTTCGCGCGAAGGGAGCCAATTCGCTCCGAGCTGGATCTCTGCCTGGCGGGGGCGGGGGGCGCAGGGAACGCGGGGGCGGCGCGGGTGGCGGTGGCGAAACTGCTATTTCGGGGAGCGGCGGCGGCGGGTCCGCCTGCCCCTTCGCGGAGCGCAACCGGCCTAAATGCAGGCCTCCGCGCGGGGATGCGCAGCCCGCCGGCGGAGGGCGGCGCCAAATGGCGCTGGAAGAAAACAACCCGCCGCAGGAGAGTTGGCTCGGAGCGGACACCACGGCACGTGCCGCCCCCGCCCCCGTCCCCCCCCCTTCGACCTAGAAATGTTTCACTGAAATGCACTATTTAAAATATTTACGTATGTTTCATCAATGTTTTGTATAATATTTAAGTCAGTAATATACAATTAAAATTAAAATTGAATTAAATTGAAACAATTAAAATTAATCCATTGAATACAAAACCCTTTTAGTAACGTAACCTCTCCTTAGATATTTTCTACATCCTGATGACCTGTGTTGTTAAAGATATCTGAAGTTTGGGAATTTTGTCAGTTTCGTGCAATTCAAACATGTGTGAAGACAACCATAACATTTACATGGGTGTGTCCTCTTCCTTGTACTTTGTAAAACCTGCAATACAACCATTTTACGAGAGAAATGCAATGGAAATTTTGTTTTATAATATGCACATAACAATTTATTTAAAAATATATAAGATTTATAAGATATATCTTTATATTCCTTCGCGACGTTGTTCCGAATGTTTCAACTTTGTTCTTTACATTTGTTTTTATATACCTAGTTTTCAAGAAAAATAGGGAGAAGTTAAGTGAACAATGTTCTGTTAGATTTAAAGCACCAATTCGGTGAAATGCTCGAAAAAATTGGCCACCCCATTGCTTGGGAAGAGCTTTGCAGTTGAATCGTGCCTGTCCTAAACCCCGCACCCTCTGTCACGCCGCCAAACAGCTCCCTCGCACCTCACGAAGGAACGCGCGCGGGGGCGGGGCTCAGGCAGCAGCTGAGGAAGGAATATGCAGAGCGAAGAACGAGAGGCCGGGGGTCAGGGAACGAAGGCACGGAGAGGTGGACGCACGAGAGCGACTAAAGCGAGAATGCAGGAATGGGTGAGAGGGGAGGGGTGAAGGAGGAATATATTGTAAAGCAAGGCCTCGCGGAGAGATGGCGGAAACCGGGAGTGGAGCAGCGATGTAAGGATAGGAGGCACGAGGTAGGGGTGTGGGGCGTGAGGTGATGCGCGAGGTACGAAACGAGGGTGCGGGAACGCTAGGTAAAAATATGAGGTGCCTTTTAGGAAAATATTATCACTAAAGGTCCAATGGTTAGAAAACTTTATCTTTCTTACCACTCGACTTCATGTTATGACACAGGTAAATCAACACGCGACTCTTCAATGTTATATCAATTAACCTATCTAGAAATGTAATAACTAGGGGACGGATTTTGATGATTTTAAACATTGCCAAAAATGATCAATAAAATGCTCTTTATATGCTTTAAAGACGCCCTAAAAATTAAGAAAAATAACGTAAAAGAATTATAAAAAAATTCATAATAACTACTCCAGCTGTTGGGTATGTTACTGATGTAATCGTGGCGTCTTCCTTTTGTTCAGTGAACTCATCCTGCAAACTTTGGTTATTTAAAAGAAAATCTCGCGAAATCAACCGAACTGACAATGGCGCCGATAAGTCACAGGAACCTTTGCTTACATAATACTCACAACGCCTGCCATTACAATATATGAGCGAAGAAATCGAATAGGCTACTCAATAATTCTGTGAGCATTTGTTGCACATTGTTTGAAACAAGTACCATTAAAATAGATGAAATCGGAATAAAAATGGGTCATATCGCTTTGTCATAACATAAAATGAATTTCTATACTAAACAGCATTGTCCTAAAGTGAAAATAAATACATGACATTTCATTAAAATCCGCCTCCCAGTAATAACACTAAAATTTCGTGGTATGTTCAGCATTTTATCGGTCACCATAAAATCTTACGATGTATGAGAAAATTTACGACATTACTGCGATAAAAAACAAATGAATTCTGTTTCTGCAGCACGTTACTACGATATAGTGGGGTGTTGCTTGTGATACAACTATGTAAATATTTCGTATACTGTGGTTTCAGAAAAGATGGATGAAAATAATTATCCTGAACCTAAAGATGCTTAAAGAAATGACGTTCGATGAAGTTGGTGCGTCGAATTCCAGTGGCGACATCATCTTACCGGAGAACTTTCATCTGGTGAAATGCCAGGAAAATGAGGTTAATTTTCCTAATACACATTTTTTAATTGCACTTTTAGTATTACAGTTAACAATAATTAACCCCTAAACTAATATGTGTTACTTATATTCTGAATTGTTCGAATATGATTTGTACAAAACATCGCCAGTTTAATAAACATTTGACTTGCAATGAATAGATAGTTGTTTATTTACGTTGCTAAGGATGTTAAAACCCGATGCTAAGGATGTTAAATTTCATAACACTCAGGTAGGTACAAGTGCAGTTAACAAATCTGTAGGCTTGCATGTTAACAGGGGTTAAAGACGCATGTGACCGACAAACTTTTATCTTACTTAACGATGAGAACATATTATCATGCAATACTGATATTTATAATTACAACACACGTCGTAAAAATCACATTCATCAAGTGTTAGTATCAACAGCTTTCTATCAGAAATCCACATACAATTCATATACGTTACTTTACAACGCACTGGCAGATGACATTAAACAATTGAAGTCGGTTCACAAATTTAAGTTAAAAGTAAACTCTTTTCTGCTGCATAACTGTTTCTACATAATTAGAGACTATACTGATTGTCAAATAGAAAAATAATGTTTATTTTAACAAAACAGTGATATATAATGAATTAGTTTACATTTGTATTGTATATTTGTTTTAAAAAGACTATGTTTGTAACAAATAATAAGCTTCCAGGTCAATGCCCCCCATCTCGATCAGGTTTTTGTCCAGTTTCCCTGAACCATTCAGCAAATTCTGAGATGGCCCCAGGTTTTGCTTCTGGAAGTAAATGTAGCTTGACTATGCGCACGTTTTGTTGAACTCTCCTTTTGCTTGTAATGGTAAGAGTAGAGGTAGGAGAGTTGCTATTTTGTTAGCAATGCAGAAAAATCATACTTGCAATTCGTGTACCGATGCAATAAGTTTTCTATAACTCAGGAACGAAAATGACTATTTTTCAAATATTGCTAATCTTGCGATTTTTAAAATTTATTTTTATTTATTTATGTGGAACTTTTACTCATCTTTCAACTATTATAGTTAAAATGTTGGGAAGGGATTCTGGAACTCAAGAAACCGGGCGCAGTTAATCTTTTTCCCCCTACGACACATACAGTTTTTACTGTTTTTTTACTGAATAAATCTAAAATCTAAAAATCTAAATTAACTAAATTCCAGACATCGACGAATTTCATTTAATTATGGAGTTTCCACAGCTCCAAGCAGCGTAGACTTCCGCTATTCGCGGAGAATGTTTTCCACAACGATGCAGAAATTTAATTTTCACCCCATCAATTCCTCCTCTTCTCGACGCCCCTCTGGACGCGCCCTTACCCGTCGTGCCCAATCCCCCTTCACGTGACCTCAATTCGACCCCCCCCTCCCGCGAGGATTCCCAGCCTGCGCCTCTGACTCCTCACACTTCCGCACTGGGCAATTTCAGATGAAATGGGGCCTGGGAATTTAATCAATTGCAATTCCTATTTCGTCAGTTTTTGGTATTTTTTACATTATGAATTATGTTAACTTCAATAAACTTACCCCAAAATATTTTTTTTAACAGTATTGTTCTATAATTTCTAAAAATGTTAATATTTTAACCTCTCTCTCGGTATTTCATTTTTTATGATCTTCCATAATCGTGGGTAATTTTATTACAATGAATTATTCTTTAAAAGCAAGGGATAATTTTAAAACAATGCAAAGGGTAATTTTAGGCAACCGTCAATCAAAAAACGCTCCGGCAGTCGTTGAAAATTACAACACTACTGAACTGACAGTAACGGCCCGGAAACCTTCCACGTGCGAACACCAAATAATATCATGCTGTTTTGGAACATACGTATCCCTAGGCAGTTGTACAAGTAGGACTGTTTTACACAAATAGTCAAATGGGAACGTTTGATGGAAGAATTGCACCCTCATTTTATAAAATGAATACGATGTTAATGCTGGCTGTGATAGACAACTCAGAGTGAAAACTGCAATGCCATCTTATCCTACTAGCAAAAAACGTGAGTTCAAGTCCTATAAGTGACCGTATATTCAGATAATTTCAGAAGCAGTACATTGCAGTCTGCCCAAGCCCTGACTGCTTCTTTAATGGCAATTTCACACATTCCATTGTTCAGTTAACAGCCTTCTCGTTTCTTTTGAGCAAAGAAAGCAAAAAAGCAAATGTCTTACGAATATGTTTGGGAGTACACGCAGTTTGGGAGTACACGTCTTTCCAAAAAAGACTAATGTTTTCGCCCTCGTTAACACAGTCCTGTTTCATGACAGAATGTGTGCGTGTCTTCTAAAATCGAAGACAATCTAGTCACCCCGGCCACAGGAACCTCCCATGCATTTCAACTGCAACCCAAGGAATCAATCTGCGTCTGGAAGAAACTCATTCAGAGCCTTTGGGATATATTTTTTATATAATTTTAATACATGAAAATGAACTTGGGCGCTGATGAAAAAAAGGTCATCACGAAATAGAGGTAGAACTCCACTGACTGGTCGGCGCCAAGAAAAAAGGGAGCCATTCCCACAATGATTTTACTTGCAGTTAGTACAGAAAGAACGATACATGAAAGGAATGTGATGAATATTTAATTATTTAAATTAACTTGTGAGATAAAGGTGAAGATTTATACGTTTTACAGCGTTGCTGATGAAGCGATCTTTGAAACTTACAACTGACCGTGGCACCGACCCTAAGTGAGAAGGAAAGGGATTGGTCTAAGGGGAAAGGGGAGGAGAGAGGAGAGGCAACTGGCATTGGCGAGTACTTGCAGACTGACTGTGCTAAAGTGCTAACTCAGACGTCACGTTAAGGAAACAAGCGACTAAACTATTCATCACTATTTAGCGAGTCCTGTAACATGAGCTGAGTGTGTAAGTTATCGGCCGTGAATCATTAGCAAACGCCATGCCTGGGGAGCACCCTAACTAATCTGCAAGTTTTCAACAAAAGAAGATTATTTTGCATGAAGCCTTTGACAGTAGAGCAATATTTTTTTTTTTAAATAATGGAAGAAAATTCTTAAATGTGTTACGGAAACATAAAAAAGAGCTTTCCGAATAGACTGGTAAAGGACGTGTAGTATCATGTAAGGCTACATGGCTAATGCAAGACAATAACGATCAAACGAACAGTGAATGCTAATTAAGGGAATTATGCCACAGCAGCATCCATTGATGGAAATAGTCACGCCAATTAACAGAATGCCTTCGAATAAAACCAATTATGCGAAACGCTTCTATCAGAATAATGTCTCGAATTATTAGCTATTTACTCTGTCCAGTTTTACACTGAGCAAACATCCACTTTTGACTGGTGCCCTTAACCACATCTCAACACGAAAAGATCAAAATCTATAGTATAACAGTAACTTTTTTTATACTCAAATCAATTTGCCTCCATCTCATCAGCGGATCCAGTTCCTCTTACTTTCCTTAACTAAAAGTTACATTTGATATGAGCCCTGTCGCCATATTTTACAGGTGTATGACAGCATCTCCAACACATCTGCCACAAGGAGCCATCCCCTTTATTTCTCCTCCGAAAAAATAGTCTATTTATTTTCGTCTCTTCTAAAAATGTACACATGAGAATCAATAATAGTATTTAGTATACATACATACATTCACACAATAATATTAACAACTAGTATTACTGCAAATGTGCAATTTGTTCTGAATTCTTTATTCATTATTATTTGTGTGTCACTACTAAACCATTGCTGATTGCTTATCCAGGGCGGTAGATTACACTTCTCGCATTACCTGTTCAGATCCTCTTGCGTCATGCATGAAGCAAAACTAACACTGATAGCGAGAGTTCCAATTTGCTTTCGTTTGCACACTGAATTCGGTGAACTTTATGCAGAAAGCGCTTACTTGCTCGTGTAAACCAGTCCCAGCCGGGCTTTCGCGGGACCTTTGGGTACCATGAACACTTTCAGAAAGATGTTCTCGCATTCCCAGGGGGTTTCGAAATTTAGAAACGTATTCATTAAATAGAAACAAACGAAACAAATTCACTGATCCCCAGGTATAACTATTGTGAAAAAGCTGACATTGAAGTCAAAGAAGCTAATTACAACTTCAATTATTTCATTAAAACATAGGTATTACAGAGGGGACAGAGGTTTGACAGAGAAGGAGTAAATCTAAAATTTATTGTCTTGTAGCAAAGGATCACTTCGGCATTTTCTCTAAAGATGGTGGATAAACACCAAAACAATCGACAGACCTCCAGCAGCAATTACATTTTTAATAATTAAACGAAGCACAATAAGAATAAATAATGCGAAGAATATGAATTGTCGTCTCTGCACAAAAACCAATAAAATTAGCTTCGCGAGATTTTTTGCAGCCTTCGCTTCCTGACGCGAGCGGAGCGAGGACCGAGCGAGCGAGCGGGCGGGCGGGCGGGCGGCGGGCGGGCGGGCGGGCAGGCGGGCGGCGGGCGGGCGGGCGGCGGGGCGGGCGGCGGGCGGGCGGCACCGCATGGAGTTGAACGGCAAGGGAGTGGCGGCGGGCGGGCGGAGGCGGGGCGGGCGGGGGCGGGGCGGGGCGGGAACGAGCGCATTCCAAGCGCCGCGCCGCGTCGTGCCACCCGAGCCCTCCCTGCTCGCACGCTCTGGGCGAGCGCGACGCGAGAGCTCTCGCTGCCAACGCAGCCTTTGCATTTGCACGAGCGGTCCGAGGTTACGATTCAAAATCAATATGGAAAGACACGTCCGCCAAACGCAGGCTAATCTACGAAATGTGACTGGGCCAACTCGCTGCGGAGTCAGATGACCACTGAAGGGGGGAAAAAAATGTGCATTTGGGGGGAGGGGATCGGTTTTCTGATAAAATGGACGTTTATAGAGGTGGTTATATCAATTTGTTTTTTTTGTTTTTTTAAATATCATTTTCACTTTTATTTTCTTTCAATACATCAATACATGGTCACCGAAATTTTGTTTCGATTCTACTCTGAAAAAGTACCGTTATCAGAATAGATAGGGCGTTAGTTGGATTCGAAACCCACACCATGACAGCGAGTATCCAATAATGTCCTATTCAGGGTGTTCCTGACGTTCACTCGCCCTCCATTCAATGAATTGCTTTCGAGGAATTAATGGATTGTTGTAATGTATACAAGTGGTTTAAAAGGTGGGCGGAGCATTGGGCTTATTTATCAGCACAGTGCGATTTTCAACCGGTTGTAAAAAGGCAGAGAAAAGAGTTCTAACATTAATCTTGCTCCCTCCCCCCTCTGAGTCATGTGTGCATAAGTGTGAGAATCCTTTAACACCCTCTACTGCAATCCATAGGGAACACGTACAGTTATAATATAATTAATATTAATACATGTTCATAACTTAATTGTAGTCCAACATATTAAAATATGAGAAAATTAATTTCAGAACTCCGTGCGACCGTGACCCTTGAGCAATTCAATCTAGAGACTGGTGTATTTAAATCTCATCGGCAGGGAAGGGCTGCGAAGTTGTGTCGGCTCACTTTCTACTGGGCAGTGTCAAACTGCGACTTCGATTTTAAGATATTCCCAATGACTTTCGATGAGTTACATTTGCACTATATTTCGAGAACTATTTTCCTGAACGGTTAGGTTTCCTGCCAAAAAAAAGTAAATAGAGACACACGCAAACATAACGATTTTAATAAGTTAATTACCAATTATTTGAATGCTCTTGAATGTTCTGGAGACGCCGCGTCGAAGGCAATTAACGACTTTTCAAACATCATATTGTGGTTTTCCTCGGGGGAAAACGATGGCATAATAATGACTAGCTGCGGAAACCTATAACTTCACTTGATATTAATTATTGCATTAGAATTTACATTGTAATAATTATTTCTATGAAATGAAAGATGAGAGGAGACTGTACTCGAATCAGCTTAGAAATATATTTCGTTCTAAATAACTAAATTTAACCGATCTTTCTTTCTTTCTTTCCCTATAGCCCTCTTCCCCTTAAATAAAAAGCACGTATTTTTTTTAATTTAAAACATTGCAAGTATATTGTGTTCAAATTTGTTCACTTAATTTTGGCCATCTGATCAACCGCAATGTGGTTTATATTGTCATCTCTCGCGCAGCCTCGACTCCGCCGCCGCGCGACGCTCAGCGACGCCGCACGGGCTGGCGTTCGTGACTTCGCTGGCGACACCGTTGCCGCGCGCACACGTAACGGAAGGGCCCCGACGAGGCGCACGGCACACACGAGCGCACCCGCCTGACCTCGAACCACGCGCCGCGCCGCGCCTCGCCTCGAATGCCCTTCTCGGGGGCGTCGCGATGCAAACTACTTTGTACACGTAGGCTTCCGCGGCTCGAGTCCATTACTTCTAGAAGTAATGCAAACTACTTTGTTGGTGAAGTCACGGGCTTCCGCTGCCTACGACTCGACATTCCGGGCGCGCTGAAGTCGCCGCACTGTTGTAGCGATCGTCGTCTCGTAACCTTCTTCAGGGCAGGATGGTCGCATCAGCGGCGTCACCCGGACGGCCGAGCACATTTTGCTTCTTCGGAGACGATTGTGTGATTGTACCGTGCAAGATAGCGTCTTGTTTAAATTTATTTCTGCATTTCAGGGGTATTCATTACACAAAATTCTACACATTAACTTTTAGGGATGGACATCCGCATGTGTTACCTCCTCTCTCAGGGGTCTGATAATACATTGTACTTTGAAAAGAAACTGTGGAAAACCGTTTTTGGTGTTTTATGTGATAATTTTGAAGGGAGGGTGTTAGTGGGTGGAATTTTAAGAAAGGGGAAGATGCGTAAATATTTTAAGGTGGACGAAGGGAGTCTTTAGGGAATCGTGATCTTATTCTCTTAGATGAACTCTTTACGTTTTACCTAGTTTGAATATTGTTGTACTGCGTGATGGGGAAAAGATGGCGTCTCTTTCTTCCTGGTTGCACACACAATATTACAATATAATATTTTATACTCGCTTATGGCGCCACCGGCGGGTTTAAGCAAGGCAAGTGCACAATAAAAAAGCTTCTTTAAAAATAATGCAGTTGTCTGGCCCGCCCGACCTCGGGCAATGAACGTTACGAATAATTACTTATACTTTGCGATTTTAGTTACACTACTTACAATTTATATTACAAATTCTTTATATTATTCCTTACTGTATTCCACTAAAATTTATTTACCTGTTATTCACTTTTAGTATTAATTTATCTCTGAACATCAAGGATACGACATAATAATGTCACACTCAAGTTAAGTATCAAAAAGAGTTTGAACGTGACTTTTCAAGAAGGCTATAGAGTGTCTGTAATATCTCTCTCAAAGCATTTCAAGGTTCCAACTGTTTGGTTGGTTCCAGCTATCTGATAACATTGATTCCAATGTTGCAACAATGTAATAACATTTTTTATACCTACAAATATTTTTCCGTTGCGTTCTAGTCTTCTTCGATGGGCGAGAGAGATCAACCCGAAATAACAGTCTGCCCTTTCCTTCATTCTTTTGTGAAAAGAATATAAATTCCATAATACATTCCAATTGAGTGATATGGAGCATGTCTGAAGAGAGGTACAAATGTTTACATAATATATAAAGTTGAGACCTCGCACATGAACGTATATGTTCTCTGTTACGACAATATTATGGAAGATTGTTTTATTTCAGGAGACACTTTGGTTCCAAGCCCTCCCCTTGCCTAAACATCTTTAATTGGAATCCAGACCTACCAAGGTACTTGCGAAAAGGGTGTCTGCACCAGGAACGTGTTCGTTTCAAATGTTTATCTATTTAATTCCACGAGGGTAAGCAAATTTTCCTTGTACAGCTTTCGCCATTTCGGAGCACGGTGACATAATGGGGAAAGAATGTAAAG
The DNA here is from genome assembly GCA_017312745.1 of Gryllus bimaculatus. Classification (NCBI taxonomy): domain Eukaryota; kingdom Metazoa; phylum Arthropoda; class Insecta; order Orthoptera; family Gryllidae; genus Gryllus; species Gryllus bimaculatus. The sequence goes on along the minus strand of BOPP01000006.1, from coordinate 13,488,012 downwards.
GTCTTTTCATGTTTTCACTCCCACACACAGAGAATATATCGGAAAGAAGACGAGCGAAGCATGGACTTAAGCAATTACGACCATTTCTATTATTATTATTATTATTATTATTATTATTATTATTATTATTATTATTATTATTATTATTACTATTATCAACAAATGGACAAGGTCTTCATTAAAAAAGACCTTTAACAGCACTTCCAGAGGAAGATCTTTCAGGACATTCTGAGCGGTCATGCGATGCAGCTCTCCCCCATAGGATTCCATAGACGCTTCTTGACCATCATCAGGTCAACGGGATGTATGCTTACGCAGCAAGATGATTTAAAGGTCGCACATCTTATAGAAAATTAAACCACGAGAATTAATTATATACAGATAACTGACGATACCTACATCAATACTACTCTTTGGATCCCAGGACCAGAACAGGAATCAATACTATCTGCCTGGGCTCAGTTTTGAAAAGATACAGTCATGCTTTGGAGGCAGGCGGTTAAATGTGATGGAGAGGCGGTATAGGTGAAGCTAATGTTTTCTTCAAGAACATTCATTAATACTGAATTAATTTCCTTACCTCCTGTTGATTTATAGTTTTAGCGATACCGAATGTCTCGTTAGTTTCGAAAATTAATCAAAACTATATTTGATAATATGTTTAACTGGTTTTTACGGGGGAGGGGGATGAAGCCTCACGACCTCCCCCCCCCCTCATGAAGGCGCCATTAGTCCTCTGGCAGTACTTCTTACAATTCTTCGTCAAATTTTCAATTAAAGCATTTTTAATACTTGTTAGGAATAGTTCATAAGACTTTAATATTGAGAAACAATTTACTGAGTATAAAATAATTTATAATTAATTGTACATAAATGTTTGTATCTTAAGTAGTAATTCTATAACACAGTTAATATACGATTATTTTAGAAAATGTGCAAACAAATGTGTACCTCAAGCCTGACTACATACATTGAATTAATCCTTTCAGTTAATATAAAACCAATACGCCGCATGGGATCAACACCCTGAACGTTGCCCAGGACGTCGGGTCATACGAGGCAGTTAGTACTACACCACACCTCCCCGGCCGCGGCGCCGCCCTGCGCCGAGAGCGCATGCGCAGAGCCACGCCCACGCGCCCGGCGGCCGCCGGCTCACGCTCCCACGCCCTGATCCCTTCGAGCGGGCCCTGGCTCTCCCCCCGCCCTTCACATCTCACGCGGAAAGGCGGCTCCGCACAATCGGCGTTTGGCGAGTAGCGAACGGCTGCTCGCCGGATCCCGAGTAGTGTGGATGTGATGCTAGCTATTTGCCGAGCGACGAATGTTCGGTGGTCACACTGTACGTACCGAGTGTTCTTTTGAACACATCAAAAGAAACGAACAGTCACTGGGCACATCGGCTGCACGGGATTGGGCGAGCAGTAGTTCTCTATTTGGCGGAAGCCGAATGTGTGGAGCGGTCTTAAGATTCATTCGCGCTTACGAAACGAAAACCGGCGATATAAAAAGAACGCTGGCCTTCCTAGTAGGGCTCGGGAGCTCGTAGGAAAGAGTTATTTAGGTAGGGCATGGGTTTCTGCGCTAGCCCATTTGTCTTTCGTAAACTTCGGTCCACATTTCACATTGCTTTATGCATGGTGGCAATCGTACCCCCATGGCATGGCAACATGGCAATCGAGAACCAGATTGCTTTCGAAACGTCCCATCTCGAATTTCCACGAATGGTGTCTATCATGTGTAATTGATAAAAAAATGCCTTGGTGCATGGAGGTCGTCGTGCCAATAAGTGCAAAGTTGACTTGTTTATTAAATAAATCTATTAATAATGAGGAAACGTCTTAAATGTTTTAATGTGATTATCTGGCCACGTGCTTTGTCTAAGATATTTCATTTCCTTCATGAAAACACAATTCGACAAGATAATCAATTAACTTAAAGTGCATTTACGGTGTGTCGATTTGGCATTTTATGACATCTGGTCCAAACGGACTGTAAGGGAGCTATCGCTGAAATTGTTGGTTGTACGCGAGACATGACAAAAGAGACATTGGCGTTTCTATGAAACGCGTATCTGTTGATAGTTTGTTTTTATTGGAGAAGCAAAAAACCTTCGTAATGAATCTGTAAAACTTGTCAATGTATTTAAGATTGTTATTCGATGCACGCTGCCTTCTTACCGTCGTAACAGCAGAAACAAAGCTTTTCCCACCCCTTATTTTTGTCGATTCATTCTTTAAATTGCCGTTTACCAGCAGAGTTACAGAGACATAACATACGGCAGCAGCCTCACCTCAGGTTTGTGCTTCACACATCCTTAACGCGTCGTGTCACCAGCAACGGCGACCGTAAGGAATGCGCGCTCTGGCAAACCTTTTTGAATTGAATTGAATTTGCCTTATTTTACGTGGCGAGACTCGGGCCATCAGGCCCGCTCTTCCTTCTGACCACGCAAATTTCGCTACGCTCCTTTCACCAACTAGGAGAGAAAGGAGATATTTCTTGGGCGAGAGACAGGCGATTTTGAATTTAGCTCAGAGGCGTCATTTAGGCTTGAGGATCTTTTACATGCAAGTAAATCTACGAACATGGGACAGCTGGCTTTACTTCCCCTCCGAAGGAAGGCGTACGAAGGATTTTTTCGCCCTTAAAAATCCACGGCTTCGATCGGGTTTGAACCCGCCAACTTGGGTACAACAGTCCAGTACGCTAACCATTACACCATCGCCGCCGCCTTGGACGACATGCGCGCGCGAGAGTGGAGCGCAGCGGCGGAATTTTACCGCGTGCGCGCCGCGATAGAACGTGGGCGTCGATGTAACGGAGCCGCCCACCAACGGCGCGGCACCGGCTCGCACGACTCGCTCAACGCGCGAGGCGAATAAACTGCTGCTGCTGCGGCGTCGCAGCTGTTCAGCGCTGCAGCGGAACAGGTCCCGGCAAACCAAAACATATTAAGGCACAGATTCGAGAGTTCCCGTGCGAACGAAGGCGACCAGCGTTCATGCAAATCCATGTTTAGGTATCTACGTACGCTAACTTCAGCTTTCCAACACTGTAATTATGTTTTATGGCACACTCGTTTTAAACTTTTATTTTTTCGTGTGTGACCGTGTTTCGACAATTTTTTTTTTCGTAGATTTTTTCATTCTTAATTTATGTAGTGTTTCCGTATCATGAGATGTTTATACTCTTATTCAGTGTGTTCAGTTATTTTAAATAATTGTTTCGCAAACTCCCATTAATAAATCTTAGATTCTATTTATTAAGAATAATAGTGATCTGGTTGTAGTTAAGTGAAAATTTTTAAAGAATATTTATAATTAATAGCAATAGTGATCTGATTATTCTCAATTAAATGAATCTAAGATTAATTTACTGAAATTTATGGAAATCATTTATTCAAAAATAAAACTGAACGCTTTGCACACATTCCGTTGTCTTATCAGCACCCTCCACTGTAAGATGTTCCAAGGCCAAAGATACAATACATAGAGAAGAGGAACGTTGTTTCAAAGATCTCCGGCGGTTTACCGCACCATAATAAGAAATGATGAATTTCACGTGAAGGTGGATACAGGTTAAAATCCAAAACTTAGGGGGAAACAAAATTAAAAACGATATAAATTTTTCTTATTTAAGAACAATAATAATCTGATTGTCCTAAATGAAAATAATATAGGATGAATTTTATTACCTTTTTACTTAAAGTATGAGAGTTTTACTTACGGTATATTATTTACAAAGAGCATGTACAATTCATAAATAGCAATCTGACAACCGACAGACTTCGCTGACGCAACTTTGAAAGCTGCGCTGCACATTTGAAATTTCTAGAAGGTCTGAAAGAAACGCAACTATGAACTGACTGCCTTTTCCCAAAGAGAAACACACAATCAAAATATTTTCGTTGTGGTCAGTGCGGATCGAAAAAAGTTAATATATTCAAAAACATTTTTGCAGATAAACTGATGAATTTGACGAACGATAATGTGATAAAAGATTGTTATATTTTTTCACTGCTACGAAAGGCAATAAAATCATAAAAGAGTAAAATGCTGTTCTTTTGCTACAATTTGATAGTATGCGATTCATTCAATTTTACTCTGAATCATAACTCATTGATTTTGCTTTTGGATATGCATGAAATACCTACCTTTAATAGAGTTTCATTGTTTCTGTGATACCCTAATGTGTACGATTCCATCCGTCATCTAAGCGGGGCTACACCCAAATAATTTATGGCTGATAGTTAGGTTATAAGTTTGTTTTTATTTTTATATAGCCCACTTAAACATAAGTCTTCACTTTTCTTATCTCGAGCGAAAGCGATTCCGTGTGGATTATCATGTTTTACATCTGAACATTTGGTGAAGACATAAGCTGTTTGGGACAATCTGTCAATCGCAGAACGTATTTAAGGACAGGTAGTAATTAAAAGTGCTGCAGAGAGCTTACCTAAGAAATTCGAATGTGTTCAATGCAAAACGTTCCTATGACTATTTAGAATCACACTATGTAAATTGGATAAAAAGATTCATAAAATATACTTTGTACAACTTACAGTGTGTTTTTTTACCAGAGCTGTATAGTAGTAAATCTTGTAATATTTTCCCATAATAGAGCAATCTTTATTATTGTTATCAAATAAACGCCACAATTAGAACTTAGTGTGGAGCGTGTAATCTCCCGGAAGGCGGCGATATTCCTTCCTCGTTAGAACGGGATATTCGGAGCCGATCTACTGTATGACAGCAGGAGGCTATTTACTGCTTCAGAGGGTCATAGGCCAGATGAGAGCACTTCTAAGTTCCAGACAGGGTATCCGACAAATTAAGCAGTGTAGTGAACACAGGCGTAAATGTGTAAGGGGGAAGGGATAATGAGTAAGGAAGGATCCGCGCAATTCGGACTTCGTTCGTGTACTGCTCTGACTTTTACCTTGTATTGATCGAAGAAACCACAAAATCAAAAGAAAAAATATAAAACGAGGAAACTTTCATACTTGCCACTAAACAGGAAATTATTCACATTAAAAAGATTTTAAAAAAGGCGTTACATACCCACGCATAAATTGTACTCGGCAACATATTCCCTTCTGTTAATAAAGACAACACTGGTGATGTTCCTTCTGAAAACGTCCGTGCAACTCCATAGATCCGCGCTCCCAGCAAACCAGGCGATCCCATCGTAAACAAAGGAAGCAGTAAAAGAGAAAGCGGGGAAGAGGACTGGGCTAATTGGCAGCGAGCGCTGCCCATCTTCGTTAGGAAATTGGACCGAAGCAGCCTTGCGAAAGTACGCGGAACGCGCTCCGTATATCGGCATCCGCTTCAAAACGCGAAGTCGAAACAACAGTGTTTTATTACACGAGGAATCTAAGTGAGCATTTAATTTCGAGGATGGACAATAAATCTAACGGCGTTACTCGAGTCGCTTAAAAGCACAACAATTCTGGGAATAAAATAATCTTTCCCAATGTTTTAATTTCCACATTGCAATCATTAAAAATAAAATTCTTACACAAATTTAAGAGTAATGATGAATTGATGAGTTAAATCATCGATCACAATACGCTGTTACTAACACGTGCTAACCATGCAGAAATCTCAAAATAGAAAGTTGGTTCCAACTTGTTTTAGAGGAATTTGTAAATGAAAACCAACATATATTTCCTTATGAAGTTGACACTACTAGTAGTGGAACAGTGATTCCTCAGAAATCGTTTAAATCCTACGAGGAAGGTTACATGAATCCAGCCTGAAAAGAGAAAATACATCTACTTATTTATGTACTTACTGGAAAAGCATTCACAGAACAAGTTTGTTCGTCGTAACTGTTTTTATTTCTACCACTAAAAATATTTACATATAATTTGAATAACGTATTTAAAAATATTTCATTGCATGACTGCTCTTCAGTTTTGTACTTTAAGATCAATTTAATGATTCTAACAAGAATAGCACTTTTCTAATGAATACTCTCATAGATACCATTTTAATCGCCATGCAAATAAATGTTTAACGTGTCGTTTTGCTAAGAAGCTAAAAATTTTTTAGCCTACAAGATTTTTTAAAATAAAATTTATCCACTTTCTCTACATTAGGGTCCGAGAATACAATGTTTCCGTCGATACAGCAGTTAATTGCCGTAGAATTAACATAATAAAGGCATTATTACTATTATTATTATTATTATTATTATTAATTATTGTTAATTATTATTTATTATTATTATTTATTATTATTATTTATTAATTATTGTTAATTATTATTTATTATTATTATTTATTATTAGAAAACGTTCTCTGTACTACGTACATCAAATCTATACTAGAAACTAAAACAGCGGACTTAGAAATCTTGGATTTACTTTAAGACTCCACAAGGAAGTAATGAAGTAACTGTGCATTTTTTACCTATATTGGAACACCAAGAATATTCCGCAAACTAAAGATAAGCCCATAATGTTTAAACTGGTGCGCGGTGCTTATTTAGTATCTTCAGGAACGGGTACTGAAGAAGTATTATTTTCACTCAGGATCGAGATTATTTTCTTAAATTCATTGATGTTCTTTAAAAATAATGCTTCCTATATTTGTACACACATACAAATTTTTAACTACCAAAAAATACAGGGTGTTTACAAAATGAATATTTCCACTAACTTTGAATTTGATACATCGTGCAACAAAAACTTATGTAATAACACAAACGAAGGAAAATTACCAAAAAGTAGCAATGTCAATGAAAGCTTACTACTTATTCCGAGTCTAACGTAATTGTAATATTTGAATTCTCACTGACGTCACATATTGTAATGTGGATCAAGTATTTTCACATTAAGACTAGATTCCACTCTATGCAAATACGAGGTGGATAACTGCATATGCAGACGTTCATCTAGGCCCTTCAAAAAAGGTTTAAAACTAATTTCATTTTTCAGTTCATAAATATGAAAAATATGAAAATAACGGTTTTAAAATTGTCAAAGATATAATTTGTTTTCATATTCGTCTTCATTACGCGCGTTCAATATATCAATTTTAGGAGGCCATGCTCATAGCCTCAAGAAATTAATCCGGCCACGATGCTTCTCCGCTATCGAGCGACTAATGCAAATCGACAAGAAATGTAGCGAACTTTGAATAGCTATGAGTATAAAAATGAGTGCGTTCAGCAATCGCGCTGATTTACGAAAGGAAAGCCAGCAGCGAAGGCTTCCTTCATTATGTGGCTAATCCCAGTTTAATTTCCATTACAACCAATCAGGGGAAAATTAACCAGGGAGTTTTATCGTTATTTACACCGATTTAATTTCATCGCCTGTAAATGCGCGTGCATTAGTACGTCCTTTATCAATACATTACGTAATAATTCATACTCAAATATTTTTTTCAATTATATTTTCTGGCAGAAGAAAAAACATACTGAATATCACGAAAATTTGAAACGCCTAAAAAATACTTGACGTGCCGCGGCTTATGAATTTATTGACAGTTTCGAATGCAATCGTTCACCTTTCACAAAATGTTAACAGCGAGACGAGAGAAAAATGAGACGCGTTACCAGGGACTTCAATCTTCCAATGCGAAAAGAGTTCGATCAGCACTCTCGGTGATAGATTCGTGTTGTTCCGAATCAGCCCCCCCTCGATATATTCCAGCAAAGTTCAACTTGACATTGACAGAAGTCTGACAGTCCGAGAAATCCAGAAACAGACGTTAGTTTTAGCACGAGGAGGTATTTGTATAAAAGTGCATGCGTGCACTGGCAGAGTAAATGAGCATGGGAGCGTTCATATGTACGTATGTATGTATGCATGCATGCATGCATGCAAGAAAGCATGATTGTATGTATTTATGTATAGCGTGCGTGCGCGTTCGTGAACGGGCGAAGTAAGAGGCAGAGTCTTCTCTTCAAAAGGCTAAACGTGTGGAACTGACAGCGCTTGATCTTCCACCCTACGAAACAACTCTGGTTTCTATGACCAAAGAGCGTAAACGCTTAGTTTTCGAATCAAAAGAAGTCAAATCTATATTGAGAGCATTCCACTTCAATTTCCTCCAGGGCGCCTAGCGCATTCACTTTCAGAAACCCCTTTCCACACACACATACATACATACACGGGCGCGCTGCCGCGCCGCGCCGGTACACATCCTGGCCAACAACTGGTCCGCCGGTGCGGCCGGGAGCGGAGGAGGAAGACCAGGTAGCGGCGCTCCTTACGCAACCGGCAACCCCTCTCCTCCCCCGCCCCCACATGCCCTCGGCGACGCCAGCGCCTGCCGCCGAGGTCGAGGCGCGGGCACCAGGACGTCGGCGCCCGCGGCCGCAAAGTTTCCATTGCAGATTGCGTTCGCAACCGCGTGCATTACGCTCTCTAGTACAGTCCGTGAACTTTCGAATGGTCCATACAGAACCAGAGTCTTGGATGGCGGATTTTCAGCAAAAGAATAGGAAACAACACAAATGTGATGGAGTATTATGATTACAAACGTAAGGAACAAAGAATAAAAACTTCTAATTAAAATACACTGTCTGACAAAGGAAAACTGTGGCATATCCCTGAATCCATGAATAACTTCTTTGGATAAAATGGCTGATACAAGTTTTTACATTCCAGATTATTCATTTCAGAGTTCTATTCATGGCACCAATATACGGTTTTTAATAAAGCCTTACTCAGTTGTATATTACAGTTCACAACAATGTCAAATACGCTAGATTAAATATCAATTGTTTGGCGAGTTAGACTATGAGTACCTTCAGAAAATTTACGGACACTTGAGAAATTAAAGTTAAACCATTATTTAAAGAAACATTTTATTCAGAATTATACAGTCATCAGAGTTTCTTTATCGAAACATTTATTAACTTTCAAGATTTCTTCATGCTCTTTCACAAATTAAGAAAAATTAGTAATTAATATGCCTATGCTGAGTCTACAGCGCGATCGCATGGCAATAGTTCATTAACGTCCATTTACGAGTTGAAACGATCTATAAAGCAAATTGTAAATTTATTAAATAAACAAACATTGCTTTATTCATTCACAACTGAAACAGAAATACGATTATCGCTAAAACGTTTGTATTTTTGGAATTACAAGACGGTAATTATAAATGGAAACACTTAAACTGTTAGAGAAATATTTTTGCAACGCTATTTACGAATAAAAAAACATTGAACACACATTACAAAATACTGAGCCAGGGCAGAGAGTGTCAAATAATATCTCAAAACTTGAACATCAATGTTACAATATCATAATCGTCGTCCTGTGCCCCTTAAATCCCCTCTCACACGCTGCTTTAAACACGGCCCGGAGATATTCCACTGCCCGGAGAGTCCACTGCCCGGAGATAATCAATGCTCTATAATTCTGCTTTGTGAGGGGGGCCTGTTTCCATGCGCCTGAATTTTTGAGATGGAAGTTACAGAGAACGTATTTCAACACACGAATCTTGCTATTTTGCCGAGGTGGGCTGCAATTGGGAGCAGGGGAACTTCCTCTCCCTCCCCCTCCTAAGTGACTACAGCATTGCGCTATCAGTAAATGCTAAAATGCTGTACAAATTTAGTTGGCATCGCACTCCAACCGAATAGTATACCCTACGAGTCCTTGAATTTGTGGTACGGCTGTCGCAGTTGGTTGGCAGGTATTATTTTCTCCTTTCCACAGCTTATTTACAGATAACTTAGCAAGTCACTACAGCATCAGAATAAGCATGATGTGTGAAAGACGAAGAAAATGCTTACTTCAATCAATCGCCCACCATCAAACTTGACAAGTTCCCAAATCCAAGGGAACATGATTTGTAATTTTCATCTAGAATTTTCGAAATATTTTTTGTACCAAATCGATTGTGAACTTTTCGTGGCATTTCCTTCGTCTGAATGAAAACAAAATTGTTCCGAACCGGTGTTCGGTATACAAAAACAAATATTTCTGCAATTTCAATAATTGTAGTGAAAAACTTTCCATTTTCATTGTACTGTGCATCATCACTAGCAGGCAGTTTGTCCTAAATAACCGTGGTACGACACATCCCGTATGCCCCAAATACGATCAAAGAGACAACCAATGATTCACCGTGTCCGAGCTTCTGCTAATAGAGATTTCATTGGAGAGGTCATCGCGCTGCTACGACGTGAGCGAGATAAGACCAGCAATCCTACCTGAATTCTAAAACAACACCGTGTAACGTCGTGCGAACAGATACTGGCAGTAGCAGCTCATTTTACACCAACGTGTCAAAAAACACTAAATAATGCCATCAAGGTTTCTCACATATTCGCGTCTCTGGCAAACGGGTATGTGACACGTCCTCCCCCAATATTTTCAAATATATCCAAGAGATTTATTACATCTTAATTGCTTCAGTGTAGACAATTTCAGTAAAATAAAGTAAATATATTATTTATATGTTATAGATTCTAAATAAAACATTTAGAATCTATTAAAATTAAACATTAAAAAAAATCTTCAGTAAAAAAAGCTAAAAACAAACTCCTTAGGGAAGTAATAATATGAAGAGGGACCCGAATTAGGGTAGACGTACGGCTACTCCCGCGAGCCTGTTATTTCCTAACGAAAATCATTAGGCACATGGCATCTACCACTACCTCTCCAGCAACCACCATCGCTTCCGAGGCTGCAATCGTTTCTAAGTGTAAGCTTACTGCCTGAGTATTATTGTATTTATGAATCTCTTCAAAAATGTCAAGTTACGTTGCATCCACCACGTACACCTTATCGTCAAATATCGACAATTAAAAAACTTCTGGCGTCGCTTTCAACTGAAAATACAAGGAGGCTCTCATTTAAATTATTTTCTCTCATTCGCCCCGAAGTGTCAGAGACGTCCATTTACACACATCGCATTTAGACGTTGCTATCGTAACCAGGCATCGGGGAATATACCGCAAAAAAGCTAGTCTGTTTCTTCTGCCAAAGTCCTTCCGTCAAAAATCTCTGCGGCTCAGAGCCCTCCTCAAGAAGGTCTGGCCTCAACGATTCGCCCGCGTTTATAAGCCTGCGCCACGACCTTCAAGTGGAGCGCCCCACGCCTGCAAGCGTCAATTACAGCTGGCTTGGGCCGCGTACAATGCAACCCTTTGTGTCTTCCAGGCGGCGGTATTCATCGCCTCGCATCAATCGACAGCTGTCGTCCGGGGTGGTGGAGCCAGGAAACGACACGAGAAAATGAGCTCACTGGGCGGCGCGGAGCGCTGGGCGGATGCGGTCTCCCGATACGAAATCTGTGGCAGCGCGCAGATGTTCCGCTGTATCAAAGCCCTGACGCCGGCACATGGCTGCCAAATCACGAGGATATTCGCCGCGAGAGGAGGGGACGAACGAACGATAGTTCCAACTGCAGCTGTTGCCATCGGTGATAAGAGGGATAGGAAAGCCGGACCCGCCCCGCCGGAATGTGGCCTAGCGTACTGGTTTCCTAAACCCGATATCGAGGGTTCAATCCTGATCGTGGGCGGTGGATTTCCTCAGTGTCAGGACGCGCAAAAGAATTCTGGCAGATTAACAGTAAAATTAAATCTTAAATATTTAGAAATATCCTATCCTCACGAGATTTCCGCAATCTCCAGACCACACACTTTAACTGAAATGGATATCTCAGAAAGGCGAGTCACTTCCAACTGGTACAAGGGACGCCCTCCAGGCGCGCCTACTACGAAGATTTCCTATACCTGCGCCGAGTGTTCCCTTTAAAAAGTCCGGGTCGAAAATACGAAAATACTGACGCGAAACACGGCCAATTGGCCATCTCTCCTCAAAAATACCCGAACCCAAAATAAATCAGGAAGAGATGAGGAGCAAAAGATCCAAGACACGTCACTGACTTACAAAGTGCATAGCGTGGGATGCAGGCGTTAATCGGAAACTCGCATTCACACATTTGTCTGAATTCTGAAATTTCGGCATTAAAATGTAGTTAGGCATTTAAATATGTCATAAATCTTGTATCAAACGAAAAAAATAAAAACATTTTTAAGCCAAGAAAAAACTGTAGAATATGAACATAGGAAATGTCGCGATAAATAAAAATGTGTATATACAAATTTAAGTTAATTTAAATACGCTTTCACTAATACATTATTCTATTCGAAATCTATACAATTAAAATAAAGGCGTCAAGTACCTTATGCCCGTGTTTATTCGTCTACGCTTTCATTGATGATCGACAAACTAGCTGAAAGAAATTCCGTCCAAGATGCTTCCGTGTTTCGAACCTGGACTTCGGAAATTTGAATGGTCTTTGAGGATGTTTAGAAATTCTGTATATAAACGTGTTTTTGTAAGCATTTCACAGAAATTAACGGAACGTTATTACACGATCGTAAAATCGCGAGGTTGTCTTATGTTTACGCATTGTTTGCTTTAACAGTATCAGTTGAAAGTTCAATTCATTTCTTCCCATTTTATTAAAAACGATTATTCAAACAATTAACTATGAAATCATGTAGACTACTACTAAATTGATTTTGAAGAACTGTTTCATTTAATAAGCGATCTTGAGTGTGTGATTCCCAAGAAGACTGCATGCTCATCACTCCGTGGTAAACTCACCCGCGGGATCACCAGAAATAACAAACGGAATTGGGATGAATTCCAAAGGATCATCTTACCTGCAAAAAAAAAACAAACAAGGCAGTCAAAAACATTGTATGGTTTACAAACTACGAGATTATCAAATTCATATCTACTGTGGGAAAAAAAATTGAATTTCATCCTAGCACGACAAACCACATGTGTGTAACTTCCGTACGTATCATATGTATGCATTCATTTGTGTGTGCAGTGGCNNNGGGGGGGGGGGGGGCGCAGGAGGCCATATACCTTCCCAAAGGCTTAAGAGTTTTCGTTTGTTACCTTCTTTTATTTCGCAAAATGATTTTAATATTTAACTTAGAATTGGGTAATTATTTTAAAAAAAAATATTGTATAGTATCACATATACATTATAAGAAAAATATACAATATAATAACAAATTGTTATTTAATAAAAATATAAGAAGCCCTGCTCCTAAATGATCGACTGGATCTGCCCCTATACGTGTGTGTGATCAGAATTTCAATGTTTCAAAGATCACAAACAATTGCAATTTATGTCAGCGTGCGCGTGGAGAATATTCCTGCTCCAACGGCAAAGCTGTCGCAAAAGAGAGTTCTTACCCATAAATGTATCTTAAATTTCCTCGTTTGCGAATCTCCAATTCAGAGAATACTTCACCCAGAGAAATATTGCCAAAGCTGAACAATTTTAAAGAATCCTTGGGAGTTCAACAGATCTTACGTATACGAAGAAAATTAATCTTAAATGATAGGAAGGGTAAAAATATACGAGTGCTAAAAAATAGGTTACATTATTTACGCTTTTCATTAAATTAAAACCAAATAAAATACAGCCTAAATTGAACTACACTAAAATAAATGTCGCTGACGCTTAAAAGAATGGCGGTGGAGTTATTTTCTTTGATGTCCCTGATTTTCTGATGATTGGAAAAGCTCAAATTGTTTCGGCGTGTTTCTACAACTACAATATTTATCAAGATATAAACTATTAATTTTACTCTAAGGGAAATCTGTTGTTTAAAGATGGAACTTTAAATAAGTTCAGATGGAATTTTCGAAAATGAGTAGTTTAGGAAATGTTTAAACAATTTTCTCAAAACTTTTCCAATTTTCTTCTTTTAAATTTTCTCCTCGCATGTATCGAAAGGACTGTAAAGAATGTCGGGCGGGTGCCATTTTCGGCCAACACTATTTTAGAAAAACAAAAAATCAAGATAGATTTCAAGGCACAGACTTACCTTAAATGAAGTTTTTTCCAAAATACAAGTCCTCAAAAAAAGTCATGTACATTTTTTTTAAAAAAAGAGTAGTTTTCGGTTTGTTAATGCAACCAATAAAAAAGAGAATAATCTTAAAATTCGGCTGCAATTTTTTTCTTTTAATTCCCCCTCTCCCGGATAAAGTGAAGGTTGCTTAAAAAATGGGGCAAGTCTAAATTTCGTAGGACTCCGGAATTCCGAAAATTTCAAAAGTTAGAAGAGCGAAAAAGTATGTGCTGTCGTAGCATCACTAGTTTTAAAATGTCAGTGCCCACGCTCTTACATGCGTGAGTCCCTGACAAGCACTTATTTCACTGAATTTTTTTGCGAATGAATTCTAAATTCATCACGGGAAATGACAGAATATAGGGAAGAAATATTAAATAAAAAAATACTTTGGAAACTAATAAATGATAATTTCTCTTTTTACGTATTTCTTCTTAATTTATTTTTTAAGTAACACATTTACACCAATAAAAATATACTGGCTGAACCCGTGCGATCACATCACACAGAAGGAACTGCGAAGATATTTATACATATACACATGGATATTGTTTTGGCTTATAACAGCATATCCTACTATCAACCTTATCTCAATATATGTAACAAAATTTATGAAATACAATTTCCAAATAATAATCAATCACTCCTTTCATGTTTTCCGTAGATTTCACAATAATGATACATACGAAAGTACATTGAATACTTACAATTGATGGTCAAAAACCATCGTTTTAATGATTACACAACATGGTGTTCTCCATGTACGATCAACTGCTCTTATTTTCCGCGAACTCGCCAAGTTGCGCATGACACCATCTTGCAGTTTCCATACTAGCCGTGAATTTCAAACAACACACGTTTCATTCACTTCATTTTGGTCCATATTTTTTTAACGCAATGAATAATAATCTAACTCCCAAGTTATAAATAAACCAATATTTTCATTTATGTGTTAAAATTTATTTCTTATTCAATACAAGTTTTCACTATTCTAAACAAGAGTAGCTGCAACCGCGCAAACTTTCTCACATTATTTGGAACGTTTAGATAATATAATGCAATTTCTGCCCTACAAACACTTCAGTCATCACTTGTTCAAAGCAAGCGCCTGGGGATCATATCTGCCATTATTTCGATAGTAAAACACAAAAGACATTTATTTATTTCTTTTACAAGAGAAACTTGAATCTGTGTGTAACGGTGGCGCATCTTATGAATATGTTTCTTCCCGACTAATGTTGAATGTACCAAGTTATTGAATGTAGAGACATAGTAACAATAAGGTTAAATACATAAAATCTCCGTCGTTCCAAGTCAATCAACAACGGGAAGGATTCTAAAAATTCCAAACTTCCATATCGTAACCTTGGCATTTTCGCACTGCAACATGACATTTTGTTAAACGAAGAACGTTGAATTCGAACTTACGATTTTAAACAAAAGTGTGTATGACAATTTTTAAAGATCTGATTTTTTTAGAACAGATTTACTTTATTTAACAACAAAATCTCTATCATCAATATCGTAGTTTTGTAATGTTCATTACTGCAAATGTTGAAAATACAGAGGCCAAAAATGGAAACAATCGTACTTTCTTTACCGTTGTTTCATACATACGAAGAGATAATTTAATTTTCAGAATACAATTTAATAAAGACTAGAAATTTTGAGTTGCTTTTGAGAAAATGATTGCTTAAAAATTGAGAATATTTCGCAATTAAGCAAAATTACATGGAAACTACCTATATTTTGGAATAAGTGGACACGACTTTATTTCAAGATGTTTTTTCGATGAACATATTTCATCAAGTACAAGAAAAGAGATATTTAATATGTAGCTATTGGAAGACGCCGAAAATTTTTGAACAACTGCAATTTTCGAAAATGCAGGGAATTTAATGAAAATGCGACATACACCATTTTTTTAGTCTTTTGCTCTACTGAGTAAATTGGAAACCTTTTTAGGGACATTTTGAAAATGTTGAGTCATGTTAAGAACCCCTAAAAATCAAAATAACAGTTTCAAATTCAAGGGAGCATTATAATGCTCTCTTGAATGCAGATTTTCGCAGCATTATAATGCTTTCTCTATATTGCACAAGAAGTATGTGGCAAAATAAAAAAAATCATACAACTTTAAACCACCTTAAAAATTGTCATAAGTTTCAACACTGAAATTTTAATCCAGTTTTGATACACCGAACAGATACGACACTGTTCAAAATCAGTTCTTCACTTTTCGACCTACCAATACCAATGTGCTGAAGCTCAGTAGTTTCATTATATGCAACAGCACTGTCAATTTATCGCAGAATGTTTTGAACTACTGCAACCACGTGGTCAAGATAACATTGAAACACAACAGCAAAATAAATTATCTAATAAAAAATAATTCTTAGAAGTTGGAAGAGGAAAACCGAATTACATATACGTAGCAATTCTTACTTCAATCATTCTTAAAATGCCGCTTGAGGCAGATTAATTTTAATAGTCCAAGTTCTTCGTAAAAAGTTCTACATTAGAGATATCAGAGTGTAAGGTCAACTTTGCTATATTTCAAAACAGACGATATTGCCCCTTCATTCTTCTCTTGCTTCTTCATAGAAAGTAATTGATTTCAAACCACTATTTTTCAGATAGAGAAGTGAATGCAATGGACATCAAAGATAAATTTAAAAACCAAATAGAATCAACGAAAATTTCAATTTAGCAACGTTTACTCTAAGAAAAGTACTGATTTAAATGAATTAGTATACTCTAGAAATAAAGAAGCTGAGACTCGTGTTCCTAATTGTAATATTTTTTTTCAAGATGATATATTTAACGTAATGTAAATATTTTAACCCCGCCGCTGATTCATCATTCCTACTTTGTCACTTTCGTTTTCCGCAGCGGTAGTAATGGATAAACAATGTATACCATCCGAGTGTAAAAATATATTATTAATTCGTGACAATTCGGTGCCTCTCCAACAAACATCGACTCGAGAGCTGGACATTGTCACACGCCCATGAAATGTTACTCAACTTTCCTTTCTCAAAAAATTATTTTCACTGAGAGGAGGAAGGTCAGTTTATTTTGTGGCCAAATGTTAGGGGAAAGGCACTAATTGTTTTTCTGGAACAACAAATTTAGGGGTGTAGATCACCAAAGGAAGCGATTTAAATATTAGTACAGTCGCGAACTTTTAGTTTAATCTTCAAGTTTTTTATTATTGATTAATTGAAGTTTACAAGGTACGCAGGAATATTAAAAACAGGTAACGTGATGTCGCATATATTCAGGAATTCAATAATCTACTGTCAAGAAACTTACAGATCTATTCAACCCCAAATAATAGCTCCTTTTAAATTAGGATCAACAAAACTGAATTATTTAAACCTTTATCACATACTACCAATTTTTAAAGAGGATTGGATCAAAGATCGTCGTGCGCAGTATCGTCACTGGCTACCAACCCGTCCAGGCCGAGATCAGCAAATGTTGATATGAATCAAAGATGAGAATGTCATTCACACGTTTCTGTATAATATTGATTCTTAAGTACGTGTTCAGTCTCCAAAGGAAATTAAACCTCAGCTCACAAATAGCAGCGCATCCTGTGTCTGCCCGGAAAAATACGCAAGAGTAAATAAGCATTGTTAACACGTCGATTGTGTTAATACTTTTTTAAAATATTTTTAGAATAAAACAATTGTATAAACTTTTCCGTAACACTGTTCTGTTACATCGATTTCCACGTTAACGCTACCAGAGGAAGGATAAGTCGCTGTTCACGGCAAGCGCCCATTAAGGATTTTACAATCCGTTTATTCACATCGACCAAAAAACAATAGTGGGGATGAAGCTGGCGAATGGATATTCCTTGTACATCAATGATTTATTGTCATTTTTTATATCGGCATGAATTTTTCCTCCTAAGAAGTCGGTATTGCGAGAACTATTCGACACACACAGTCGACATTACATATCGGGTTGGTTATAAACCTCGACCAACACATCGGTTTATGAACTTTAACAGAAACTTATTTTCTCCGTATCGGCCCAATGACTTAATAACTATAACGTGGCCCGTCTCACCCGCCTGCGACGCCTGCGCGCTGGGGCTGCGGCATAGTCGTTGGCCGAAAGCGCGCGCGGAACGCCAACGCAGCGGGCTGGGAGAGCCGTCGCGTGCGGCGAGGGCGGGGGCGGGGGCGGGGAGAAAGTCGCCGCCTCCCACGCCTCGCAAGCAGGCAGGCAGAGCCACGAGGCCGCGTTCGCATAGCAACCCACTGGCGGCCACTTCCACGCCATGGCCCCTGCAGACACACGCCTTTCCATTTTATTAGGAAGGGGCCTTACGACTCCCTCGCGATATGCGACCGCTTCAGACGCCCGCGCTTGCGCGTTTCGTGATCAGTCTTACCCTGAACGCGCATACAGACACCTACTTTGGCTTTTCTGATTTTACTTCACGTACGGAGGAGGGCTAGTGACTGATTGGAAACGATCATCCGCTTTTTTAGGCTATAGGTGGTACTCAGACTTATTACAAGATGGGCATAGTGGGGAGAAGGGCAAAGCTTCAAGCTCCCCGAATAAGCCTCTTCAAATCCTGGATTCGTTTCGACGGGAACTCTTTTCTCTGAGAAAAAATTAAGTTTGCCAACTTTGGGTGGTGAAGTCCATCTGACTACTCAAACTGCTAGTAATCCCTCGCTGGAAGGTAAGCGCCCTGCCCAGGTCTCGAAAGCTATTCGCGTGTCAGAGATGGGAAAGGCCTGAGCGGGCGTTAACCCGTATTCCGGCTCTCGGGGACCATGCGTTCTGAGGACTACGTGTCCAACTGTGCATATCTACGTTCCTCTGGTACTTAGAAGAGAGGTGCCGGTGGCACCATGACTTTCAAATCCGAAATACTAACCTATTTTATTCAGATTTCCGTTTTCGGTTCAACGGCCGCCTGATTGTACTGCCTCCGCTCTCCAATCCATTCGCTTTGCCGGCGCGTCACTTTTGTTTGATTCGCTTCGCCATCTAGCTCTTTAAGGACCGGACTCTGAACAGGATTTTACACTCAGACCTGGATATTGTAATTCATTCATATAAACATGTCGATATCATGTCCTTCCTCTTTTGCCAAGATAAAATAGAAGTCATCCAGTTCTCAAAAGTGATGCGCCTCCCTGGAACATTCGTTGAAACCAATCATCTTCCGGGGTGGCTCAACACAGTGCTAACAATGAGGATAACGTGACCTGACGAAACTCCGGAAACAGTCGCTCATGTTTACTAGGACGGCACATATCCTGAGTGTGTGAGCACACACTTTTGTTTTAGATAAGATTTAGTTTTACTTCACATTAGATCACTTCACACAATTAATAAAGTCATTGTAGATTTGAAGTGTCACTCTACTCTACTGCAGTACACGCTGAAGCATAATGAATTTCATTTAACAAGTGTACATCTACCTGGGGAAAATGTAAGGTATCACCATTTCCAACCGATGACGCGTAAAAAACCAATTGTCGGTCATACTTGCTGCAGCATGTTAACTATTATAAAGTAGACTTACTAAACGACAATTAATTGCATTGTGCAATCATATTTATATATCATTATAAGAGGTTTGAAAAATCATATCAAGATCGTGCTAATCATCTCCGGTCAGAGAACAAGGGCAGTCCTAACGACAAAGAATTACATTACCTGTGAAAAGCCAGATAATAAAGACAATATCTAAATTTACTTCGTTTACCTTCGTATGGCACTACACAGCATTTCAAGTACAGGCCTGATCTTCAGTGAAGGGGCTAATAATTGGGTTCACGTTTTAACGATGGGGTCCAGCCCTCACCCTACTGTAAGGATGGAAGTAATGTTCACGCAAGGGCTGACCCTGGCCCATTCAAGTCACTGCTGTCTGGCATTCGCTTGAAAATGATTGCATGAAACAAACGAGACGAGAAGTCATCCTCGAGAATTCTCGTCCAATGCCAGATAAAGTCGCAACTACATCGCTAGTGTCAAAAATCCAGTGAGTAAGGGAACCGAAGAAACTCCCTCACGGTTATCGACGCTTAAGTCGGGACTTGCAATTACTTCCGACAGTGCATCCTGTACTTAAGAAAACATTTCACACATACACACACGTGCGCGGGCGCGACAACAAAGGTTCCCACGCATGGGCTGTAGGCGGGACACAGATTCACAGACGGGAGTCCCAGATATTTGACGGCTTCAATTCGGCACCGCTCGTGCCCAAATGAGGTCAAGGGGTGCACGCAACGCGTCGTGTTGAGCTTCGCTTGCCCCGGGCCACCGAAAGGAGGTTATTTCGATTTCCTGCAAGGTCAGGGCACAACGCACGGACGAAGGAATTTCACTCCTTAATTCCTTCCTGTACTTCTCCAACCAAAAAACTTTTCATCAAGGATTTAACGCTGTACTAGACTGCATGACGTATTGTTACATCCATGGCATGAAGTGTTCGTGACGAAGTACAGAGAAAGAACAAATTTGCAATTTGGAGACAAATACGAATCTACGTAGTTTGAAGATTTAGACCTTTATTACAGAATTTGTGTTGTCTGTGGCATACATCATAATTACAAAATTTAGGGTCACAAGCCCTCTCTTCCATGCTATTTGGCTTTTACGTTTGACCCTTATGTCACAAACTAATCAACCTAGTGGAGTAAAATTTGAAAAGCAGTTTAGTGCAACTGTTTTAATTTCTAGCATGTTTATTATGATGTATTTTTTTACGCTTTTCTTATATTTTTATGCAGAAACACCGAAGAAAGAAACACTAGTAATTTTACTACATCGAATTTATTACTATTATACTTGTCTCCCGTGCAAAACTGAAAATTTGATCTTTACATTTTTTAGAGATAGGATAAATGTGTACTAAAATGTCATATTTAAGAACTCAAGGTCGACGTTAAACTAGCTAAGAAATCGGCAACCTCACAATAAATATTAGTACTGCATGCCTTCTAGATGGGTTTTTCAAAAGATATAACATAATAGGAATCGAAACCAAAATGACTGTCATTTTTGCATACAGAGATTAAAGAATAAATAAACCAAAAATACTTTATTTTACAACGATATATATTCACCATTTTATTTACAAAACAAATATTTTTTTAAGTATTAGAATCACAAAGAAGTAAATAATTTAATTTTTTGGTTTATGATTCATTAAAATATTCATGACTCCTAAATGATTATCACAGCACTCTGTGAAATTTGGGGTCGGCAAAACCTGGCTTCTCCAAGATATGAGCCTCATCCCAAAGCAAGAATCATAACTTTCGATCAAGTAGCAAATATCTATGATTAATCTATATAAGAGTAATTGTCAAATACAACTTTAAGGTTACCCCCGTAGACGTGTACAACTTTTCGCAATTAGGCGATTTAAAATAATTCGGTCCTTTGTCTGGGGGCTAGAATCCTCCACGAGTACTTTGGTCCCGTACCGCATTCTCAAAGTACCACCAGTGTGTTGGGACGGCAGTAAGACGAGAATAGGAAAAGAAGATCTACGATTTGTGATTAGAACCGTGGAGAACATCCGTGGGGACAGTAGACCAATACAAAAGAATGTTAACGGAGAATTACTCCATAGTAAAAGCAAGCGCCGAAGTCCTTCTAGGGGCTTCGAAACGCGTTGGGTCAATGTACACGCAACAAATTCAAAATACCATGGACACACCTGAAGAGGTCGCGTTTAGAGTATTCATCCAGAGAGTGATATCATTTGACCCTACTACGTAACTAAAAATCAGCCCTCGTACAAACTCTAGGTCCTCGTTCACATTTTTAACTGCGTATCTAAGCAGTACGTAACGTGGTTCACACGGCTAGCGAAAAAAAAAATTGTCAATTTGCAGTAAAACGATTTTATCAAATATTTATCCTGAAGCCTATCATAGTTTTCACGATATTATCCTCAATACACATCCCGTTTATTTCGCGGCGGAAACCTTTTTAGTCTACATCTGCCGTCTTGTGAACTGCACGAAATTTGTACTAACAGAAAACTATATTTGCTAAAGAATTGAATAAAAATGACAACTGTTGACACGTGTCACTTATCTTATGCACCCATATCATGCGTATTAGATTAAAATTAAGAAACGCTGAATCCGGTAAACAAAAAGTTCACTGGCAATGACATCTATATTTCCCCATGGCATTAACAATTCATTCTTCCAGAATATTATATGAAATGAAGGCGTTCTAGTTCGTTCGGGCGCCGCAAATAATTTGGCTCTTTCGACAAAAAATGTTTCGGCTTATGCTTGACAAGAAAAATGAACACCCCATCGTACACCACGAAAAATAAAGGTACCAGGCAGTAGGAGTATGAAATAAAAATGATTTTAAATTATTAGCTACGTACTCTGACAGCGGATACGATCACTTCGATTTCGGTCGCATTTTAACATCTTGGTCATATAGCTACAACTTTGATTGTTTAAAATGTAGTAATAACACGTAAGGACAACACGAACACACACACACAAACATCCATGAGTGAGGCGGGATTCCAACTTGCGACCCTTCGAGCTGAGGCAGCCGCAGCCACAGCCACAGCCCACTTCGCTGTGAAATGGCCGAGAAAATTTTATTTGACATTTTATCCATGTTCTTCCAATAACCTCAGACAACTCCCACACGTTCTTGGTGATTAAAGCTATTACAAACACCAATAAGGTTTCGACAAGTTTTTGAATAGGCTAGTGCCATTCACATGAAAACAACCAACGATCACATTCCACTCGCGCCCAGCGACCTTAATCGATGTCTCGGCGCGGCCACGCAACGGCCTGGCAGATACAAATAGCGCCCACTGATAACCCGGAGCGAGGGGTCAAAGCAGATCAGCTGAGTACATTAACGCGAGGAATGAAGCCGTGCAATTAGGTCCTTATCTGCTGTACTCTGAGATGCGGGGCAAGGATGAACCATTTTCGAGGAAACTACGCTCTCTCTGCGACGCATTAATGAATGCCCTGAATACAACTGGCTTCACATTTCGCGACATTTCTGTGCGTTTTTTCACCACAACAACTGCATTTATGGAATGAACGACCATATTTCACACGTGACATTACCAGCAGAATGTTTCAATAAGACTAGTCTATCTCCTTATCAGCGATTTCACAGAAATGAAACGCAATATTTACTCATAACTCCTGTCATGTCCGATGTCGATGCAGCAGTTTGAAACCTACCCCCCCCCCCTTCTGGCAAGTTTGAACAATTGTATTAGGATTAATTTTTACCACAAAAATTATTACTACCACACAATAAAAGTCTATTGGCAATAATTCAGTATCTTACGAATGAATTGTGTGCTGGCGGTTCGGCAGTGTGTGTAGTTTTGAATTCATAGCTACTAAAGCATCGAATCTATTTGGGGATGCAGGCGACTCCAAGGCCAGCAATGCAATACTTTGCTTTTTTAGCAGTTAAGGAATGACTAATGTTTTTAAATAATGAGATGTTATTCTGTCTACATTTGCCAGTCACTCTAGTCATGAGGTGAAAGTATTGATGATCAGCGTTAAACGAGTGATTCGAAAAACAACTATAGAGTTGAGTGGTGACCGTCGCAGATATTTTGTGCTCTTTACTCAGGAGGTACAAAGAAAAAAACGATATTTCCCCATTTTTTCCTGTCTATAAGTACGCTTCTGGCAACGTGGGAACTTTCGTTGGAGTGTAGTGGCCGCCTTGAATTTCATTCCAGGCCTGCCAGTCGTCGTTGAGCTCCCGTCGCGCCTCACTCTTGCAGTATGACGTGCGCGCGCGTGTGCGTGTGAGTTTTCTTCATAGAAAGGAAAGTCTTGAGAAGCTTCAAGCGGGAATAAAGAATTAAAGTCGAACGGTACAGTCAGAGGAGACCTCCATGGTAAGTTCACACAGAAGTACTTTTCGGCACCATGCATTCTCTTCGGACCTACTAGGCCCTAGAGTGTTCCAGGTTTTCCCTAACCTCAAAATTCCACTTGACGCAGTGACGAGGTGTAGGCGATGGCGACCACTTTCAGTATAAATAAGGACCAAACCATACAAATATCTGTACCAATGCCCCCGAAGAGTCTGGAGGAACTTTGGAAGCATGTTAAGGAAATGGCGGGATGCCTACAGGGAACGAAAATTCTTGTAATTTTGTCCAGTTTCTGGATGTGCTCGAGCGAAGCGATAGTCCCTCGTCACGCACTCTAGGTACGTCGCGTCGACAGCTCTGAAACAAATGATGCGTCCCCTTCCCAGCACCACTGCCGCGGCCAAAGCCTCCAACCGAGACTGCGGCCGCAGGACGGAAAGCGACGAGCTGAAGGAGGGGGAGAGCAGGGCTCGGATCCTGATGACATTTCAAACTTTTTATTGGTTCTTTCAGGACTTAGCTAACTTGTAAATGAATGTTTATCACGATATATAGTTGACAGAAAAGTGTAGTTATAGGGTCATTTTTCAATATTTAGGTCATTTTTTTGGACTTTACCTCATTTGCAATCGTTATGCATTTTATTTCCTTTTCATGTTTCATGTTAGAAAATATTTCGTGAATTTGCAATCACACACTAAAACAAAGAATTAATGTATCAGCAGTTCACGACGAAATTCACTACTGCAGAGTACTCTGTTTTTCGAACTCTCAAAATTTCCTTCGGTACGTTTCTCGACCTTCCAAAATTGACGGTTGGAAAATCGGAGCTAACGATTACATTTCCTCATGAAATAAAGACTTTATATAAATAAAAATTCATATAAATTTTATTTAAAATTTTAAAATTCGTTGAATAAATATTTCCACACAAACTTTTTACAATCTTTAAAAAAAATAAGTCATTTTCCCTTCATTTCGAAGCAATTTTATAAGTCATTTCTCACTTTTTAAAAAAAAAAGTAATTTTACATGTCATTTTCAGGTCATCAGAATCCGAGTCCTGGTGATAGCCTCTCTCCTGCTGAGACGCACAGCAAGGTGCACGCAGCCTATATCTTAAGCCCTGATATTTCATTATATAAACCGCAAGTATTTCCAGTGCATACAATTTAAGTAATCGGACTTTATTTCGTAGATTAAGAGTGTGCCCTTACGTTTCGATTAGGCAACGCTTTCATGCGTGTGTTTGGGCATCTCGCGTTCAATGGCACGCCGAAAAGCACCCACAAACACCAGTTCGACACTACGGTTGTCTTGTAACAACTTTCACACCTACACGTTTAACTAAACTTCCCGCCACACAACCAGATGTTCAGTTGCTGCAAATCGCAAACCAGTGTCTGAATGAAAGAAAATTAGGAGCTGATAGGTTCCGTTCGTTTTTCCTTGGGGCTAATACTACGAGCTCCACTCGTACAAATGCCCAAGCAGATAATATTTAACTTTAGAAAACCTTTTCCCGATTTATTCAAAGTTAGATGTGTTGATATCTAGTACTGACTGGACGCTTTAACCATCTAATGCCCTTTGTTACACATATGTAACCATATTTCTGGTCAACTTATATTTGCACAAATTTGCAAATTGTTAAGCCCAGTGCAAAGTACAGCAATCTTCACCAATATTTAACTACTCTATACCACGGCGGTAGGCATATTTTAAACTTTTTAATTTGTTGCGTCTAGTACATAGACGCAACGCGTTTCCAAGCCCCTTGGGGGGCGTTGAGCGCATCGCGCTTTTCTGGAGTAATCCTCCATTAATTGCCATCTTGTCTCGTCTCAGTCACTTGTCAAGAGGACACTCAGGTAGCATCTCCGCGTACGCGCATCTCTTACGCGCTCCTGCTGGGCCACCCCAGCGACCTGAATTGGGAAGAAATTAGGATAGGGGTAGGGTTTAGGTCACTTCACAACGGTTGGACTAGCCCACGTGAAGCAGCCAACCTCGTTTTGTCTGAACAAATTTCATATGAGACGGTCTGGGAATCGACGGAAATCGAACCCGGATCTCATAGGTGAACGGCGAGCGCCTTCGCGAGCAGTCTTTCCACCATACTCTATACTCGTACTACCTCTGAGCATCTAGACATCCGCAACTCGAGATCGCTGACGATTGCCGTGCACTTCACTGTGCTTGAAATCCCTAGTAGGGGCTTTTCCATGATGAAAAGTTCATCCTTTATACATGGCGAAGCATTACAATCGACAGCACAATCGATCATCTGCGCATGCGCAATAGACAATGGACATTCGAATTGCCAATGCGAGACCAGCTGCGCAAGCGCAGAAGGTCGAGGTTTCAGGCGACCGCTGTATGAAACCACATACTGTCATGATACGCTATGCTTAACTCGACCGTAGCTCTTGGAAGTTAAGATTCTTAGCCGCCATAAAAAAATGTGGTGTTAAAATCAGAATCCTTTGTGCATTCCGAACGTTGAATAGGGTCGTGACGTCTTCGAACTTGCCTCAGGTTCGAAACGAATACAATCCGAATCACACAAAACATCCCAAAGGAACCGCGGTGAATGAAACAAACGATCGATACTCTTAAATTGGTGATTCGCCAAGCCACTCAAGTCAGACAGTGGAAAAACCGAATGGGAAACTGCCATGACTGACTACCAAGGGCACGAAAGACTTCATTTGCCACGCACACTCCTAAAAGCGAAATTGACGAGCTTATACAGGGGACTTTAGTTGAAGACGTACTTAAATCTTGTTCTACAGCTCAAATAAAAATGAAGTTCTTTAACCGTCCAATTTATGTAATAAACATTTCATTATTGATCTGTTTTACGCAGAAGAGGGAAAATTATGTAATAAGCGAAAAAACGGAGAATTGAAGGCAGAAAAACTTTTATTGTCGTGCTCTGAAAAACGAAACTTCGATAAATCCAGATGCTACATTTAGAAAAGAAAATCCTCTAACACGTGGAGAAAGGAATCCATGCTTTGTGGGTCCTTGATAGCGAAAAATTGATTAATAGCAAAACATCTGTCCGTCCGTGTCTGGTGTACGTGAACAACACTAGAGCCTACACTATGCAAACACCGGACTTTAATAAATCCCTGACGACCTGGCCTGAGTCAAAACTCTGCGATTTTGAAAAACATTCATTAATTTTTGGGGACACTTTACATGAAGCCTTTTGAACCGTTTTAAGAATTCTTCAAAAGTTACTCCAAATTTTATGGTGAGTATTCGCACAAAATGCGTTTGTAATTATGCTTTGGACAGACTCGAGGATGTTTTATGTTAACGCGAGGGCCGAAGGCCCGAGCCTCGTTAACTTAAGACACCCGTAGTGAAGCTCACAATTCCGCGCTCTGAGAGAAAGTAATAACACTTGAAAGCGTAGGCTTCCACGGCTGGAGTCTGTATTTAATTGGCTTTCCGGGTGACGCCGCGTCCATGGCAAAGGTGCCGACGTTTCGGTCCCCATTCTACGACCTTCCTAAGGGCGTAATGCAATGCGTTGGCATTAAACTTAATACTATTCTAAACTTAATATTCTTAAATCAATATTTCGCTTTTACAATTAGGAAACCGAAATATTAAGAAATCATCTTAAAAATGTATACTGGGCGGCTATATAGATGGCAAACTGGCTACAGTATGTGGCTTGCCCGCAGAGCTAGCCCAGGCCAAAGAAATTAAAAAAAATAATTAGCAGAAAGTGTGTGCCATTACTAGGAGAAAGTGCACTACATAGACCATATTTTATCTTCATATTCTGAACATTTTTAGTTCATATGTATGACCATATTTAATAAGTGTTATTTCATACGAAATTCTGGTATAAATCTCAGACCGGCACTCATTATCTACTCATTAATCAGTAATGAATAGTGACCTAAGCCCCTAAACCCAAGTAAATAAATCTATCAATCGCAATGCGAAAATACGTGACAATTGGTACTCTCCCCTCTTCATGTTTGAAGCATAGAGGTTCCAACCGTCTGAGATTATCTTAAAATCAGCAAAGCCACTGTCTCAGTAGCAGTTCTGACCAGGAGGTCCTAGGGTTCACGGTGGCGGCATTCGCGACTTCGCGACACTACCTGTGTACCTAGGCTATTATGCCGGCTGGTGCGGTCCCCGCTGAGGAAGTAACATGGAAGGGGAAATCCCTCCCAAAGCGCCATGTATAGATCGGTGCCGGATTTTACCAACTAGTGGGAGACGATCACCGCCTCTTGCCGAGATAATATATTCACTAACGGGACTAATGGTTGTAGCAGTTGGCGTGCACAACAACAACAACAACAACAACAACAACAACAACAACATCATCATCATCATCAGTGTTGTGGTGCGTTATCGTTGGCATTTTTCATGAAATAATTATAAACGTTGTCATTGCAACAATAGTATTTATTATAAGAGCAATAAATAATATTGTTAGCAATGACAACGTTTATAAATATTTCCCAACAACAATTCCTCTGCATACATTTTGTTGTAAAAAATGTATTTCACACACTCATGTAAACTGTGTACAATTTTATTTAGGCGTTTCTTTCCTATTTTCACACGTTCCTAAAGAATTGTTTCGCTTCTAGGGTTAGGAATTTCAGTTGTAAATAACATAACTGGAAAGACAAGGCAACAGCATTCACTCTTCGCCTTCCAAAGCGGCATTAGCTATTGACAAATTACCTGTGCGGTGATTAAGTCTTTTCAGTTCGATAAATATACCGTTTGCTTCTCTGATTCTAAAGCGTAATTTTCTGCGGCTTCGTTTGGTCACGCTTTGTATTTGCAGCATATTATCTTGTGAACGGCACATGACTTTCTCGTGACAAGCTGAAATCCGAGATTAAGTCTATTAAAGCTCGTTATCTAGAGAATTTCGCAAGCTTGGATTACATTATTCGGCTATGACATCATTCATATTCAAGCAGCATATTCAACGGTCCAGCATATTTTGAAGACACACAAGCTCTGAAGGGATATTAAATCATTTGTCTTGTCTGTTACATTCTCCAACATGTTCTTAATACAAAAATGAAGAAACATTTTGAATATACGACTCCCTCAAATTGTGATAATTACGTTGTAGATATGACGCGTTGTCATAACCTCTACTATCTCTAAATCCACGTACGTGACTTCAAAATTTTAAGGGTCTACGAAGCTGTAACAAATACTGAAATTTATGTTACGTTTAAGATACACATGGTTTAGGAGATACGGGAAGCTACAAAACACAACACTGGATCAAAATGCATTTCGGTGGCACCTTAGCACACAATCCACCTAAGCGATTTCACGACTGCACGCAGGTTGCGGACACGGTAGCCAAGGTTCACGAAAAATAAACAGTTCGAGTTACGGCCTTGGGAAATGAAAACAGCGCATCTCGCATAATAACAGCACAAAGAAGGCCACGCTAACTCCAGGAGGGAAAGACAGGCGAGAAGCCAAGGCCACTTTCTCGTGCTTAAAAAACGAGAAAAGAAGGTCTTTCTAAGAGAGTTAATTAACCATCCTAATGAAATAAGTGCGACTTAAAAATAGACGAGAGCATGAAACAAAAAAAGCAATGGAAAATAATTTTTAAAAGAAATGTAATAAAAGTAACAATATGTCATTTGCGCATGTGTTGGATCGGCCGACATCCCCAAAAGCATGAACTTTTTCTTCCTCCGAAGATGGGTAACTTTTTGATATGAATTTTACACTCGTGTGGTGAGTGTCCAATGGAAGGAATAGAATACAACTTCAATCCCAGCCGTTAATCAGCAAAAATTATCAAATTCATCTGTCAGTGTAGTTCAAGCTAAGTGCACATATTTTTTTTTCATTGGTCAAATAAGATTACTCTATAAATTGTTCAATGAAAACAAACAGTATAAAAGTTAAAGCAACCCGAAACATTTCAGTGGATCTTAAGAGATACGAAAGCAATCCAATGCCCAAAATAGCAACATAACATTGCAAAACATTGTGAAAGCAACAGTTCTGCTCTGCAACAAATTATGAACTTTCCCCACAAACATAAAATAAAGAGACTTCAAAACATTTTGAATCACTGGAATCCATGTATTTGTTTTTTAAATAACGTAATTCAATTAATTATTATTCTTAAAATGTTGCTAGTTATTTTTGTTTCTTGTGTAAGTATATCAATATTTAAACAAAACATTCTGAATATATTTCCTTAGCGTAAGTTTCACGTCTTATATGACAATTATTCCAGGAGTCATCGGTATTAAGAAATTAATGAATTATGAAATGGTATGCTAAAAGTACAAAATCTTTTACCGTGTTGACAATTTATTTATTTTTTAAATGATCTGAGCGTTCATTAAAGTATTTATTTGTGAAATTGTCTTACTAAATACGTCATGGGGAACTGTCGATAAATCACGAGTCACTTAAATCCTCGAGATTTATAAACGATTCCAAAAGCACTCATGGTATTACTTATGACACTTTATGACTCTCTTAGCTCATTTGCATGGAAGGTTCAACAATCAACAATCTAATAGTATTACCGAAATTAGTTACGTCTTCAAAGTTTCATTAATCAAAGCTAGGAGAGTCGCAATTTTGTGACATTTTACATAATGTCAACATTTGCATGGGAGGCGCATAAGTAATACTCCAAAAAACCGTATAATCGTGTACTGTCGTCGAAGTTGTTGCTAGCCTCAAAAAATAACATTGAAGTGTTGCTAACCTCTCTTTCTTGGTAATTTTATTCTTCATTCAACTATTATATGGTTAAAAAGAGGAAGATATTCGTGTGCTCAAGAAAACGAGGGCAGATAGTAATTCTCCCCAATAATTCACAGTGGCACTAAAACTCCCTAGTTTTTAATGTTCTTTGTCAAAATATATCAAATCAATCAAAGTTATAAATATCCTCGAAGTTTCTTAGGACCAATAAAATTGAAACGGATAACTTCAATTTTCAATATCTCCCCTTCCTTAGCGAGCTTTTGAAGTAATCCCTAACGCTAGAAACAGTGGAAGTGACACTTCAGACCTCAACTTCTAATTGAACAAATTATGTGCCTGTTTTGAACTTCCAGTATTCAATGTACTCAAATTCAGAAATGTTCAGTTCTGAAAACTTTATTCTATTCTGCAATACCTCTCAAAATAATATTTCAGAGTTCCTACATTCGCACCTACAAACACATTTATCGCAACTGAAAGGTGAGAATAACTTACCTAACCATAAATGTATGACTAATGGGCAGAGATAAATCAATTGAAGTGAAATCTGTCATATACCGGTGGATTCGCCTTAAAATTTCAAGTTTAAGTCAGCGTATTGCTAAGGTTCGTATGCTGCGTACGATGAACGTGAATACGAAAAAACAGGTCCGTGACGTTATGAACCCTGTAGTTCTTTCAAGGATCCGCGCGTATAAAGTAATGAACAGTAACCGATTAAGAACTCCTTAAATTTTACCATAAAGAGCACATTAGAATTAACCAAGATGTCTGACCCACGTGGCGATGAGGGCAATAGTTCCGTGCAGTCTTTCTTTACAATCCTGATAGAAGCATTAGTAAATGAAGTGTACCGGCGGTTCACATTCACAACTTGACAGGAATAATTTCAAAATGCCATTGCATAATTAATGTAAGTCTCTCCACCATACATCGGTAGGGACATATTGTTAAAATTCTGAAATTTTAGGAGAAAAATCGAAAATCGAAACAAATAAGCGTCAGATAAGTAACGACCTTCCGCGAGTAGACTAATCGTGTTGCAAAATAATTCGAAGAAGAGCAAAGTTCATATAAAATGGAGTCATATCCCGCATATCAATCTGCCAATGACAGTTTAGGTCCTTAAATTTACATCTACGAATTCCACGACACAACTGAGCATAATTCTTGTGCAACCTCGAAACAAGACAGAGCACATATGAAGTAATGAAATATAACAGCGGCCAGTGAGATATTCTTAATCATTTCAAGTTAAAAAACATTTGCGAGAATCAAGTCGCGAAGGCAATTTACTCCCTCTTGAAGATCAGACCGGAAGGATTTTGGCAAGGTTTTGAAGTTCGGATAGATGCAGGTAAGTAATGAGGTCTCGAAGTTTACGGTCGTCACAAAATTTGCAAATGGAACCTAGTTGGTCTGGCGATTGAACTACCTGTGATGTACATGTGAAAGTTCACAGGTAAATGCTACTGCATAATTAATGTCGGGAAGGTTGCAATACTCGCCAGGCGAAGGCGAGGTCAGCAGGATCTTGTTAAGGTTCTGTAAATCTGCGAAACATGCTCAAAGGAAATAGAGCAGTATAAACTGAAAGGAAGAAATGACCTCTCCCACCTTTTCAGTCGTATAGCAATAACGAACCTGAGCGAATTCTTATTAAATGACGATCCAACGAACAGATGATTGGGTCACTGACCGGTTGGTTGGGCCTTTAAAGTTCACGACAAGAGGCAGCTGTGTAATTAATATCGGGACGGTCGGTGAACGCTCCACGCGGAGACGTGGGCAGCAGAACCTTTCAAGAGCCCTTCGATCCTTTGAAACACGCGAGCAAATCAAGTAATTCAATATATCCGAGACCTACCACAAACAATTATCATTAAATCGCCAAATCAAAATCATGTCGCAAAGTTGTGCACAAATAGGCGATAGCGGTAGTAAGCGGTGTTTCTCGAAAGCCATTCGATTCCGAAACAAACACGCGCAAGTGAATCGGAACAGCCCGGGCTCCGACAGATTAGACGCTACTACCCGTTTAAAGGCCGTTTGTATAATGAATGGCGCGACGTTGTTCACGTTAAAAAGGAGAGAGGTAGGAGAGAGGTCCGTGTTGTCATGGGCAGCTCCGCGCGCTCGCGCGGTGTGCGGCAGAGGTGGTGGGGCGGGGAGAGGAGGGCGGAGGAGGGGTCGCGCATTCCACCGGGATGCGGGCCAACGGCCTCCACCACCACCGCCGCCGCCGCACGCGGAGAGCGGAGCGAGCGGCCAGCCGCGCAGCGCCGGGCGCGGGGAGGTGAGGGCGAGGGAATGTGCGATGCACCGCGCCGCCGCGCCGCCGCCCAGGCCGGCTCGCGCCGCGCCGCCGGTAGATCGATAGCGCCGCCCCGCCGTCGCGTTCGAGCGCCGCCCGCGCGCGCCTAAGCCGGCGTCGTCGTCGCGGGTGCGGGCGCGCCCGTTGTCGCATGGCGGAGGCGGCGGCGGCGCCTACGGGCGCCCGCCGAGGGCGCCGAGGGGCGGGCCGGGCGCGCCGGGCCAGCCCGGCCGGCGCCTCCGCACGCCCACGCACACGCGTTCGCAGTCGGGGCGAGCAACACTCGACGTGCTCGAGTAGTTTTACGTTATAAAAGCGCGATGTGCGGCTCGACTGGCAAAGGTGGCTCACGGCATCAACTGATGTCGCTGCAATGCCTCTGACCGGAAGGTCCTAGGTTCGCGCCCCGACGGTGGCACGATTTTTGATACTAGCCAAACATCCGGGTCTAAGCCGCAGTCTGGACGAGAATTCTAGCAACCGACTCCTCTCATCGGTAGTTTTCTGTGGATTCTCCAATCAATACCAGGCGAATGCCGGAGCAGTACCGAAACGGGCCATGGACAGCGCGGGTCTTTTCTTCCTCTTCCTTGTCATATCCTCGTTCCTTATTTACACAGATTTCACCCGCATGCACGACACTACCACGCATGTTGGGAAACCAGTCGGGAGCTAACCGTTAGCTGGAGATACCTGGTCGAGAAAAATTCCAGGCAGTCGACGTAGGTCGGCGTCGGATCTCGCCACAGCGAAGATCACTGCCACCTCCCGCGATAAAGATGCACTAAACTTACGGGATTAACGACATTCGCCGTTGACGCGCCCGGAATCACTAATCAATCAATCTCAAGCAGCTCAATTTGCAAATGTGCTGAACCACAATGAGGAAACAGTTTATTTCGTGCCACTAAACATTAATCCATTACACATCAAGATCAACAATACAATAATTTCACTAACCATCGCCATTGATCTGGTGTATCAAATTTGCAAGGAAAACGCCGGTTACAACTACACCTCACAACTCTTGTGGTCGAACACAGAGTGACACACGCCTCCCGTACAACCATTCACACGTACATTATAATCAGGTGTCTGAACTCTCACGGACCCAAATTACAGGGGGCGGACCCCCGCAGGAAACACGTATAAGAGGACAATACACTCGTACTTACGCATATACAGTCACAAAAACTTTTTTTCTCTACACACACACACACACACACACACACACAACAGATGGTGAGGCATTGAGGAAGCTGGAGAGCACATGCCCCTACTCCAGATCATTAATCTGTGCATATTCCCCTCTGGAAAATAATAAATACGCAGTTCATTGATTATTTGTGTATTGCGGTATCTAATTTACAGTAACGCAAATGATTTTATTATGAAATGAACTTTACTCGGCCTGCCACCCCTTCATGCAACTTCTCAATCTGCGCTTTCACTTTTGTACAAACGCACATCCCCCGGACGGCAACGATACATCTTTCATTATTTTTTATTTCTCACAATAACTTTTTTCCGATATTTTATATATTCCAATTTAGGGATGAAGTGGAACATTGAGTTTAGAAGTGCTCAAATTGAATCCCAAGATCAAATGAATGGATCCTACATCATTATCCCATATTACATTTTATTTGTATAATCTATGTATGTCATAAAATATAATGTCAAGATGTAGCAAATCTCTTGACCCACGCCGTATTACAGATGGGAGACATCAGCGTCATACAGATTGTAATAACTGAAAATTAACATTAAGCTCATCAAATTATTTTTCTTTTCACACTTCCTCAAAAAAAGTTAAGCAAATTGAAATACAATATGTATCACATCGGTTTGCGCCTGCGGTTGGGCATATGTGGTATTGTTTTCGCCTCATCGGATTTGGTAGAGTGTACACCTCAATTGGTGTTTCTATAGTAAAACCAACACGCCTGCATTTTAAAATAATGAGGGCAATCACCATCCTGTTGACAAAGTTCCAAAACCAATAATTTCACCATCATGGGATCCAAAAACTAAACATCAGAGAGGTGCAAAGATTTTGCATTTCCTCTGATGCGATCCGCAGCCCTTTTTTTTTTTTTTTTACGGGGGAACCTAGTCATTGCTGGATGTGGCATAAAACCTGTAACACGAAATATCCGGGCGTTGACACATGCCTGTCTGCAAAAGGCTTTTAATCGCACAGTTGACAGAGCATAATTATCGCGTAAATTCTTCCGAAGTGCCGGACATCTAATTGTGACTTTTACAAGTTCTTATTGTATTTGGTCGGTCTGCATAGGTGGCACAGGGCCTGGGAAAAGCAACGTATGCAGAGCCGAAGACGGCGAGTTCCAGACATTTAGATTGGAAATTTAGTTCCCGTGTGCGACAAAACTGACATGGTTTGTTCGATTGGTTTCCGGGCGAGTCAACTTCTAAGGTTATTAGTCCCGTACGTGTGGTGAATTTTGTTTTTGCTTGGAGGTGATGCTCGCGGGGTTTTCCTTAACCAGGTATCGCCCACCAGCGGGGCACCGCCCCATCCGGAACAAGTTCTAAGTTCCCGAACCAGTATCCCAGCATGTGTGGTGGTAAGTGTACGTGTGTGTACGGGGTGAGCATATGACAAAGGGGAAGGAAAGATCGCGCGCGGTCCGTGGCTCGTTTATTAGGGTACTGTTCCGTCATTCACCTGGTGCTGACTGGAGAAACCACAGAAAACTTCCTATCAGAGCAACCGGCAACTATAATTCTCCTCGTGAGAGCAACAGTACTCAACCCAGCTATCTCGCTAGTGTCCAAAACCCTGCCACCGACAGACCCGGTTACACTGGAGGCACTGTAGTGACACCAGTTGATGCCCTCAGCAATCTCTCCGGGAAATTGACATGATCATTAATACCGTCATGACATTAATCGCGGGACGTGGCCGTGTTCCTCCCCTTCTCGAACGTTAACTCCGGCGCCGCCCTGCTTGGGGCGGTACCCTCTAGGTATCTCTGTCAAAGGGACACCGCTCCAGCCTGGGCAAGCTCCAAGCCCCCACCCCCACACACGTATAGTGAAAGAAAGTGTTATGGGGAGAGGAAGAGACAAGGATGAAGAAGGAATGATCCTCGACCTCGTCTGTTAAGATCATGCTTCGGCATTCGCCTGGTGTTGATCGGAGCCACGAAAAACAACTGATAGAAGCAGCCGGTCGCTAGAATTCCCCAGACCTAGCTGTATAGTTCGCGCGAAAATCTGCCACCGTCGAAACCCGACCCTAGGGTGTTCCGGTCAGAGTCGTTTCTGTTACAACAGTTGTACTGAGCCAAATCAGCCGGTTAGGGCTCTTGTAAGGTGAGAGTGATATTATAATCAGGGTGATTGGCGTAACAATGATATAATCATGATTAGCGAGATTGGGTTCACCACAAATCACATCTGAGCTGTCATCAGAACCGTCATTCACCCCTCATGATCTACCACTCGGTTGAAAGAAGTAGGACGCCACTGATCACTTGTCTAGGTCAGGGCAAGGCATACAGACGAAAGCCTCTTCTTTCGCCTAGCCACAGGTGTGGCTCTCATCATTTTAAGATGTTTCATCGGGCGACATTATATTCGGGGTCAAAACGAGTTTAAAATTCCAAGTCCAGTGTTGTCCAAGTTGTGTACACTCAACACTTTCACACAACTATCGACTAGAAGTGTGAAAAAAGCATTAAAAAAGTATGCATCTTAAAATAATGACATGGAAGCAGTTTTAGGTCTAGTAATCTCTTGCTACATTTTTATTGCGTACATATGAATGCCTAAACGAAATATTGAGAAATTTATCTGTTTCTGTCATACCCCTCACCGCGATCGCCTTTTTAATTTATTTTCATTTATAAAGCCTATGTTGAGATGACTGGCTTATGGACACCAAATGTTTAAATCATTTTCTTCCATACCCAGAATATTTACCTTTCGACGTCAAATGAATTCATTTAAAGTAAAAATATGACTTCCTACTCCCGGGTTGTTGGTCTGAGAACCTCGTGAGAAAACTTGGCTTCCTTGGGCAGAAGCCGTAAGAAGTATAAGACAAACGCTGCACAGTGACCGCATCTCCTCCCCATCCTCAAGCTGGTGAGAGGGGGCTAAAAGCTGACCCAGGCATGCCAACTGGGCCGCCCACTACGAGTATTCTGATTCATCCCGCATTTGTGGGCCAGCTGTATGACCCAACGGAAGAGAGGAAAGGCGCTCGGTCGCGATTGGCTCTAGTCTAGTAAATGGCGCTCGGGTTACTGCCGCGCGCAGGCTGGCCTCCAATTCTTGCATTTCAGCAGCCCCTTCTGGAGAGGACAGTACGGGACACATACTTACGCCCGGTTCACATGCACGTAGTTTTGCAGGTCCCTAAAGTTAACACAGCAGCGTCCTCGAGGTGATTCAAAAACTTTATCAAGTTGCTTTTTTTTGTCAAATTTTTATAAAAAATTAAACGAGTCAGCTTAGAACTATTATCAGAAATGCGAAATTTTGCTGAAGTATACGAAGTTAACTCTACAATTTCAGGGAAACTAAGAAATTACACAGATTTGATAAAAAACAGAAACCCCGCCCGTAAGCACAAGGGCCAAGGCGGGATTCAGGTGTCTTGTTTTCTTCTAACGGTCTCCGCTCAAGAGCTCTTGGTAGACGCCTTCACATACAATAGCTTCTGCACATTAAACAATTTATTTAAAATTATTTTAACATATTTTTTTATGTTAAATTCAATCAACTTTGGAAGGCTTCAATTAAGGGCGAGTCAAGAGGGCTCCTAGCCCCGGCTAACTTGCACTGGCCTGCTATCACTCCTTTCGCCTCTGCAGTGAGAAGGTCGCTGAGAAGCGAGATTAATGGTGAGTTTAAATACGAAAACTATGGATCTCATTAACCCTTAACTGGTATAATGTACTTACTTGTGATGTGCCTGGTACAATGGGATGTGAGACTGTTCGATATTTTTGTCAATATCTTCGCGTTTTCGTAACGAAGGCAAACTTTTCGCATTCTTAACTTTCAAAGAATACTCAAGACTATAATGCAATAAATTATACAAACACGTGAATGTGTGTGGAAATATTAACAATAAATTATAATGGTATCCCAAACTTGTAGTGGTTACCGACTCTTCTCAATAAAATATACTTATTATACAATTAATACAGTCATTTTTCCTCATGTAACTACTATAATAACAAGCTATCACTTCCTATACATCGGACGAAGTCTATTAAAAATTTATTTTTTCGTATTAAAAGGACATTGTCAGAGTATTTTTGTATTTCTAACCATGCATTTCCACAAGCACAGAAATTTACACACTTTTGGTAATCGATTATTATCTAGATCATTATCTTCATTAGTCGCTTCAATGTAATTCATCATTCACGAGATCGTTCAATTTCTCAAAATCCTTGTCGTTTCCACTATCTGCAGAAACTAATGTATTCATTTTTAAAATTTTAAAGTATTTTTAATTTAGTCTAATTGTCGATTTATTTGGGCTTCATTTCCATTTAATACGAGTCAAATGCAAATGACTGCACTGCTAGGTACTAAAATACTGTGAAGCTTCCTCAGAGGTTTGCATGCATTAAAATAATGTGATTTGAGATTGCAACACTTCAATGTTCTTGACAACTCACAACAAGCAGCACCAAGGCAACAACGATGTCAAAGAGTTACGAGAAGCACAAGCTGAAGGAAATATTCATGGGCGAGAGGCATATGTTGAGATCGTAATAGATGACTGATGTGTTTCTCAGTCAAAACGACAGTTTATCGCCATTTATTGAAATTGCGTTCTGCTGGAAGCGCTAATTCGTTAGGTGTCTTGAGAGAGGATACATAACCGGATTAATGTTGCGGGAGGCGCCAAGCACGATCAAATTATCGACCCTCCTATAAATACTATTGAACTGATCAGACGTAATGAATGTGAACGTGAACATAAATTATAACAATTGCAACTTTAAAAATTAATAATAAAATCTGGTTAAAAGTGATGAACTAAAAATTGTTTACAAATTACCGTACTTCTTGGAACGTGCCTCTCCCTCAGAGTTTTAGATGGAAATTGAGTATGTACTTCATACGTTATTCATTAAAATAATGTTCAACGTCAGGATGTCCTAAGAAAATTGCAGGCGGGATGTTGGGAAGAAAAAAATCTATCCATTTATTTGTAGCAATGTTTGAAAAAAAAAAAATCAAAGACAATTTTAGAAAGATTACTTCGTTCATTTTAAGATACTCGCGTATTAACTACCCTTTATTTTTTTTGCTCTCAATTCCTGGGCGGGGGGGAGGGAGGCTTATATTTGAGAAAATTCGGTATTATGGGACTTCCAGGTGGGCGGGTGCGCGTTTTAAGGCACGAAAAGGAATAATTCAAAAATTTAATGAAAATGTCACTTTTTAATATCACACTGGCGCGCAACGTGAGCTAATTGGGACCAAAGCTAGATGGCACTTGCGATGTCTACGTTCCATCGGTACTGATAGGCTTCGAAATTCTCTAAAATCGCAAAAAGACAATGTTTTATAAAAAGAAACAAAAACATCTCTATCTTCAATGTTGAAAGGGCAAGATCGCAGAAAAGTGAATTTTGGGAAATTTCAAAATTCAAGAAGTTAAATATACCTGCCTTGCGCTTTTTTACGAGTACTTTGCACCACTGGAGCGAAA
The DNA here is from genome assembly GCA_017312745.1 of Gryllus bimaculatus. Lineage (NCBI taxonomy): Eukaryota > Metazoa > Arthropoda > Insecta > Orthoptera > Gryllidae > Gryllus > Gryllus bimaculatus. The sequence continues at coordinate 13,448,476 of BOPP01000006.1, read as the reverse complement.
TATTTAAATAAAAACTGTCTAGGCATTTTTGAGAAAATTTTCAATGGTGCTTAGTCTATAAAAAATATCTCCCCCCCCCCAAAAAAAAAGTTCCGTTTCACACCCGAAGAGCAGCGACAACACTCAGATCACCGGGCAATATTCATTTCTGTTAACATTCTTTGTGCGGTTTTAAGTGTAAGTGTTGTTCACCGAAGACTGTCAGACCGGAGGAAGAAACTCACACTTTCGATACCAGGGACCC